>VWZF01003689.1:141911-607402 GCA_013396755.1 Sclerurus mexicanus | reverse complement strand
GCTGCAACTAAGCTGTGTTGAATGTGATAAAACTGCTTTTGATTTATATTCATGGGGACCGGAATCCAAATGGAGCCCAAAGGTGAAAGCAGGTGCAAACCCTTATGTAGACCCTTGCCTCTTTAAGGAAACATCAGTTTCTTTTGCTAAATACCAATCCAGGGGAAAAGACCTCTATGTGCTTCATTTTTTCTTTGCTACCATCTTGATGTGATTAAATTCATGGTGCTGCAAAGAAATATTGCCAAGCAAACCTCCCAGCCCAAGAAATAGTGTGGTTTCTTCCAAAGCTGCAAGTGCAGCACAGCTTTGCCTCAGCATAATTAGTGAAAGCACGGCTCCACTCACCTGTAAAACGTTTCTTCTCTGCATGGAGCACTTCTGCTAAATGCTGACTGTCTTCTTGCTACCAACTGGCCCAGCAATGGGCAAAAATATTAACCCTGACAGTGAGGGAGAGCCTTGGGGAGCCTGATGCAGGCGTGTCATTGTCACAGGAACTCTGCTTACACACAGTAATTTCATTTCCCTAACCATTCATTTCTGGGCTACTGATGAAGTCATAATTTAGGAGGCTGATGTGGTATTTATAGTGTTGGGGGTTTTTTTAAAGGAAAAATACTGTGGTGGCTTACGTTTCTTTGCATGTCTCAGTTTCCCTAACAAGTGTCATTTTTGGCATTTGACCAGGCACTAAAGCCCTTTCTTCTCAATTCTGTCACACTGGAAAAAACATTTTGTGAAAGACCAGTCCTCCTGGTTGGAGAAGACAGGTAGTGTTATGGCTGATGTGCTGTCTAAGCCTCTGGCTTCATTTGTTTGACTTTTTATATTTTTCTGACACTTGGAATCACCAGAGGGAACTTCTCTTCTGAAGGGCAGATAACTGACTCACACTCATTTTCTTCTTGAGATGGGTTCAAGTACAAAATTACCTTCCAACCAGCCTTACTACCTTTTCTTGAACTGTCTGGTGATCTCCCTCCACTCTGTTGTTCTCCTTTCTCTTCTTTCTTTGAAGGTGACACAAATGCTTCCCCCTTGGCCCTGCTGGTTGTTGAGGACAACAGCACAGCTATGAGTGGCTCCAGCACATCCCAGCCCCGACCACAGCTGCAAGTTCTTTTTGAAGCATTCATTATTTTCCATAAATATTTAAAATATTAAATAGGATTGGTTATGAAATTTCAGGATGGTTTGGGTTGGAAGGCACCTTAAAGCTCATCTCGTTCCAACCCTCTGATATGGGCAGGGACATCTTCCACTAGAGTAGGCTTTTGTTGTGTTGAAAGGCTGAGTAGTCATTTTCAGGGTCACAAAGTGAGAAAACTGATAAGCTGGAAAGTGGATCCAAGAGCTCTGGTTCCCTGTCTTGTGCTTGTAAACCCCCTGTCTTTTGTGGTCACCTTGGTAGGAATCCTTTGTGAAGAGATTCAGTTACAGAGCAGGATTGGACAGGAAGATTAAGCAAGACTTGTGAAAGTCAAGAACAAAACATGGTTTCTGGGTGTTGACTTGGTCGCTCTTCAACAAACCCCATGGTCCCTTTGCCCAGTGCTGGGCAGAAGTCTCTTCTCCCTTCACCTTTGCCCCTGGGCAGTTGAGTTTTTGGGGCAATGTGTGCCTTAGGAGATATGGAAGGCTCTGTGTCTTGAGCTCTCCTTTTGTGACATTGGAAGAAGTCACAAAGCCACTTACTTTTTCAGTACATCACATAAAATGCAAAGTGTGTTTGATGAGGAGCCACTTATGCAGTTCTTTACAGCAGGCAGACAGAGTTATGAGGTTGGCCAGCAGCTTCCTTGATGAAAGAACAGAGTAGGTTTTTTTCTTCCATCCTTTGAAACGGGCAGAATAAAAATTTTAATTACTTTTTTCTCTATAAATAATGCAGAGATGCTATAGGTTGTGCTTATACACATGCACACACAAGTGAGATGCATCTCTAGTGCCAGAAAATTGCTTGAGCCTCTCACAGGCAGTAAATTTTCCATGTATTTATGGCCAATAGTAGAGGTGCACAGGGAAATCGTATATCAGGGTGATCATCAAAGGGCATCAGGAAGAGTCCTTTCTCTCCTGTTAAGGCATTAGGCTCTCTTCAGGTGGTTTTTCCTACAAAGAAGAAAACTTGCATTATGAAGAAAAATAAAAATTATCACCTCAACAGCCTAAAGAGCTGCTCAGGTGTCAGAGCCCTCTGTTATCCGTAGTCCTGCAGCCATTCCTCCTCATGTGTTTCTTCATCTCTCAGGCCACGGTTCCTTCTTTCCTGATGGTTTGTTACATTTTTAGGGATATCCTGCACTCTATTTCTGTTTGTGTATCTGTCATCTGCCTTTGGGGTCTGAGAGGATGGTGAATTCCTGCCATTTGTGGTGTGCATGGGGTACTGAACTTGGCATTAAGTACTGATGGCTGTCCTTCCCCTCTCCCAAAATATTCCTGAAGAATTACAGCTGCTCAGAGAAGCTGTGGCTGCCCCATCCCTGGAAGTATCCAAGGCCAGGTTGGAGCAACCTGGGCTAGTGGAAGGTGGTGGGATGGGATGAGCTTTAAGGTCCCTTCAAACCCAAACCATACCATGATTATTTATGAGATGAAGTGTGAGGGAATTTGTAGGTGAAACCTGCTGGTTCTTGGATACATGAAGATGGGTAATGGAACATTTGAGGGAGGAGGAGCTGTGGGTGAGGACAGGCCATTGTGTATAGAAATCCATTATGAGGAGCTGCCTATCAATATGGATTGTGTGTTGCTTTATTTCTTTAGGAAGAAATGAGGTTGAGTCATATATCAATTAACCTTAAGCCAGATAAGTGGCTGAGGATTAATTTAATACTGGAATCTGTGAGGATGTGGAGGATTTGGTGGAAACTATTTAAAGTATAATTAATGCTGATTTTAAATATATATAGAGATAACAGAATGAGTCGAAAACCCCTTTTATTAGACAATGGAACACTTTCAAAGGAAAATAAGTATTTAAGCATGACTTCCCAGCTGCTGGGTGCAGATGTGCTTTTGTGTAAGGCAAAGGAGGTTTCCAGAGATAGAGGAGCATGTCCTGGTGTTAGAAGGACAGGATTTCAGTGCTGAGTTGCTAGGTGCTTTCTCAGCTGCCCACCAGGATGCAGAGAAGGCTACTTGGGGCTCTTTGCCTGGTGTGGGGGCCGCTGCATCTGCATTTGGAGCAGCATTTGCCCAGTGCCCATTGCTGTGGTGCACTGCTCAGCCTTCACTGGGGTCCTGAGCTGCTGCAGTTTCCACTGGCTTTTCCTCTTCCAGGGATGAGTGGCTGGAAAAAAATTGCCAGTTCTCTGTGTTTACCCTTTGGGACAAAGTGCATCCTCCAAAAACATAAATATTGAGTGCTAAGTTGCACCCTCAGTGTTCAGGGGGACTTTTTCAAGTGACTGATGTGCTGTGTGATTAGCTGCTGGTAGCCTCCTAATTAGCTGAAATGTCATTTGCTTACGTGGCCTGTTGCATGTTTTGCTGTGTGTAATTCCTGGGAAGGAAAAGCTCTGTGAAGAATTTGGCTCCAGTGGCAGCAATGCTGCTGAGCTGGGGGACAGAGCTTCTCCTTTAGATTAGCAACCTGTTAAAAATATGAAAAATAACAATAGCAATATACGTGCCACCTTTACTTCAGTTCTAACTCCATAAAAACTGAATTTCTGTGTGCTTGGAGGGTCTGAGAGGTCCTGACTCAGAATTACCCCCATGGATAGCTTTTTCCCTTGTGCATACAGTGGTTGGTTTGGGATTTTTGTTTCCCTTTGCTTATTTATTTATTTGAAGATCTCAAAACCCTTCAGAACGTTCTGCCAAGTTGTTTACCTGCTACTGCAAAAAGTCCTCAGGTGTTTTTTTTCTATCTCTGCTCTGGTTAATGTCCCTTGGAAATCCAATGCTTTGTGCTGCAGGTCTAAAATAGCATCAATATGTACCTTTATCTGTGGTTTGATTTGGTGTCTTATTGTCTGGTGTGCTTAGCACCCAGGTTATCCCTACTGATGTATTGCAAGTGCTTTGTTGAGGAGAGAGGATGTTTATGGGTAAGGGTCAGACTTTTAAAAGGAATTAAACCCCAAGCTCCTCTCAAACCTTACAAGAGACAACGTGGTGGGATCTATTGTCACTCTGCTTGTCAAGACCAGGTTTAAGGCATTCCTGGGCAGAAGGTTCTGTACAGATATAAAGCTTGAGCCAGGCACTGCCAACAGATAGAAAATCCCTCCCGCTCTTTGCTGTCCACAAGTGAGTGGTTCTGTTTAGCTGTAGAAGCCAAATTATAAGAGATGTTCTTTTATCAACACTCTTATATCAGAAAGAGCAGGATAGTAATTTTCCCCATCAGCAAGATACACAAGTGCCTGCTTCCTCAGATTCCTGTATAAACTGATTTCATATAACTCAATACACTGCACTTTAGTGATTGGAAACATCAGAGTGTTTAGGGAAAGCTGCGTTTTGCAGACACTGGAGTGTGGCTGTGGCTGCACAGCCTGGCACGGAGGTTCAAATTATCTTAAGCTGCTGAAACAAAGAGTTTTTAACCCACAAATGTGATGTTTAATTCTCTTGTGGTGCAGATTATAGAGGAAAATGGCCCTGCTTGCCTTGCCCTGATTCTGTTCTGCATTCACAGCAGTTTCTGGGAGAGCCCAGCCTATGATATTTATTTTGGGTGTGAAAAATCTGCCTTACAGTAGCTCTAGTTCAGCATTTACTTGGATTTAGGCAATATACCGAGATGATAATATCGATGATTGTTTCATTTCACCATGAAAGGTGATGTTTGCTGGAGTCTGCAGCTCTCACAGCCCAAAAAACTGTTCCTCAGAGCTCTGCAAGATTTGTTCCATTAGGAACATGTTGAGCAGAGCCTGGCTTAGTTAGGGTGTGTGCACAGGCCAGCTTTGGAATGAACAGAGGCCAAATTAAACCTGGGGGCATCTGAATGCTGTGTGTTTGAGCCTTTCAGGTGCTTTGGAAATCAGGTGTTGGACATCAGTCTCCTTGTACACACAACAAAAAGTGACCACACTGCCAACAGATGATTCATATTTATACACAAGCACTTTTAAACTAAAGAAAATAAAACCTTTAATGAACCTCAGATGAATGTCAAGTGAAACAAGAAGCTTTATAGAGAATTAAGATATTAAGAGTGTTTCTTATACCCAGCTGGTAGTTTTGTGGTGCTGTCTCTGCACCAGTTAAAAATAATTCTGAAAGTTCCTGGTCCTGCTGATGCTGTTGTTCTGTTGGGTTTTTATCAGTTTTCAGATAAGGTTTACTAAGAAGAAAAAGGTTTCCTCTTATTACAGTGACTTGCCCTTTATCACAGTATTTGTTTCAGGTTGAAGTCTGTGATAGCACAGTTGATGGAGGAGCTCAGGAATGAAGGAGTTATCAATATTAAAAATATTTTTCTGTGACAGCAGTGCCTTTGTTAAAGAAAAATCTTCATTACTTGCTCAAACTGGCCAGACCCTGCCCTCCTCCCTGCATGTGTCTGCTCTGCTGCCAGACTGCCTTTATTGAGGAGCTTTTCCCTTTTCTTGCACAGGAGCTTCTGTGATGAGCTGAATGAGAATGGATATGTCGTAAGGAAAAATAGATACCTGAAGTCAGGTCCAGAGAGGTAAATGGGCTCTGAGTTGTTGAAGGCCCCATTCTTGTTGAATTAAATATTCAATTCAAGTCACTCACTGCTGTAAAATATCTCCCATTCCACTCCAGCTCTGTCCTTGCAGTTGTCTTGCCCCAGTAGTGACTGGAACCTGCCTGGGGGGCAGAGTCAAGGAAGGAAGAGAGCTTGGAATGGATCATTACTGCTTAAGTAAGCATAAAACACCATATATTCCCCCCCCCGTTCTACTTTGGGAAAATAAAAACTAACTGTTTCTCCCTATTTACTGGAGTGGGCTTGTGGTAATTGCTGATTATGAAGTCACTCATAAGAAAGTAATAGCCTGAGTAGTGCTATGGGATTAAGGCATGTCTTTAAATGATACCATATGGGATCATTTGCACTGATCTGCAGCCCTGAGATGGGTTTGCATCCCATGATTGACCAAACATTGTTGGTTTATTGCCCATGATATGTATGTTCATGTATTTTTCTTTCTGTAAAAGTGGCTTTTGTGGTAGTGATGATATTGAGTGCTGGTGCAGTGGACAGGGAAGGCACGGGCTGTGGCTTCCCAGTGACCTTCCCTGGGTGATGGGAGGGATGCAGGTGATGCTCCAGATCAATAGCAGGTCTCATTTGTGCCGAGTGGCTGCATTTGCCAGTGGGGAAAGGGGGTGGGAAGTGCTAAAGGTTAAGAGTCAAGTAGGTGAGTAACTGGAAAAGAGCCAGTTGCCATTTTTCTCTTTAATGAACACACAGGCCTGAATTCAGGGGCAATATTACACCAAGCCCTTGTGTTAGAAATCATAGTGACAGTTTATTTGCACCCTGGGAATGCAGGGAACTGAGTTGTATAGCCCAGGGCCCTCTTGAATAAATGCAGCACAAGATGAATTAAAAAATAATAGAACCGCAGCCAGTTTATGTGATGGTAATTGTTAAAATGTCAGCAGACAGGATTGATTTTGTAGAAGAACCAGCTCAAAACATACATGAAGTCAGAGTTTTGAATTGGATCTGTGTGCTGATGTTGAAACTTTTGTGTCAGGAAGGTTTGGGCCAGATTTTACAATTTTTCATGAACGTGTTTCAGTGTTTATATCGAGGCAGACACAAACACTCATGCTTTCTCTTAACACCCTTCTGGCTGGTTTTTCAAGAGCTGAGGTTGTGCTTCAGCTCTGTGTATGAAGTGATATTGCACGAGTTCAGTGGCTGAGGCTGGAGAGTTGCAACCCCTGCACTCTGGGAACATTCCCCATCTCTTCCCAGGCTCTCCCTAAGAAAACTCCACCCGCTAGGAACATGAGAACAAGTTATAAAATCATGGCTTCTGGGCAAGTTATACTTGCATTTGACCCACATGTTTAGTTTTTTGTATTCTAAAAGTCTCATTCACAGCATAGATCTGGAGCAGCTTCCCCTGATGGCCTTCAGAATACCTGCGAAAAGCCATTAATTTGGAGCAAGGATGGCAACTATGTTCATAGGAGAGCTAAAGAGATTGTTTTGCTGCTTTGCTTTATTGAATGACGAGCTAATTCATTATTTGTGTGTAGGAATCTTATTTTTCATTACTGGGTGGTCAGTCAGGACTGTAAATCTAATTAATTTGAAAACATGAGATTTGCAAGGCAGTGTTTCTCTTCTGGTTTAAAAATAAATAATTAGCTCGTAAGAACTTTACTGCTTTGTGACCAACTTCTTGGCAGCTCTGCAGTTTGAGCTATAGGCAGTGTATGAAGCCCAAGAAGAGAATATGATGATTAAAAATTAATTCCTTCTAGGGTGGTACTAACATGTTTGTTAGGAGAGGGCATCTGTCTCCTTGCCTTATTAGATGAGGAGAAAGCAAATATAAACACAAGGAAGAGCCAAACCAGCCCCCTACAAGGCTTGCACTTTGCCAAAGGCTTCTGTTCTGACTGTTCCATGGGCTGCTGCAGCTGTGGGAACATCTGCTGCCACCTCCCTTCTGGGAGAGTTCCTCTGAAACAGCAAACTCTCAAGGCAAATACTGACCAGTGCCACCTTCCTGCTGTGGGTTCGGATCAGATGAGGCTCCTCAGAAGGAAGAGATGGGCAGAGATGCTGAATAGGAGCTGTGCACTTGGTTTGGGGGGATAAAAAGTGGCAGAGATAGTGGATGCAGTGGGAAAGGAATGTCCTGTCAGCCTTTAATAGAATCTGTGAATGAATTGGTCATCAGTTCATAGAATCACAGAATATGCTGAGTTGGAAGGGACTCATCAGGACACCCCAAAAATCCCCCCCTGTGCCTGGGAGTGTTGTTTTGTAGCTGGCAGCAGATTAACACTGTTTGAAAAAGAAAAAAGTAATTTGACTTTTCATCATTTTAGGTAGGATTCTTATCTTGAAATATCCTGAAAGTCATGACATACTGAGAGGGCTCAGGTACAGAGAAGTGTCTGGAATGCCAGGATAGTGTTGCCAAGACACAGTGGTAGGATGGAGGATGAGGTCTATTTCCAGTGTAGTTCCAATGGAAGGAGAAAGACATGTGGAAAGGGCACTCCTTGCAAAGGGCACTTCTGAGGCAGAAAGCCTGGAGAGAGATGAGGAAATCTGTTTGGCTCCTCATGTCAGTGTGAGCTCCCTGGGAATCTGGTTTCTTGAACGAATCCCTGAGTTCCTGGTGTCACAGTGGCTGTGTCCTAGGGCAAGGAAAAGAGACATTAATGACTAAAATGGGCACCCAAATGCCTCTTTGCTATAGGCATCCTAATATATGCTGAGAGCACCCAAGGAAGGCCATGTTTTGAGTGCTAAAACCACTGAAAGCTCTCCAGGAAGGATTATAAAACCACTGAAAGCTCTCCAGGAAGGATTAATTCCTGGTGATATGGGAGCATGGACAGGGGCACTGCTGTGGCCGTGGCTGCTCTCAGGCTGATATCAATAAAAACCTCTTTAAACCACCTTGAGTAAAAATCTCTTCCCTGTAATACATTTCAATGCATGCAAAGGCCCCACTGACATTTTCTATAGACCCTAATGAAATTTGGAATGAACCATCAAGAACAAAAGTTCAGCTCTTTTCAGCATTTTGATGCCAGAAACCCACAATAGGGACTTTTTTGAGGGATCCCTGAGATTGAAAATTAAAGTTCTAATAGAGTTTTCAGAGAGAACTGTAGGACAGTTATAGTTTCTGCTGTTCAGCTTTGATTGAAGCCTCTTCATATTTATTTCTGAGAGAATCACAAGGCATTTGCGTGTCATGAAATATAAGTGGGATGACTTAAAGAGGATGCTGAGGTCCAGATTTGGAGCAATGAATCAGTGAGTTGCTTTAAGCTCTATTAAAGCCCACTTCATATTTTCAAAGTTGCCAACAAATATAAACAACAAAAAGTAAGCTATCGTCTTGGTTTGTTCTGTATTTTTAGGCTGACCTGTGTTGCTGAGTCTTGGAGAGCACCTCATAGACAGGAGTGTTTTCATAATTCATATATATGTGACTTCTCCCCCCTCAAAATTGGACTTTTGCTTTGCCTCTAAAAGAGGGTGACTGATGTTCCCATGGCAGATTGAACACTGCACTTTATTTGACCATCCCTGTACAGCTTTTAGTCTTTTTAAGGTGTTTCAGCATCTAAAGAAACACACTGACATAAATTCATAGAATAGTGGAATGATTTGGGTTGGGAGGGACCTTGAAGCTCACCCAGTTTCATCACCTTCCACTAGGCCAGCCTGCCACAAGCTCTGTCCAGCCTCAGCTAAGTTGGTTGGGTTTGATGGGTTTTTTGTGCTTACAGTATTTGCTCCCATTTTTACCTGCTGAGGTGGTTTTTGAAAATCCCAAGGAACACCTATTGACACATTTAGGGATGTGGGCACCTTCAGAAAGCTCTTCCACAGAGAACCTGCTACATAGTACGGAAGGAAGAAAGATTTTAAAACCCTAACCAAACCCACATCAGTCCAGGTTCCAGGGTAAATACATGTGATAATGTGTGATAGATAATTTCTTGGTGTGTTTATTCTAAATCTGAATTTTAAGCCATGTTTTTTCAACTATTTAATTCTTTTTGCTACAGCTACGATCTTGTAGCTTTTAGTTCATCTCCAGTTGCATTTCAACAGGTCCCTTCACGTGCCAGAAATATTTCAAGTCCAGATTAAACGAGTGAGCATCAATGCAAACATCCAGCTTCACTACAAATCTTTCTCCTTTGGAACTGGCACAGAGCTCTTTGACTGTGCCTGAAATGCAGCTGCTTAAGCTTTAAAATATTATCAGTTCTGTCTGTGATTGTGTGGGCACAGAAATATTGATGCAGTTGACCACAAGTGCTAAACAGAGCAAATCAGTTTCATAGTCAGAGCCTGAGGATCTGGCTGAGTGGGGGAATTCACAAGCTGCAGATGCCTAACTTGGGTTGATCCTTTTAAAATGAGCACATTTGTCCATGTTGATGTGTACAAACTATGAAGGAATGAAGTTATGTGCTGACACTTTGATTAGAAGCCTTTCTACTCTCAGTGCTACTTATTATGGTGATTTTGTTTCTGTATTTTTCCATTACAAGCTAAAAATACCTTTACAAGAACGCTGTAGAATTGGCACAAAGCTTGTCTGTCCTGTGCAGAGGGAAGGATTCTGGATATTGAAGTAGCAAGGATAATTGTTCTGTAGGCCTGAATTTCCCAGTTATTGTCTATTTACAGAAGATGATTCTCATTTTCCTACAGCCCTGACAAGTATGAGGAAACCTTTCTGTTCAAAAGGTGGATTTCTTTAATTTTTGAAGTGCTTTGTTTCTGCTTTTGCAACACTGGGACTTATACAATTCATATCAAATTTCAGATGGGAGCAGGGAGAATCCAAGTGCTTTCCATCACATGCAAAAACTCATATTGACTCTGAAGTTGGAAATCCTAATCAACTAGAGTGCATTATCAAGTCTGATAAATCTTAACAGACCTTTTAATCAATACATCCTGGATTGCGTGCCAGAGCACAGAGCCAGCTGCAGTATATACAATTTTCGGGAAAGGCACGGAATTCCTGCATGTTTATTTAGGATAAGTATCTAAGATGCTATATTATTGCTTTATGGAAGGGGTTTAAACTGACTCGGAGCTGAAATTGTTGTGGTTTCCTTCCCAATTTTGTCCTTTTTCAGCCATTCCAGTCCTGGGGCACTACAGAAATGAGAACAGGTCTTTTGAGGGGGTGTGCTAATGTTGAGATGTGTGTGCATGCATAGACTTACTTGTGCCCTATTTCTCCCTTTTCCATGTGCTGCCTTTATCCATGTGCATGACCTTCGCAGGTGCTGGACTGGATCTCCCACACCATCACTTCCATCCAGAGGGAGAGGCTGGTGATGTCACTTTGTAGCTCAGCTCAGTGAGCTTTGGGCTGAGCTGAAAAGCAGAGTTTTCTCTATTTGCAGCCCTGATGTTTTTGGCAATCTGTTTGTTCCTGCTGCTGCTGACATGTACCAACAGATTGACCACCTCCAGCTACCTTGGAACAGGCTCTATTTGAGCTTTAGGCTGTAAGGGAGACACAAATTGGCACCCACTTCCTGGAGGTGACTAGAACCTTTCCATGGAAGTTGTGCAGCAGGAACAGGCCCACTGGAGCTGTTCACCATGTCCCTCCACACAGAGCCCCTGTCCTAGGAGGTCCTATATGGCTTTTGTTTTCCTTGCTGGCTCCTGTTACAACCCAGCCCTGAAGGTGAGAGTAACTGAGGTTCTCATTAGTATATCCCTTGGGGTGGATTACCATGAAACAACACTGTGTGTATATAGATGTGTATATTTTAGAACAATTTGGCTGCAACAGAAAGGAGGTATGTAGCCATTTTGCTTAGCATCTCTAGTAATGTGACAATACAAAAGGATGCAAATATCACCTAAGAAAATATATATGGAAAAGAAAGACAAATGTGGTGGTTTGAGCCCTGGCTGAATGCCTGTTCCCAGCCTGTCTGTCCATCCAGGGTTGTCCCCTCCTCAGGGGCAGAATCTGGCACTTTCCTTTGTTGAACTTCCCATGGTTGGTGATTCCCAGCCCTGTCCAGGTCTCTCTGCAGGATCTCTCTGCCCTTGAGGGACTGAACAGCTCCTCCCAGTGTGGGCTCATCTGCAAACTTGCTCAGTGTCCCTTCCAGTCCTGTCTCCAAGTCAGTTTTGGAGATGTTGAAGAGCACAGGGCCCAAGATGGAGCCCTGTGGAAACCCACTAGTGACAGTGACAGTCTGGTGTCACCCCAGTCACCGTCCACCTCTGTGCCTGACCCATGAGCTGATTGCACCTCTGGGGCAGCTGCACTAAGAGTCACATCCTTCACGTAGGATGCAGGGCAGGGGAAATCTCTTTTCACTTCTCTTGACTGTACATCTGTAAAATTTTCAACTTGAAAAGCTCTCCCCGTGGCAGGACTGCTCTAAAGAAGAGACAGCCTTGGCACTCTGCTGCTCCTCACTGTTTGCCTTGGCATGGCAAGGACAAGTGTTGCCTGTGCCCCACAGGAAGCCAGCAGTGCTAAATTCTCTCTGGGACTGCTGCTTTATTATTGTGAGGGCTGGAGACTGGGCACCACACTGCAGAGGAAGATATTTCACACACCTCTTATGCCTTCAGTTTGGGAAATTACATTTTGCCATGTAGTTTTTAATCTGTCGGTCTAGACCATACAAAAATGACAAGTGAGCATGATTTAATTTTATGATAGCACTGCATTAGATGACCGCTTTATATTGCTGTAAAAGGGGATTTGAAGTGGTGGTGTGCTCTGCTTTTCCACATTTGATATTCTTGTTTCTTGTAGTCTGACAATAAAATCCTAGTAGTGTTAAGAACAGCTTTTACCTGGCCTGGTTATCCATGTGTAGTCAGATTTGGCAAAATAGGTGTTACACAGGCACTGAGGGGTCTGTATCATTTTATCAGGACTTGGCAAAATGTTCTTCTCTCTGGTGGCCAGTGACAGGACCCGAGGCAATGGCTGGAGTTGTGTCGGGGAGGGTTAGACTGGCTATTAGGGAAAGGTTCTTCCCCTGGACATGGGAATGGGATGAAGTTGTGGCCAGTCTTCGTGTTACTCCTGAGGTTACAAATCTCACATGTGCCAGAAGCACTCAAATTCTGATTGTCTGTAGGTTTCTGTTATATTTTTATTTATAATGGTGTGTTTTTTACAGTTCTGTCCTTCGCTGAGGTTTAGAAATTAAATTCAATAACTTCACGTTGAAACTCTTATTGCTTTTGGTCAGTTTTACTCTCAGGTTTTTAATGGACCTCTTTTTTTGGACCTGTGCTTTGCTCTGCTCCTCTGACAACTCCCTCTGTTCAGGACAGGGCAGATGAGTGAAAATGCTCCTGATGCTTCATCATAGCACTGCTAAAATATGTTTGAATTTCTGCCTGGCTTTGAATGTAAATGTGCACTTGATTAGCCAACAAGGACACTTCTGTTCATGCAGAATTCATGTATGCATGTTAAAAACTGCTATAAAAGGGCACTTCTTGTCTTCAGCTAAATTGACAGCCCCTCTTTCAAAATAAACTCCTTGTGCTTGGGAAATCAAGACATACGATTGTCTCTTTTTTTCAGCTGAAAAAGATTTCTTTTTAATGTCTGGGTAAGTGAAAATCTATGCTGCTTGCTTGTGATGTTTCCTTTCAAGAGGCACTACTTTGTTTTGGTGTATAACTATTGCTTTTCCTTTTGCTGGTCTGCCTTAAAACACAAATTTCTGTGGGTATACACAGCTATGATGAACCTCCCATCCATTCTCAGTCAGAGCCTTCTCAGCAAGAGATTTGTTTAAAATTCACGATGCTGAGAAGTTGACTGAAGAAATTTGAAGGTAATGTGGTACACTGAGCAGGATTCTTTTTTAATCTTGCTTTTATCATTATAAGTAGTGTTGGCATTTGTGTACCTGTGTACAGGCAGCAAAGCAAAAGGTTGATTCAGCTGAACAAACTGAGGCTAAAAGAAAAAGGGGGGGAGGTGGGATGTGATGCTTTTCATTCATTTCCTTCTTCCACCTTAGCTGTCCAGTCTGTAACTGAGGATGCTTTTCACCAGCCTGTCCTGTCTTTTCACATCCTACCTGTAGATCTTTGGAGAAGGCAACTTCCAGCACAAGGGATGCTCTGCAAGTCACAACATGTTACCCAACCTGGCTGTTCACAGACCAGATGTGTCTGCATTGCCTGAGTAGAAGCATTAGATTGGTTACTTATGAATTCTTCCTAAGTATTTCCTTATATTCATAGAAGGTTTTTTCAATTCTGGCATGAAGAACAACACACCCTGGACCCTTCCCACAGCAGAGTGTGTGTCTAGAGATTACCCTGGGAATCAGGGTAGGCTCATGTGTCTCTCAGTTCCAAGTCTTTAGTTCATACTGCTATTTTCTGCATCAGTAAGACTCTTTGAAATGACATGTTCTCACATTTCATGTACTGGGACTTCAACACAAATATTGCTTAGAAACACTACAAGGCTGGTGACAGGATGAGCAATAGTCCACCTCCTGGCAGGCTTTGCCAGGCGAGCTCTTGAGAATCTCTCTGGAATGGTTTGAAATACTTCAGATTCAGCTTTGTGCCCCGACCCTGCAGAGCAGACACGAGCCCAGGGTGAGCACCACAGTTACCTGTATCTTCTCCCTGACCTCCCCGGCATGTGGCTGAGCAGTTTGCTTTGAGCTTCAGGAAAAAGAAAAACAATTTAGGCAAACAAAACATTGAAGAGGCATCCTGAGATGAGGACAAATTTCTAGAATCCTTCAGCTTCCCCGGACAGTGAACACTGAGATGCAGAGTGTTCTGATGTAGGTTTCTGTTGAACAGACAGTCCCGGCATGGATTTTGTTTTCAAGTGAATCTCCTTAAAAGCAGTAATTCTTTGTATAAGGGCTTTAAAAGATATGTTAGGGGTTTTTTTGAGAAATTTTTCCAGGGGTGTGTTGAAGTTGATGGAGATAATTCCATTCCTTAAGTTCTTCCATGTATATATTTAAGTCAGGAACTTGGGTGATAGAATCAGACTGGAGATCTGCTGTAAGAACATGTGTCTGCCTGAACATTGTGGTGTTTTACCAGTTCAGGCCAAACTTCTCCTTTAGTGTTCCCAGTGAAAAGAATGCTCTGAGCAAATACAATTTGGCAAGGCTCATCATATCTAGGTCACCTGCATGAGGAAGGGTATTCCAAAGGAAATCTTCAAAGGCACTGTGATTTACCTGGGTGTTAAACAGAAATGTGTCCCTGGATTAAAAAAAAAAAATGTGTTGTAATACCTACATACCACAGGATGGAGTTACAGACTTAACTTTAGATTTTTGTGTCTTCTAGCCAAACTGTTAATGTTTGTTTTAATATGTTTTTTAATACTCTCTACTTGCAGCAGATGTGTGCAATTGTACTGGAGGAGATTCTTGCATATTGCGAAGGGCAGACCAAGGTTATAGTGGGCACAAATCCTGCCTGCTCTGTGTGCTGAGAGTTGCAGGGGCTTCTGGCATTACTCTGAGTGCTTTAATCTGCTGTGATTCAGTATTCAAGAAACATGCCCTTTTTTCAGAAGTCATAAAATCATTAAGGTTTGACAAAACAGCTAAGACCACGTCCAGCCTTCAGCCAATCCCTCCACAGCCATAAGTGATACCAAAAAGTGACACACTGACTTGTCTTTTGAATTCCAGGAATGGTGACTCCCACTTTCCCTGGGAGTCTGTTCCAGAGTCTAACCACTCTTTCAATGAAGAGATTTTCCCTAATACCCAATCTGAACCTCCCCTGGCACAACCTCAGGCTTGTTTTTGTGTTGTCCTGTTGGAGGCTGTGCTCTAGAATTGGGTGCTCTTGAAATTCTCTCTCTGCCAGGAGATGCAATGGAGCTGAAATGCAGCGAGTGCTGGTACTGCAAAGCATCCAGGAACAATTGCTGGGCTGAGCAGGGGCATCCCCAGGGGTTTGTTTCCAGACAGACAAGCTAAAATTTAGCAGAATTAGTATTCTTCAGCTTCCCTGACTGTAGAAAGGTGATAGGATTTAATTGTAGACTAAAAACAATTACGAAACTGAATCTACTTGTGTTCTCAAAACACTTGGAAACCTTCATGCTGTAGAACTGGCAGAATTAACAAATACCATCTCCATCAGCCTTGCACTTTTCTGCCTGTCAAGGGAGGTACAGGAGTTGTTGCTCTTGGGAAATTTTTGGAGCAGAGCTGCTCCAAGGGGTGGGAGCCCATTTGTGAAGCCTGCAAAGCTGCCTTTGTGTGGAAGGATGTAACTCCCCTCACTTCTCGTTTCCCAAGTCCTTCAAAAACATAATTGAAGGTTTACACTTGCTAAAAAAGCTTATCTTCAATTTTAAGTACTTGAAATCTAAAACTTTAGTTTAGGGTTTAGTAAATGCACTTAATTTAAAAGCTACTGAAAACCTTTTTTAGTGCTTTATAATTTTTCCTTTCATTCTTTTTTTTATCTGCAAGGATTAATTAGAAAAAAGTATGGCTGTATGTATCCATGATTTTGAAGGCAAGAGGTGTTAGGACATTTGAGCTCTTTCTCCTCTTGATGTCTTTTTTTTGTTTTCATTTCTATGCAGTATATTAATAAAGTGTTAAGCAAAGTCCTGGATGCTGCACCCTGTGCAAGACAGTTAACATGGTAACCTTGATTTGTAAGCTTTTGGATTTCTGTATCCTCATAAAATCATTGAATAGAGGGAACCTTTACTTGGTCTCTTGCTTGTCAGCTCTTCTGAAGTGAGGCAAAGGCAGGTGGGGTCAATACCTGGGTGAGAGATGGGAAAGGAATTGTCACTGGTGACTCAATAGCTGCTCTGAGCCAGGGGAAGTCACTGAGTGATCACCCTGGGGCTGAACCGAGGGCTCTGAGAGTGGTCTGATGTCTGAGGAGCAAGTAATGAACAGAAACACAGCGCTCTAACAATCTCAATACCAGCTGTTGCACTCCTTTTCTTTAATTCCTAATATTCCAAGTGTTCTTCTCAAATGATTCTTTCTGTCAGTTCTCACCAGGAGAGATCTCAAATCAATAGCAATAATGTAATGTCTGAAGCAATTTTCTTCTTCTGACTCTATTTCTCACATCATCTTGTGTTAACCACATGTCATTTGAATATTTATTCTGTGTGTGGACTTCAGATCATTTTCAAATGTTGGCTTCTGTGTGTTGAGGTAGGAGGCTAAAAACCCCTTTAATATTTTGTTTTACTTAATAGCATGCTCAGTCATATCCTGAATTTAAGGATATGGCTATAGGTATATATACCTAAGATTATGGTAATTTCAATTTATAAATGTCCTGGTGTGCACTGGGCCCTAAGTGGAGATAAGATCTTGATTATTCTGTTAATTGGGGTGTCCCTGTGACTTGTGTTCAGTCTCCCAGGAGAGCTGGGCTCCTCTCCCGATCCAATGCTCTACCAGCTGGACTTTGGTGTCTCATAACATTATTTTCTGGTTCTCCTGCTAGTTTATGAACTGCTTCCAGAAAAAATAAATGGCAACTCCTTATTTTCAGGGGGTCAGTTTGCTTTTGGGCCACTTTCCAAGGCGTGTTGTCACACAGTTTTGTCAGCTTGTCTCTCCCCACCTGCTGTCCTGTCCGCTGAGCTTCTGGGGAGGCTGTAAGAATAGTATTGGCATTTTAGCTCACTTGCAAACACCTGCTCTCTGTGCCTTACTGAAGTGGCATGGAGTTTGTGTTTGCTGGGTGTAATAAAGGTTCTCTATAGCAGTGCTTGGTAGTCCTGGTAATCTGTTGTAATGCCTTTGTGAAGTTGCATGTTATCCCTCTAAAATATTTTTTTGCAAAAATGCTTGTTTTCTCACCAAATTAAAAGAAATCTCTTAAAGATGTGCAGTTGTTCTCTGGACATGAACTCAAGGTACAAAAGAGCCCAAGTGTGTGTGTGGGTGAAATCTCTTGGAGCCTGAAATTAAAATGTGCACCTGGTAAAGCTGAGCCTTCAGGACAGGGGTGTAACAGCGAAGGTTTCCCAGCATTTTGTCATCCAGCAACACTGGGATGAGAGTCCTGCAGTGAAAGGAGTGCCATGGAAACAATGAGGGAGTGAGTCTGGGGTGTAGTTAGCACAAATGAGAGCAAACCTTGTCCATAAGTAATGTGATTATGTGGATATTAGTGTAAGAAATTATGTTGTTTCTAAGCCACACATACTCAAAGCTATCCCAAACTTTGGATATTTGCAAATGCCAGGAAGGGTTCACTTTTCCCATGGAGAAATGTGTCTGACTGTGATCAGGGTCTTTCTGGCTCCATGTAAAGAGCTTTTCCTTGTTGCTTATTAGCAGGATATCTATTAAAAAAATCTTTTTCTTCCATGGGTACTTCCAGATCATCATCTGCTCATAAAAAGCTTTATCCTCTTCCTGCAGCAGATGACTGTAAAGCTGTCAACAATCATTTGGGTTTATAGCAATAGAAATTATTCTAAAGGTTTTTTTATTATATTTTGAATGTTATGTTAGTAGTATAAAAGTTTAAATTAACCTTAGTCAGAATTATACTGGCTGTATATTTTATTAATATGTGGGACTATGCAGCATTTACAACTGGATTACATCTGCTCCAGGTGTGCAGGGGTTATTCTTGGTATGATAGAAGAGATTGTGTGTCCTGCTGAGGACTTCTCATGTTGATGCAGAGTAGCTGTTCAAGTGAATGTCTTAAAGCAATTAGAAATGTGCTGAGTCTGGGATAAGGTGGTGAGGAAGCCTTTCCATGTGTGGATAGAATCCCATCAGAGATCAATAATACATTTCACGAGGAGCAGTGTTTGGCCAGAGCCTGTGCTGGGTAAATAAAGGCTCCTGATTATTCCAGATGGCTGTGCAGGTAAATTCACTCCATTTACTGCTGTCAGGAACTCACTAAGAAGAGAGATGTAAAATAGAATCCCAGAATGGTTTGGGTTGGAAGGGACCTCAAAGCTCATCACATTTCACTCCCTGCCATGGGCAGGGTCACCTTCCAGCAGCCCAGGTTTCTCCAAGCCCCATCCAACCTGGCCTTGGACACTTCCAGGGATGGGGCAGCCGCAGCTTCTGTGAGCAACCTGTGCCAGGGCCTCCCCACCCTCACCCTAAGTAAAGAATTCCCAATTTTATGCTGATTTCTCTATATCATATGATTAAGAATATTCTTTCATATAAAGGCTTTGGAAGACATACTGGTTTTCTGGAGAGTAATGAGAATTTGCTTTACTAGCAGTAGTTTTGCCATCTGGTTTGTTGTTGTTGACCTGAGAAGTATTCCAAAGGCAAAATGAGAAATTGCAACATCTATTTTCTGTTGATCAGTGTTAACTCAGAATTAAGATAGTCAAAGGATGTAATTGGAAATAGCATGTGCTTGGGTTTAAACAGGTTTCAAACACAGGCTTGCCTTAAATGTTATACTAAAAGCTATTTGTGAAAGGACTGTTTACCTGTGTAGGCTGGGATATGGAAATGAAAATATCTTTGAAGCACAGACCCTTAATAATAGAAGAATAATCAACACCAAATGAAATAAAGGACTGTAGTGGTATTTTCAGGGACCAGTGTATAATGTATGGCTGCTGAATAGAGTGAATATACAAGGCTGGGACAAGACACAGTAATGTGGTTGTGTTGTGTATTGCTTGGGCTGGAGGAAAAACAAGTGGAGTAGCAAGGTCCATAGAAACAGGAGGATTCGGGGTTAAAGGCAGGATGATCATATTTTCATGTCTCTGTCGGAGCTTTACTGCAACCCTCGGTATGTTATTAACCATCTGAATAAGCCAGAGAAAGTGATACAATTTGTATTGCTGGATTTACTTAAAATGAGACCTGAACAGAAACTTTTCAGTTCAGTCTCCTGACCAGTATTTCTATGATCTGACACAGCGAGAAAAGCTGAATGTGTCTCAATTCTGTTGAAATGATTGAAGTGAGGAAATTCCCATGTGGTGGTTGATAGAAAAAACTCTTCAGGATGTGCTCTCAGGTAAAGCATATTCGGAGAGGTTTATGCACAGCTGGATGGCAGACAGGGTAACATGTCCTTTTCTTGTTCTCTGACTGGTCTTGCCACAAGGAGAACCTGAGATATTTTCATTCAGTGAAATCCTCACTTTTTATATATTTTTCTGTCTTATGCACAGTGACTTGTGTATCCTGCTATGAAACACAACCACAGAAATAGCACTGACTAAAGGGATGTTTATGATCCATGCAGCAAACATTAAAACCCACTCACTTTCTCACACTTGCCAATGCAAATCTCATGTAGCTCTGTGTGCAGAAGCACTGAGGTGGTAAAACAGAGAGGGGTGGCACCTCCCAGGAGTGCCTGAACCCCCTTAGCTGAGCAGGTGGTGAACTCGTGCTTATCTGAGTTTGAGAACAGTTGTGTTCAATGCCCCAGGAAAAAATTTAATAAAATCTATGCTTGGAGACAAATTCTCAACTGGTACAGTTTGGTAGAGCTGCACCCCAAGTCACTGAAACTGCATTGGCTGAAGTGTGTCAGGTACCAGAAGATGGGGCCCGACTCTTGCCACTGGTGCCAAGTGACAGGACAAGGAGTAATAAATTAAACCACAACAAGTTCCACCTCAACATGAGGCAGAACTTCTTTCCATGGAGGTGGCAGAGCCCTGGAACAACTGCCCAGGGAGGGTGTGGAGTCTCCCTCTGTGGTGACATTCCAAACCCAGCCAGATGTGTCCCTGTGTCACCTGCTCTGGGTGGCCCTGCCTGGGCAGGGGGTTGAACTGTGTGATCTCCAGAGGTCCCTTCCAACCTCAAGTTTTCCATGATTCTGTAAGAAGCTGGCTCTCCACAGCAACTGGAGAGTCAGAAACCATCTCCTGTTGTGTGTCTGCCTTTGGCAGTCCCGTTTAACACTGAAAACCTAGGAAATATGGATGGATGGGATACACAAACCCACATGGCTTCATGAACAGTGAGCAGTTCCTTTACATCATTTCAATTATGTTCCCCTATAATGAGGTCAGTATACTCCTGTAATGTTCCTATAAAGCTGCCTATGGGATGACAAGAATATATGGTGTGATGTTACAGTCTTTTCATAACATTCCAGAGTAATTAGGACATAAAATTGAACTGAAATTTTAAGCCACATTTCAGCTCTGTTGTATATATATTACTCTTCAGCAGGCAAGAGCAGTAATTTAATATTGATTTCTGGCTGCAAGATTACCATATAATCTAAACGCTAATAACAATTAAAGCACAGCGTGGTGATTGAAGTGTCTCTTGGAATATTGAAAATACAGGTAATAAATGGTGTAAGGGTGTGAAGCAACGCTGGAGTTTAAGGATCGATTCTGAAGGCCTGTGCTGAGAAAAACAGGTTGGGCTGCAGAAGTTTCCTGTGCTTCTTTCACACTGAGCCCTCAAACACCCAGTCTTGATACATCATTATTCCAGGCTCTATCATATGGTAACCAGGTGTTTGAAGCCTAACTCGGGACTCTCTTAGTTTCTTCTCCCATTTCTCTAAGCAGTAGTTCATCTCAGGAGTGGTCAAAAGAATGGTTTCCCTCACAAATTGAGAAGAATAGTTTCTTTTGGAAGTTAGTTCTTATTGATGAAATACACACTTCAGAGTTTTCTAGGAGGCAGAAGAGCCGTGAAAGGCAGCTAAAGCAAGAAAGGAATGAAATGAAATGCATAAACCCCTTAAAAATACACAACCATATGTGAAAATGTGTGAGATTAAGCTCAATGCACATCATTATAAATGTGAGGCACAAAAGGTCTATTGGCTCAGCTGTTGGTTCTTCCAAAAGTGTTTGTATTTTGCTTTGCTTGTAGCTCAGAGCAGGAGTGCTTGTTTCCCTGAATTTCATGGATTTTTAATGGATTTATTCACAGAAGAAAAAAAAAATTAGTATATAGCGTAATGGAACTGAATGTAAGTGTTGCAGCAATCAGGATCGGTCCCTGCCTGGTGCTGGTGGTTTCCTTCCTTTGGAGGGACCCTGGTGCCATGGTGGATGCCAGTGGATCCAGGATCTCTCCTGAGATTGTCAGTTAATCCCTTTGCCTGTGTAATAATATATTGGGGGATAGGGAAACAACAACTATCTCTGTCGCTTCTGAGTTCCTGCTGCCAGATCCTCTCCAATGCCTTTGGAAACCCTTTGATGTTCATTCACGTGCGTGTGCAGGTTCAAAAGCCTCTGGAGTTCTCTCAGTCAACAGGTTCATTTCAGCTTCTGAATTGACTCTCTTATGAGAACTGAATTTTTACCTTTTTTGAGTGATTAAAAAGCTTTGCAAGATTGTTCATTTTTTCTCTATCTCTAAATTTCTCCATCTGCTTCCACAGATGCAGAGTGACCCAGCAGTGCATGAAACAGTTGTCATAAACCACACAAGTGACTGTCCAGGGATCCTTCCCCAGCCAGTGTCGTCTTGTGGGTTTTTTCATACTGGTTTAATTTTCTACGTTGTGGAAAAAACAGGGCAGATGGGCTTATTTTGCCCTTTTCCTGGTTTTCCTCCACGTATTTTAGGGGAAGCAAAGGGGCAAAACAAGGCTATAAAAATCAATTACCACCTAGCAAGAAAACATATATTCTTCAGGGAGAGAAGAAAAGAAGTTTCACCATCACACTTTTTTCCCCACAATCATCATAAGATCAGGGAATGGGGGTCTCAGAGGGGCAGAATCTCTTGTTGTCCCTTCCTCTTTCTTTGTTGAGGCCATGTCAAGGCTGTTTGCAGGCCGGGACCCAGAATGAGGGGTCGAATGGCTTCTCCAGGGGCAGAGAATGTGAGCGGAGTTGATGGGTCATTTTGAGTCTAATGATTGAACAGGGACAAAGATGCCTGTGCTGTTTGTGGCTGAGGAATCAAAGGCCCTGAATTGTCTGTGTGGAATACTGTTCGAAGGGAATAAAGGGGGAAAATAAACTTGACACTCTGGTAACCACTTGAACAAGATGTAAATAAAATGGAAAAGGCTTTTGTGTCTGTTGGTGTGTTTGTGAGCTGGGATTTGCAGTGCACATGCATTATTCTTGATGAAAATGTTTTGACTGCTTTTTGTCAAAGCCCTTCTGTGCTATAAGTGCTTCTCTTCATCATAATGGGCTTCCCTGATAGATATCCCTGCCACTGTAACCAAACCCACTCCAAGCTTTATTTCTTTAGAATTTAAGAATGTGTGTTTTATGATAATGCTTTTACTGGGGATGTTGAGCAGTACCCAGAGATTTGAAGCATTTGTTATTGTTAATAATAAATGTTTAATAGATCCTTTTTCTTGTGGAGATGGCAAAGAACTTGATTAATTCTGCAAAGGGGGATTATTTCACCTGGTAATGAAATCCCCTCATCTTCTGGCAAGCAGAGAAATAGGATGGGATGCAACAGTTCAGCAGAAGAGATATGGAATGGTTTGTGTAGCTGTAGTGCAAATAACCTTTGCTGGTTTTTGGGCACTTCATTTCAAACAGGCAATAGGCCAAAAAAAAAAAAAAAGTTTGATCATATGGAGGTGAAAGTCATGGGGAGATTAGGAAGGGTGATTTGCCTGACACAACTGGACGTGTGCAAGCGAGAGGAACTCTGGTTTTAATAGTCTGTCACTAATATATCGGGCAGAGCATCTTGGGCCCCCGGGAGGGAATCAGTCAGTGTGTGCCGACGATCCTGTGTGAAGGCGTCACTCATCTGAGCTGTTTGATTTTCACTGTGCTGTTTGAGAGGTGAGCTCCTTGACATTCCCCAGCCCAAGGGTAGGACACGGAGTTCATAGAGAGCCTCAGAACACGGATGTTTGATAGGGCACTGGCTGTCTTTATCTGGGGATATGTCTGGCATAAGACAGCAATAGAAAATTACAATATTTGAGTCTCCTGGCAAGGGGTTTTTGTAAGACAGACTGGAAACTGTAGCTGATTTGTATTTCTATGAATTACAGATATTCTAGCAAAAGGAGCAGGAATGTCTAGTAGGAAGCCCCAGAAATCCAAAGCCATAAAACTGCCTGAACCTGTAACTGCAAATTCCAGGGTGTGGGTTATTCTAAAAGACAGTGAGTAGTGGCATGAACTCAATGGTCATGGGCTGAATGGGTTAATGCTAAAGAAGTGGGATATTGTCAGGCTCCAGGTTCTAAACTGTACATTGCTTGTGTTTAGCTGTTCAAATGGATGGGGGAAGGCCACAAAGAGGACTGTGGGCTCATTAATTAACTGGATCAGGTCTGATGTCTGAGGCAAACAGTGATTGTCTTCAGCTTTGTCTGCGGCCCCCAAGAAAGGGCTGTAAATTGTTCAAATCCACACTGACCCTTGTTGTTGCTCATGTAGACTTTGGACGCTTAATTTTTCTTTTTAAGGATAGTTCCAGTCCAGGAGGTTTCAAGCTTTAGTGCTGCAGTTAATTTTGTTCCCCTTGTGAGATTTGTATCCATCTGACCTTGTCTGTGGTGAATTCTTCCAGAAAGGGGTTATGAATTTCACTTGGGAAGTTGTTCTGGAGGTTGTTGGAGATGCTACAGAAAAGTGCCAGTCCCCACTTTATGCCCAGAGGTATCCCAGAATAGAGAAATTTTAAGGATGAGAAATGCTTACCTGTTTGGTCAGATGCTATTGCTGGTTGTTACTGGTGTATGAGCTGATTGAAAAAGAAATTTTGCTCAATTCAAGGTTAACAGTTCTGAATTTCTTTAAGCTCAAGTCAACTAGGAACTTATTTGGGCTCACAAAATTGTACCTGGCAATTGGACCCATTTATTTCATTATGCCTATTAACGTACTTTGCATTATGTTTCTTCTCAAAGACAGAAGCTGACTGGCTTGACATCACTTTCCATTTTAAAGCATGTTTTGAGGATTTTATTTTCTAATTAGCATTTCATTTGTCATCTTCCCCAACCCTGTGCCATGATGATACTCTTAAAAGGAGTAGCAGGATGGATTTTTCAGGTACTTAAGTCTGTAAAAGCCCAAAGTTTACAGCACCAGCAGCTGTACCTGTTCTTCAGTTATTGGTTTTAATTGATTTTAAGGGCATCCCCACCAACCTCTCTGCCTTTAGGACTCTCACCTTGGCAATTGATGCCTGTGAGTGAATTTATTTGTGCAGTCTCACATCTGGCTGTGAAACACTGCAGGGGAATGGCAGACCCAGGAAAGGTGGCCCTGACCCCTGCTCAGAAAACTTTATTGCCTCCTCCACCAATTCCATATTCAAACCACAGCAATATCTTAAAACATTTTGAAAGGCAGCAGAGACTAAAAATACCAAAGAGTTTCCCAGTTGGCTGCTGCAACTGAGGAGTGTTGCTTGCTCTGAGATAACTAGCCACCGTCATCAAGAGTGGCTTTGGGCACATCCTGGCACTTTAAAAACACAGAAGGGGTTCAGCAAGAATCGCACAAAACTCTGGCTTAATGATTCAACTCCCAGGCTGATGGAGTGAGAGAAAGCTGGAATAAAAAGAAAAACCATGCATTCGGTGAGATACATCATCTTGTTCTCCCCATGAGCTTCCTTGGCGTTGCCATGCAGAGGCTGCATTGTTCTGGTTGGAGCCAAACACTTCACCTTGGGACCTCCTGTCTTGAGAGCAGGAGAGAAATTTGCCTCTTTGGAAGACTGACTGACCTAAAACCTACAGAGAAGCGCTGGATACCAGGATTAAAACATACAAGAAGTAAAACTTGAAAAAAAATAGTCTTTTGGATTTTTTATTTGGCTCAGAGGTCTGTAATTTCTGTTTGGTGGAACAAGATGAGGTTTCAGTTCCCTTCCAACCCAAACCATCCTGGAATTCTGTGATTTTCTGCCCCATTTCCACACTGAGATTAGTGTTTAAGATTGGGCTATAGACAAGAATATGGCTTGTTAGATCAGAATTACTGTGAACCATGTGAAAGGCTTTGATCATCAAAGGAATGCAGAAATTAAGTACCTGAGGCTTTGATTTCTCTTGTACAGTCAGTACTTTTTTTTTTTTTTTTAATGAAAGCAGTCAAAGGCCGTGATTTGGAAGGTTCCTGCAAACACCGAGTGTGCACGATAAATGAGATTGTTCCCTTTCACAGGTTTGGTCGCTCCTGATGCTTGTAAAGGTTTTCTTTATCTGTTGGATGTGCTTTTCTGACAGTCACTCAGTGTTTAATATGATTTCAGTCTCTGTTATTGGCATCTGCATATGAAATGCAGCTGAATGTCTCTGGCACAGGCTGATGTGACCTCGGGATGTGCTGTGTGGTTGCAAATGATGGGAAATTTGTCTTCTGAATCACCTTTTATGACCATGGGTAGGATGATTTAAAAGCAGCAGAGTTATACATGGGGTTATTTAAACTCATTCCTTGCACCATTCCAGTAGGAAAAGACAAAATGACCGACAAGGTACATGCTAAATATTTTTTTTTATTTAATTTGTAACAACCTAAATAATTTCTAGCACTGGCAGGACAATAATAATTCTAATCACACTTTGACTGTATTTATATTTAGTATTTTAATATTGCAGAGTGATTTTTAACCGTAACCTGGTGATTTCTAATGAACCAAAGCACAAGCCTACGTGGCCTGTAATAACTACATCTGGTGTGTCCAAAAAATATCTGCTCTTATTTTAATTATTTTTCATTATTTCTGTCTCAAAAATTTTGGGGGCATGGAGTACTATAAGATTTACTACATGTATTCTTCGAATATGTTCCTGTGGAGTCAAACAGTATCCTGGTGAACTGTGTGCTTTCAGCCTGTGTGTTGTGGAGAGAGCGCTGTGCTTCCCTTGTTGCTGCAGGGTAGTGGCCAGTGAAGAGCTCTCGAACTAGCACAGTTGGTGACAAAATGTGTTCAATTTCAGCCCGATTCTACTACACAAAATCTCGCTGCCTTTTGTCTTCGTGCTTAAATAAAATTATAATCTTCACTTGCATAAAACCTCTGTGGCTTGGAAATTCAAAAACAAGATCAAACTGGCTGCTCAAGTACAGAAAAACTATTTTTTTTTCCTTCTCAGTGAGACATGAATGACTGCAAAGGGTAGATTTCATTTAAAAATGGTGCTGGGGAAAAGGCTTTCTCACCAGAGTCTGCATTTCTTGTAAACATGTAATTTCTCTGCTTATTTATCATCTACCCTTCATAAATGTCAAGTGTAATAACAAAAGGCTTTAATAAACTTGTCAGAATTGTTTCATGCCAGATTGTGTGAAAAGGTTATGGATAATAATAAAAACAGGACCTAAAACAAGGCTGAATTCAGCTTCAGGAGGAGCCTTGGTCTCTCTGTCTCTCCTGAGAACTTTGTGCTTCACTGCCACAGTGGTTTGAAAGAGAAATTCTTTTGGAACATGCATTAAAACCGAAATCAAATCACATACGTGCACACAGTACTGAGGAGAAAAAGAAGTATTTTAAGCCAGTCATTTCAGTAATGATGACTCAATCTGAGGAGCTGATGACAAGCTCCCTTTGTGAGATATGTCAGATAACAAGAAATAGCCTGGCACCTTCGTGCTGGCTGAAATTATTATATTTTTGAAGCCAACAAGGATGAGAAGAGGTTTTTTGGACCCAGTTCAGGAAAATACTTGCCTCACTGCTTGACTTTAACTGGTTATGTGCAATTTGTTGCTATTTATTAAAAGCACAGAGTACATCTTATCACTGAGTGAGCTGCT
Source organism: Sclerurus mexicanus (assembly GCA_013396755.1). Lineage (NCBI taxonomy): Eukaryota > Metazoa > Chordata > Aves > Passeriformes > Furnariidae > Sclerurus > Sclerurus mexicanus. The sequence goes on along the minus strand of VWZF01003689.1, from coordinate 580,052 downwards.
GTCCTCCCACGCTTCCTCCAGTGCATTTAATTCTCTCCTTTCCATCCACTTGCATAATCATTCCATTACAATAGCTTGGAAAAGAAGTAATTGGTTTCAAATGTTCCTGGTTGACCAATTTATATTTGAATACTCAGTTGGGGACCCTGTGTTCTCCACAGAGTGCTTGATGTTGCCTGTATTACTGATGGTTCCCTGGGTGCTCATCTTAAAAGATTTCCTTCTCACCAGGCTACTATTTTTGCTTGACCTTGCACAGGCCTACTTAGAAGAAAATGTTGTTGTTAAGATGTTTTGAACTGAATGACTGTACTAATGTGTACAGACTGCCCAGCTCAGAGCAGCCATTAGCTCTTATAATTACTGTTCTTGTCCATTTTCCTGCTCTTCAATGATTTGTATTCTGCTCATTCCCAGAAGCAGAAAGTGAGTGGGCCCTGATGCCCTGAGTGTGCATCTCCACAGGGTGCAGGGAGCCAAGAGGCTCCTGTTAACCAAAAAGGTGAAAGAAACAGTAGGTCAAAGGGTTCCATGTATATATAATATGAGCACTGCTGTGACTGACATTCCCCAGCTGGTCAGTGGCAGAGCAGGGAATAGCCAGCTTATGGCCTGGGATGGTGAGTTTTTCATTAGCAATAAAATGTTACACAATCACAGAATAGTTTAGGTTGGAAAAGCCCTCCAACACTGTGGAGTCCACCCAGAGCACTGAGTGCCACATCCAGTCATTCCTTGGACACCTCCAGGGATGGGGACTCCCAACCTCCCTGGGCAGCCCCTTCCCATATTTAACAATCCCTTCTCTGGAGAAATGCCTTTACCCTGCTGAGCGGTAGCAAACCATCCCCTGGCTTAGGAGTGTGTGTATGTGTGGTTCTGCACGTGACTGTGCAGTGCCTAGAAATGTGATAGTTCTGAAGTTTCTGTGCATCCTTCACTGTTGATGAATTTGTTGCTGTCTTGCTGCTCTCGTGCTTCTCTCTCAGCTCTGCATCCATGTTCTCTCACAGCCCACTCATAAAAAAGGAGGTGTGTGTTTATTTGGGAACACTGTCCTGTTCCATGTGCACTGTCCCTTGCAGCGGCACATATGAAAGCTTCCCAGAATTGGAGGTGAGACTCTGAAGTCACCAGCCTGCTGTCCCATCAGTAGCTTTGATTGTCCATGTGCTTTACCTGTGTTTGATTCCTCTGCTTGGTGGGTAATGACATAAAGGTGGGGGTTTGTTCAGCTGGAAAGGGAGGAAATGTTTATTAAATGTTTATCTACTGATTAATATTAGTAAGTACTTTCTAATTAAGCTTTTTTCCCCCAAGGCCTCAATGAAAAATGGAGCCCACCAGTCTGAGTAGCAGAGAAATGATGAGTTCCCATCCCTTTCTTCCTCCCCTTTCCTTACAGCTGTTTAACACTGGCTCTTCATGTCTGATCAAAGATCTGTGTGCAGCTCAGGTTATTCCACTTAGCAGCCTAGTGATAAGCAACTGCCTTCTGGGACAAGGCAATGCAAACATGTCGTGCATACCAGTGGTGTGTTGATAACTTCCCAAGGATGGAATTCATGAAATATTTAAAGAGAGAAATGTTTCAGTTCAGGTGTACACTGACAGGAAGGAGCTGCTGTGCTCTAAATTGGAAGAATGATTATGGTACCAATCAAAGGCAATGAATGTGTTTTGTGTAGGCTGTGAGTTCCTTTCTGCCCAAAGTCTCTGGATCTAATTTTGGTGTTTTGATTCTTGAGTCCAACCCTTTCTGCCATGCAAGTATAAATTATAAATTTATTGGATCAAACATTAGTGGAGCTCAAGTTCACCTTTGCTCATCTATAAATTGTGCTTTTCCTCCTACTGATGTCTCTTGGATATTAAAAGGAGGGATTTGTGGTGAGAGCTGTGTGACACCTTTAATTAGTAAAAATCCTCCTGGTGTGTGAACTCTGATGGAGTTCAGAGCCGTGTAGAATGTCCCATATGAATCCTCTGCAATCTGATTTTCACCTTAAGCCTCAAATTCAACAGGACTTTTTTGGCTTAGGAGTTACCTTGGCCTCTGGTTAGGAGACAAGGGTGCAGGTGAGCATCTGTGATTGAGGCAAAAAATCAGTTTTGTTATACCCAAAATATATCGAGTAGGTTAAACTGGAAGGTGTAAAACCTGAGTAGAAAGCTGAAATCTGGCTCTGGAACAGATGCAGCAAAACGGCAAAATGAGAGGCTTTAATAATGACATGAGTTTGAAATGAAAGGATTGGTCGTTTTGCAACAAAATCTAAGGGAAAGAAGGAGCATGGGAAAAAAAACCCTAAAGCTGTTTGGAGAAGTGAGGTCCTGAAGCTCAGCAAGGATTGTGAAGATGAAGGTGATAGCTCAAGTATTGTGAATGATGATGGGAGACAGAGAACTGATTCTCTACTCTTTACCTATATTGCCGTTGTTTTCTTCATGTGCTATGTGCTGGATTAAAAAATAGGCATGAAAAAGAAGTGTGAAAATTAAATAAAATTAGGAAGGGAAATTAGGGGGAATTAATGAAGAACAGTTCAGAAATTCTTGTGTCCTCCTTGTTTGTTGCTGAGTATTTAAAAGTTTCCCATGGAAGCTCAAGGATTTAGGTCCCTGACACAAAGTGTAAATCTTTTACTTGCTGAAGTGAAAATGCTAAAGGAGTTTTTCTGGGGGCTTTGTCCCTTCTGCTCAGGCTGTGCTGGCTGTTTGCATTACTTAGGGAATCATGGAATGGTTTAGATTGGAAAGGACATTAAAGACTAACTCATTCCATCCCCTGCCATGGGCAGGGACACTTTCCACTAGCCCAGGTTGCTCCAAGCCCTGTCCAACCTGGCCTTGGACACTTCCAGGGATCCAGGGGCAGCCACAGCTCCTCTGGGAATTCCATTCCAGCCCCTCTCCACCCTACAGGGAAGAATTTTTTCCTAAATGACAAAGCTGATTTTTTTTTTTAATCTACCAAAATTATGCTGGAGCTGTTATCACTATCATTTAACAAGTGATGAGGGACTTGTTGACCAGGTTATAACCCAGTCTGTCCTCCAGCTGTCCCTTGTCCCACTTGTGGTGCCAGTTTTCCAGCAGAGCCACAGTGGGGGGAATGGGCACCCAGCCACTGCTCCTGCTCTCTCTGCTTTTGAACTTTCCTCTTGCGTGAAGAGAAAGTTGCAGAGTTTCTCAGTTATTTATGCTCAGACATTTTTCATCAGGGAACTCTGGAGAATTGTTTTAGCACTATCACAACGTTGAGATTCATTTTCTCTGGGAAGTCATTTCCAGGAGGCCAATGGTGGGCAGAGATACCGGGAGAGGGGGGTGTTAGCGAGGGGAGAAGCAGTGACGTGTCCTGATAAGGATGGTGCTTTAGCTGTAATTCTTAGCGAGAGACCAATTTCAGATTCTGGTATCTTCTAATTCTCCAGTGGATGAGGTTTCCAGTTCTGTAAAATGTAACAATCTGTGATATTTTTATTGTGTATTATTTAGGTTTTCTCCTGTGCTCTAGGATTCCAGTGAGCTGAGGTTTTAAATTTTGCATGTGGGTTTGCATCTTGCTCTGTGCTACTTTAGAATGTGACAAAAATGATATATTTGTGTGCCAAAAGATTAGTTGGTGGTTGAGACACAAGACAGGAATTTTATTGCTGAAATTTGTTTTCTGGGATGTAGGTCCAGGAAAGGATTTGCTAGAGAAAGAAGGCACTGTAACTATTCCATTTGTAGTCTGGGTGGAAATTAGAAAACAGCCTGGGCCCCATTGTGTATTGAACTCATCTTGGTGGAGAAAGAACTCAAGAATGGAATAGACTTAAATAATGTATTACTTCTGTTTGACCCTTGAGTTATGAAGCTCACTGACTTCATCCTTTTTTAATTTAGTTGTGGCAAAAAGAGATGGCATAGACCTGATACCCATTTTTATCAAGGCTGTTATTCTGATGGAGAATCTTAGTGATTTTTTGTAATGCTGAAATGAAATAGAGGAGTCTCAGTAGAAATGAATGTTAAACCTTTGGTAACGCTGTTTCTTGCAATGAAGGGACAAATGTTTTAGAGTTCCTTTTGTTAGTAATAAAGGTTATACACAAGCAGTAATTGAATGAGAAACTAGAAACACAGGTTTTAGACACAACTGTCTAACACTTGGGCTGCAATAACCTTGTGTTGGCCTTTTTATGAATTAAAATGAATTCCTTAAGTTTTATAATTATTGTAAGTGTTTGTAGTTTGTACACAGTAAAAGCACATTATTCTCAAATATTAAAATTTTGGTTATAAATAGAAAATTTTCTTTCTGTGTTTAAATTCTGATCCAGGTCCTAGTTGTTATTGACCTGGAGAGTGACACTTCTGTTTGTTACTTAATTGTCATACATTGATTAGTTTGTCTTGATGCCAGGTCTCTTGAAAATGTAGCTCCTCAATCTGGTCCTTCAATGGAATATCCACTGAACCTCCAGCAAAATCTGGTTTTACCATTAACAGAAATGGTACAGGTAAAACACACATTTAAAACTCCAATCAATCTTTAGTCTCCTTCTTTTGTCCTCCTCAGAAAACTGATCAAAGAGTTCTATAATAACACTATTTCAGCTGATAATTTGAGGGAATGCCTTTATTTTCTGAGGAGCTGCTGCTGCCAGTCCTCGGGATGATGGCCCTGTGGTTCAGATCAATAGATATTTTCTTCTTGTGCTGATTGAGCTTTGACTGGAAAAGAAAACAATTAAGGCAGGCATGGAGGAATTGTAAGTGTGTATATGTGTTCATGGAGATGGCAGTGAGATGACCCACTTTTCGTGATAGTACTGAAATAGTAACATGGTTCAAGTAAACATCGAATGCCATCCACATTAATACCACAGTAATGATAAAAGAAATTTAATTTCAGTCAACCAAATGAATATGCAGCTGATCCACTTAACTTCCACAAAGGCACTGTGCACTCACTTCATACCAATGTCTGATGACATTCAAGCACAGGTTTTTTTCTGTGGTCAGTGAACAATTTCTGCTTCTTTAAAACTTTGGTTGTGAAAATACTGTTGTTGAACATTGGCAAGGGCACTGTTGCTTTAAGACAGCGGTCAATATTTATTAGTTTTCCAAATCTTTATGAAGATAAGTGGGATAGTTAGTGGGAAGAAAAGTCTCTAAGAATCCTGTGTAGGAAAAAGTCATAGCCTGATCTCATTTCTTTGGAGGAAAAAAGGTGCTGGTAAAGGTATCACTGTGTGTTCCCTTGCCCCTTAAAAACAGTGGATTTTCTTAATGGTTGCTACTAATGATAAATATTTACTCCCACTTTAAGACGGAATGTCATTGCTGCTGTCTTCACAATGTCCTTGAGTACATTTTTAGTGTGACTTTAATCAAATGTCATTCTAACTCTAGTCCTATTCTGCAAATCTCTAGTGAAATTCTATTAATTTTCAATTAAACTTCAAGTAAACCAATTAGCATTTTCATTTCTACAGAGCAACAAAGGCAGAATCTGTAATGAGTCTATCCAGTTGCTCACAGAGGAATAAATGGTCTGGATAGATTTCTCCAGTGTATCTCTGTGAAACTTTGTCAAGTATATTACCTTTATCATTTTCTCCCCTGCTTTAGGCTCTGAATTGGATTTCTTGTGGTATACAAAACTGTATTCAGCTCCTCCTTTCCCTAAGCTGTGTTCCAGAGTTCTTTGTCTTCACTGCAAATCTTCAATATTGCACAGTGTGTTTTTATCAAAGTCAAAGTGGTGTCTGGTTGAATCAGGCACTGTGAAACCCTTCTTGTCCTGAGCAACTTCAGGACCTCAGTTTGAGAGAGGGTAGGAGAAGTAATTTTACCTTCTCATTCCAAATACATAAATAGAAATGTCTGAATTATCACAGCTGGAAACACACTCAGGCCCAGATCATTTCTGCCTCTATATCCAGTATTTCATCCTCTCTTTTCCACTTTCTTTTATTGCTACCTGCTCCTCTCAGGCAGACATGATCCCTGCCCTGAAGAGCTTAATTATAGAGAAAATATATTGTCCCCGAGAGGGAATTCTGGAGCTCTTGTGGAATAGATATGGTATCCTATACTTTCATCATTAGTTCAAGCTTGTATCTGCCTGTGGTGCTCTGCCTGTCCTTTAATGTGGTGCTGCCCAAATTTTGGGGTGGCCTGCTCTGTTTCCCTCACTGGTGCCAGCTCTGGTGCTTCCCTGACCCTGGGCACAGCTGTCAGAGGGCAGGAGAGCACAGCACAAAGGCAATTGCTGGGGTTTGGTGGGCTTAGTTCCTTGCCAAGTCAGCTCTGTGACGTGGAGCCACCTGAGCTGAAAGTGCAGTTCAAATCAGAGTCGGAGCCAAGCTGGAGTTACACTCATCTCTTCCAGTATCCTTTAAACTGGAGAGCGCAGAGACTCCGCTGGCAGGGGAAGGGCTGCAGGGCTCCCTTGGTACTGGAGACAGGACTGTGCTGTCTGAGCGACACTGGGAGCACTTTAGGGAGTTCCTGCTGTGACACCCTAATGACAGCCACAAGGTGTCCAGAGAAGCAGCTTCCTGACTCAAATAGTGGAGTTACTTCTGCTATAGCAGAGGAGAAGGAGCTGGCTTAGGTTGGAAAAGCCCTCCCAGCCCATGGAGTCCACCCGGTCCCCGATGCCCACCTTGTCCCCCAGCCCAGAGCACTGAATGCCATGTCTGGTTGTTACCTTTGCCCACATAACTCTGTTAGCCTGAGTTTAGTCCACTGAAGTGACAGACTCCCTGGGACTGAGAACAGTGTCTTTCTTTAAGAAAGCAGTTCTATGCAAATCCTTTTCTGTTTTCTTTTCACAGCTTTTTTTTTTTTTTTTTTTAAGCAGCAGAAAAGCCTGTGCAGGGTTATTAATGCTATAGGTTTATTATTGAGGTTACTGGATTGACCCTGGGTTTGATGAAAAACCATTTTCAATTCTCAACCTAAAGGACTTTTGAAAGTCTTAATATCAATAGTTTCCATTATTTTAATATTAATATGTGATATTGTGTGATATGAAAATGTGTCTTGTGTATTTTAGCAGCTGAGCCAACATGCCTCATGTTTGAAATTACCTATATAGTGAAGCATTTTAAAATGCTGGCCTTGAGCAGAGTAACAGCATTGCTGTGACCCCTGGTGTTTGGAACTGTTGATGATAATAATAATAATTTGGGAGTAATTTTTTGGTCCCCTGATGAAAGTGTATGTGTAATTAGAGATTTGAATTAATCCTATTGCCCTGGAGCTCACTGAGATGCCAAAAGGCTAAATGAGTCCCCCAGGGGTTGTGACAAGTTGGTGACAGAGCTGAAAATAAAACACAAATATCTTCACCTCCCTTGTCCTCAGGTTGTTCTGTCTGCGCCCCAAACCAAGAGAAAATGCTTTTCAGTGGAAAATGTGTGGCCAAAGAGCTAAAGAGCCCATAGAGAGCTCCACGTGCAGACCCCTAATTGAAGTTAAGTTCTAGAAAGACACTGCTGTAAATCCATTTACTTCATATAATCAACGTGACAAATTAGAGAAAACAAACTGTTGTAATTATAGAAAATCAGCCAATCCACTAATTGAAGTTACAATCCATCGAGAGAATTTATATATTTAAACACTGTACCAACAGTAATTACAAAAGTAAAGCTGGTGAAATGTTCTCTTTCCCTTGACAAGGGGAGAAAATATGTGGAAGCCTGGACTTCTTAAGGCTTTGGTTTGGAAAGTTATGTGAAGATAAGTTTTTCTCATGTTTTCCCTGCTGCTTAAAGCAGACACAACTCCTGGAACCTTGGGTGATACCTTAGAACCAGTGAACTCCTTGGGAATGAACTTTTGTTTGGTCCGTGGTCCTGTGCAATTCTTGACGTGAGTTTTAACAGGTTGTGACAGGTATCACATGTTGTTGTACAGTGGTTTTCCCCAGATGCATTTGAAATAGTATTTTCTCAGCAGCAGTAATAATAATTATTGTTTAACTCAGCTATATATTAATTATTACTGTAATTGATAATTTTGAATAAATAAGCTCTTAATTTGCATTCCTGAAACATTTTTGTGCTTATCCTTAGCACAAGTAAAAGCGAGTAGGAGCAGAGGTAGCTGTGCTTAGCTGCAGTTATTTTTGACATAGTGTATAATTATGTCTGTAATTCCATTTAGTACATGTGAATGCCGTAAATGAGATAAGTACAAGCACAGCTTTCCTTGTACAAGTATCCCAACCCTCTGACTGGAATATAGGAGGTGGAGTTTTCACTCTTCCAAGCTGTGCCCTACTCTGTAACAATACTAAGCCCATTTACACAATAAATGGAATTACTGGTTTAAATAAGGGGGCAAAAGTGCAGGACTATGGACTGCGAAGCGTTTCTCCATGGGAATTCTAGGGAAGAAATAGCTGAAGAGTGAGCAGAAACTGTGCTGTTAATAATTTTCCATATAAACACTTTGGAAAAACTGATGTATAAAGAGCAGAGAAGTGAAGAAAAAAGCTTGTGGGGGCTTGTTCAGGTTCCCAGCAGCCAAAATTTTCTGTCCCTTTCCAACACAAACCAAGACAGTATCAAAGACAAAGCCAAGGCACAGGCACCATGACAAGGGATTTACACATGTGCTATTTTCTTGAAAAGCAGGTATGAAAGCGAGATTAGGAACTTCTGCCTTTAAGCTGGGAATATTCATACTCATTTTAAAGACCTCCAAGAAGCACAAGTAAACTGAGGTGGTTCATGCCTGAGATGCTCCTCATTCTTTAGGAAGCAGCCATTAAATGAAAGAAAGGTGGATAAAGGGAAGAATGATGGATGAAGTCATTCCTCCTTCACCCAGGGAGAGCAGCTGGGAGGAATTCAGCAGGTGGCTGAGTCCAGGGAATAGTGGATCAGATCCAAGTGTAGGGAACACTCCAGGCTGTTCTGTTGTAGAGCCCCAACCTATGTTAATACTGGAGTGTTTAAAAAAAGGGAAAAACAAAACAAAACCAACAACAAAAACCCCAAACAAACAAAAAAAGGAAGTGTGGGGGTTCTTTGGTGGGTTTTTGTTTGTTTCATTGCTTTTTTGAGTTTTGCATTGAGAATATGATGAGTGGGCCAGTTCACCCTGGATGGGTTTTGTTGCCATGAGATTTAACAAGAAGCAGGTTAATGCATTAAGAATTCTCTCTGCTCAGGATCTTTCTCATGACTTCAAAGATACGTGGCTGGTCATTTCTGGGGGAAGCAAATGCTGGCAAGGACTGAAGGTGAATTGTTTTTACTCCTTGGTGTCTGATTGGATGTGTTAGAAAGTGTCAGTCTCAGGCAGGGTTTTTCTGTAGTTCAAACTTTTGCACAGAGCAAAAACTATCAAAATGTAAAGCTTTAAGGAACTAAAAGCCCAAATAAAACAGGCCATTCTTTGATTGACTTTTGCAAGACTTGTGACACTGCCCAGCACTGCATAGGATTTTATTTAAGACTTCTGAGCTAATTCTACTGACCTTATTCAGTATCTCATTCCATAACCGGATCCATTTAGATGAGGAGGAGAGCGTGGGCATTTAATATTTCTTTCTGATGTATTTATTAGTCTTGAAATGCATCATAGTTCTCTTTGTCCTTGTATTTAGTAGCAAAGTTGCCATGAAAACACAGTGGATGTGCTGAGTGATTCTTTGCTGTACCATTTCCCTCTCCCTCCCTGGCACAGCTTGGCTCTCTCTCCTCTCTCTAATAAGATTCATGGCTGGAAACTTGTTGTGGTCTCTGTGTTTATTTTGCCCTCACTATCTTTGAGATATATCTGCAGAGAGGAATGGGCTACAAGTAGTCATTCAGTAAAGGCTGAATCTTATTTTAGGGAGAGTTATGCAAGCACCTTTCACTTGTTTACTGAACAAACGCACAGTCAGGGAGGTTTGAGTTACACTGACTTGTCCTGCCACGTAAAGTGAAAATGAGCACGGACATAAAAGTGGGAGAAGGAAAAACGGAGGGATGATGAAAGTGCCATTTTCCCCTCTTAAGAACAAAGCTGTTTTACGCTTGGCCACAAACCCCTTCTTGGTAATATATATTTTGAATGATTTAAGAGTACTTTAGCTTTTTAGGGGTGTATTGCAGGATTTCTGGAGCTGTGCACTTTTTGTAGGGCTTTGAATAAATCAAATACTGTCTGAGGTATTGTCCTCCATTACTGCACTATCTGAGCAACTCTTAATCTTTAATGATCTTACTCTGACAACAGCCCTGGGAGTTAGGGAAGTTCTATTATTCTTTTCACAAGTGAAGAACTAAGGAACAAAGAGGCTCAGACTTAGATTTGCTCTTTAGGCTTCTTGCCTTGGTTGGGGTGAGAATTGTTTTATCTAAGACTCTCTCTGTTTGCATTTAAAGTCATTACTGGTGCAGTATTAATTGGGGCAACATCTAAATTCCTTTTAAAAAATAATGAAGAAGGTCAGTGAGAAAGGAAAGGTTCAGTTAAAGGCAGTGAAAGGGAATGATTTGTTTTTAATACATGGTATGAATGTCTCTGCTGGACTTAATCTGCCTGAACTCTCCTGAGATTTGTTGGGCTGGAGAATAAAACTAAGTGTCCATTTCTGTGCTTATTCCCAGGAAGGAGAACCTGCATGGTTTGAGCTGCTGTCTTGCAAAAATGCCTTATGAAGCTGCCAGGGTGTGTAGCCACCACCTTTACATCTTTCCCACCTCTTTAAAACACCTACAAAAATATAAAAAAGTAAAACAAAAATATTTTTTCTCCTGCCTTCCTCTGCCATATAATTTGACTGTACGTTCCTGTTGGAGCCCTGATTTAAAGTGTGATTTCTTGTAACTGATAAAGTGTATAGCCAGCTTATGATTTTCATTATATATGGCTTGAACTTTATGCCTTTTTTTTTTGACCCCGAAACAGGAAAGCTTTGGCACTGCCTGAAATCTAAGAGCAGTGAATTACTTCAGAGTCCCAAGAAGACAATTTTTTCCCCAGGTCAGCAAATGCTTGTAGGTTGTGATAGATATTCTCAATTATGCCCCCAGAAATGAATTATGAGTTGTGAAAGGAACGGAACACACACACACTCAAGTCCTTGGGGGATTCAGCTGGGCAGTCCCAGGTTATAGGAGACAGGGAAAGACAAAAAGCCTCATTGCTGGCACCGGCAGAGCTGACGGGGGTGCGTGGTGTGTGTACTTTAGGTGTGTTTGTGTTGACAGAAACTGTTTCTCGAGGATTCTGAGAAGACCGAGCACATTGCCAGGAATTTTTATTTTTTTTTTTTTTAAGAGAAATGAAGTGTCATGGAAATGTCTCTTGTAGGTCAGTCAGACTGGGTAGGATGACCTCATTCTTTTTTGCTGCTGTGAGTGTTTTTTGGATGTGTAACTGTATATTAAGTAGGTAATGTAATATCCTGGTGAGCAGTTAGAGGTGCCAACCTTTGCCTTTACAGCCTTTGGAAAAAAAAACCCAAACCACAAACAGATCTTTTCCCACTCAGGTTATATTACTGTTTTTGCTCCCTTCCTCTGGACTTTTCAGTTGATTTGCAGCATTTGTTGGTCTTGCAAAGGCAGTTCTGTAGTCAAGTTCTTCTTTGTGATGGACAGAGTCATGTATCTTCAGCTTTCGGGATCAGGATCTTCCAGCATGGTAGAACTTTAAACAAAAAGTCCTTGATCTGTGAAACCCAGGACAATTTAGGTGAATCAGAGCTTGCAAGAGCCTTTATTCTTTTTAATCTTTTGGCTTTATGTCTCTATGAACATTATTTTTTATTTCTTCCTATCCTTTTAAGACAGCAGGATGAGAAAATAAAATAAAGTGGGAGCAATTGAAGTTACACTATTTGTGCAAGCCACAGTCTGAAATATTGTATTGATTTTAAACCAGGTAGTGCTTTATGCAAAGATTAAGAATACTTAAAGGGAAGCAGAGCAGCACAGTTAAGGAATAGAGTTTTAACAGCAAAAGGTGGTTTTCATGAGGATTTATTTTACATTCCTAACACTTATTATACTGCTCAGTAGTGCAGATCGTTGGGGCACTTTGCAGTTCCATTAAAGGGACAGAATTTCCGCACCCAGAGTGTGAGTTTGTGTGACAGGCCTGCAATTAAATCCTGGGATATCGAACAGGGGATGAGAGGGGCTGCTTTGGGCCATCAGGAGAAAGACTGCAGTAAGTTGCACTTGCCATTAAAGCTCTGCAGGGCTTTTTGCTCTTTTCGCTGGTGAACTCCAAAAGAGCTGAGCAAGGTACTGACTGAGCCTGTTTGGGACTTCAGCTGCAGTGTCCTAAATGGAATTATTTCTGAGCTGTTCACGGTCCATGGAACAGTTGCCTCCCAATGAGAAAATAAAAGATCTCAAGTGTTCCAGGCAGTATCTTTGATGATACTGTGGCCAAGAAGCCTCATAATTAAATGGTTTACCTAAATGAGTGGGGAAACACCCACAGTAGGAGTCACTACCACAGGTTCATTCTGTGAGAACAATTGAAGCTGAAAGGAGAAATTTGGGTTAATACATGGAAGAAATTCTTCCCTGGGAGGGTGGGCAGGCCCTGGCACAGGTTGCCCAAAGAAGCTGTGGTTGCCCCATCCCTGGAAGTGTCCAAGGCCAGGTTGGAGCAACCTTTTATAGTGGAAGGTGTCCCTGCCCATGGCAGGGGATGGAACTGGAGGGTTTTTAAGGTCCCTTCCAACTCAAACCATTCTGGGATTCCATGATATTTTGGAATGGTTTTTACTATGTGTGTTCATAGGGTCACTCTCAGGTGTAACAGGAGCTGCAAATGCTCAGTGGTGAGAAAGTGTTTGGAAATCAGCTGGAAATGCACAGGAGCAACGGTGTCAAACCCAGTCAAGTGTCAACGTGTTTCTGCTCTGGGAAATGTTTCAATTGATTTAAACTTTCCAGAAATTCTCTGCATGGAGTAAGAAACAGAACTAATAAAAAGTGTTTTGCAGCACCTGAATTTGAAGCTGCATGTTGATATTCCTGAAGGAGTATTTTGGGAAGTTACACTGACTATGAAAGGAAGAAAAGCTTTTAAGCTCCAGGTGTTCCTAAGTTTTCCCCTTGTCTGCTCTGGCAGTACCATTTACAAACGCCTTTTTCAGCCCCAGGAAGTCCCTTCTCTCCAGCTGAAAAGGTATGTGAAATAAATTCCCTCTAAAGACAACTGTGCTGCCCCGTGAATCCCCAGCCAGCAAGGATGCTGGATATGCTAATCAGCTTAAGCACGTTAATGGCAAGGAACGAGAACTATTTTCAGGTGGCAGTAGGTGCTGTTTGACACTTGGGGTAGGAAGATTGAGCCCATAAATTATTTTAGACATCTGCAAAGTTGTGCTGCTACAAGTTGTCTTTTTCTTTCTGTTTAGCTGCTTGTCTGAGTGTGTTTAGATTTAAAAAAAAAAAAGGGAGAACTATTCACATCACTAAAGGCTTCAGTCAATCAGAATTCGATTACAGTAAGAGCTCAGCAATCATCACACAGTGTTGTTAATTATTAGAAAGATCACACTGTATGCTGAAATAACTGCAACAAACAGCCCAGCTGGCAAAATATTGTTCAGATTTTCAGCCACAAAACTGTAGACTTTGAGCTTGTTTCTGATTGTGTTAATTGCTTTGTTATTAATTTACTTCTTTCTTTGAGGTATGTAAACACCTAGATATGCACAACTTTGTCCTAGGAACGTTTTACACACCTGTGAAAATAGTGTTCTGAATCCTGTACCTCTGTGCCTTCGCCACGTAGTTATTGGTATCCTGTGTCTGTCCTGCCTATTTCAGGTTTTGTTCCCCCCTGTCCCTGTTCCAGGGGAAATCAGGTGGCCCTGGTCACACCCTGGGGCAGTGGCAGAGCCAGCAAGTGGCTCCCTGCTCCTCTAAGGGTCTGGATCAATCAGGGGTTGGAGGGTTTGGTCTATCCCTTTATTTATGCTACTAACCCATCCAATTCCTTGCATATCCCTATCCATTTATCCTGCCCTTATCTCAACCCTATGTTGACCATAAACTCCAAAGTTATTTTGTGGTGAGAGAAGAAAAATACCCCTCTGTGTGGCAGGTCCTCGACTTCAGGCTGAGCCTGAGGTTTGGTTTTGAGTGAAGCCACTGCAGTTCTGTTGCATGGTGAGATGTGAGGGGCAAACCCAGTCGTGTCTGAGTTACAGACACTTAAAAGTTACACAAAACGGCAACCAGGATTTTTAGAAATGGACATCACTGCTTCAATGTGAGAAACATCCCCAGGCTATAAATAAGTAATTCCAGCTCAGATATTATCCGTGAAGGGCCTATTAGTTTGTTTTGATTGCTGAGCCTGTAGTAGGATTACACAGTAAAGCAGAGAGATTGTATTTGTCAAAACTGACAGTTTTCCCGAGAAATCCATAGTGCAGGAGCTGGGGAAGGATCAACTTAGTTTGCCATTATTGGAAAAACAGATTTATTAAGCATTTAGAGAAGTACTTACACTACAAGATAAGGCTGGGAAGGACAGACCAATAGGCCAGAGTGAAAGGTAGCTGAAAATGCACATGTTTTGAAAAGGGTAGCAAAAGTTTAGTAAAAAAGAATCCAAATGCTGTGTGAGAGAATATTAGCAGCCTGTGAGAGATCAGAGCAAGACCAAGATATTTGCATCACTTACATTCTGCCTAAATCTTTATAATGCCAAAGCAGTGGATTAGAACTGATTTATAGCATTATCTTCCCAGAGAAAAATCAAGTTGGACTGAATTATCTCAATAAAAAGCCTTTTCAGAGAGAAGATGATGTAAATTCCAATGAATGCTTTTGTCTTGTGTTTGCCCAAACCTCCCGTCATCTCCTTTGTGTCTTCTTATCACCAGGATAACAGGAAAGACAATGTATTTATACAAGAAATCTTATATATGGATTTTTTTTCTCTCTCCTGAGGAAAACAATAATTACATGGTGAGGAACACTGAATGGAGGTACCTGTGTCATAAATGACAGTTAAGCAACAGCATTTGAAATAAGCATTTTACCCATTTCTAGGAACTTCTGCATGAAACAGAAAGGTGTAAATATTTATTGTAATAAATAATAAGTATGTATTTATTTCCAGTCAAATAAGAAATGTGGAAGAAGGAAACATTGGTCAAAGTGTCCTAAACAGCCTCTTTGAGCTTAGTGGGTGAATAGCAAGCTGTATGCACAGCCAGCCGAACATATTTAATCAGCTGCTTCAGCTTCTGGCTGCTGCTGTGCAGACCCCAGCCAGGATCAACTGTCTTACAGGGTGACCCTCATATGCTTTTGCTAGAAAAGTCAGAACACAGAAGAGTGTTTATGTGCAGCCTGAATACTGGACCAGTTTTGTTTCTATAGGTGGCAAGGTCATTAAGCATCATCTTTTTGCTCCAGGTGTAGTTGAAGAAGATTTGAACTTAAAACACACCCCTGCCTCCCCAAAACACCCAAAATCTCCCACCTGACAAGCTACAGAAATGCAATCAGGATTGCTGAGCCCTTCGAGAAAAACGGGCTTATTAAATCCTAGATCGAAGATAGGGAATTGTTGATTTTTATCTCTCTCACAGACAAGATCCAATTTAGCTGATAGAGAGCTGAACCTGAGGAGAATTCTCTAAGTTGTTTCTTTCTTTCAGACATGTTTAACTAATATTTAATTTGCAAAACATGTCCTCTGTTATGTTCCTTTTGGAACCTTTTACCTCTCATGAAGGGTATGGAAAAATGGTGAGATAACTTGTTGCATTTTACTGAGCTTCTGGGAGCAATTTAGGGTTTTGAAGGTCAGCAGCAGCCACAGGTGTCTAATTCTGGAAACACCAAATGGGTTCTGAAATGTCCAAGGCCAGGAGGTTTTTTTTGTTACAGACTATTACAAGAGGAATTTCCAGAGCCTTGAGAATTAAAGCTCCTTGCACTGATTTGATGGATGGTCCTTTTATCAAGTGCTGGTACTTGTGCACACAACATGCAAAGTATCACACACATTTTCCAATTGAATGACTTTTCTCAGTGAAGAAAATCCATATTGTCTGCTCAACAATGTGGACCAAAAGTTGAATAAACATCAAAAAACCAACAGAGTAACCAGGGATTAGCAGACAGTGCATTATGTCGATTACCCACATTGTCTTCAGCTTAATAAGTTCTATTTTGTTGTCAGTTCAATTGTGTGTGAAAATAGAGAAGGTGGAAAATGAAACTGAACAAGAGGGTTAAATGACAATGTGCCATTCCAGAAGCAATTAAAAACAAAAAAACCTCAATCCTTGAGGAACAGGAAAAAAGCAAGTTTTGAAGTGTAAAATAAAAGACACAATTCGGTTTTAATGTGGGAAGCTAAAACAGTCTGTCCAATGCTCATAATTAAACCCACACAAAGGTAGTTGATGAAGAACTTTTTAATGTATCATGTGGCACTTGCAATAATGCAACATTGAACAGTCACTGAAGAAGGAGTAGCAGGAATTCCAAGTCTTAATTTTGGCATCCCATTCCTTGAGTCCAGATTAAGATCCCTAAACCTTGCCATGATTCAGTACCTGCCCTGGCAGATCTGTCCTAAGTGAATCCCTTCTGAATGTCTGCTTTGATATGCCTTGGAAATGGTGGAATTTTCAGCAGATTGCAAGAAAACTGAAAATGCACAAAACATCTAAATGGAACACCCTGATTAGGCCAGGGAGAGAGGAGTCAGGAACCAAGGAAAGGAAAAAGCATGGAAGAAAAAACTTTGCAATGTAGCTGAGCTGTTTTACTTGTAGTGTGCTAATCATTTAATTTGTGTTGAAGTCAGGAACTGATACCCAGAACTCCTGAGCATCCAGAACTCTGGCAGGAGCCACGAAGTGCTCAGAAGCCTTGGCAAGGAGGGCTGGTATCTAAGGAAGTAGTGTCATCTAGTGGTTAAAGAAAACGACCAGGAAATCAGGACTCCAGGGTTGTATTTTATAATTTACTGCCTACTTGCTGGTTGATGAATTTACCTGGAAAAACTCATTTCTCTAGGGGAAAGAAAGAGGTGGAGGAGAAGGATGACATTAACTTTTGGTCCAACTGGCTTTTCAGTTTTGAAATAACAAAAGGCTGAATGTGGAAGATGTTTGTGCCACCATCAGGATGCTTTTGTGCAGAAGGCTCAGTCCTGTTTCAGGATACACAGCGGGGGTGCCTCTGGTGCATTTATATTTAAATGTGACCAGAACAGTGTGGAATTTGGCAGTTTTCTATCCCACAGTGTGCCAAATCCGGGTCCAGGGTAAGGAATGTTCTTGTCAGGCTGTGTGTGGGTAATGGAGGAGAGCAAGAGCTGATTTTTCTACATATATGCATCAATAGGTAGTTTATGGTGGTTCAGGAGTAGTTTTGTTCATTGCTAATGATCACTCCCACTGTCAGCACTTAGTGGAGAACTCCCAGCTGTACCTTTTGTTTCTCTCAGCTGTAATCAGTATTATCTCCTGCTCCTCCTGGCAGACAGGCTGGGCTGAAGGATGAAGGATGCAGTTGTAGAGCTGAATCCCAGAAAGCTCAAACATAGTGCAGTTGAGAGAAGAGGAAAGTTGTCATGGATTTGTCCTTTTCACAACAGCCCTTTGAGAGGCTCTCAGCCCTAGCAGGGCAAATCTGGAGCTTGTGGATCCTTAAGGCATTTTGGATGCCTGGTGTGGTGTCCCCTGCCACGTGGACCAGGTGAAGGATGGCAGGACAAGGGCAGCATCATCTATAGTTTCGAGTTCTTTACAGCCTCTCCACCTGCTGCTCTGCAGGAGCTTTTCTTGCCTACCTGACACTTGTGTTACAGAGCAGTAAAGACATTTTCCTGGTTGCTAAGCCAGGTTGAGGAACAATGCAGCAGCATTTGGATGTGGAACACGGGGAGCAGCACAAAGGGCAGCCGCCTGCCAGGCTGTTGTTAACATTCTGCTCAGCTCAGCGTTACATCTACCATTATAATTCTCTGTTAATTACATAGTGTTGATTATATAACTACTTAGCAGTTCCTCCTCTTTTAATGAGCACAGCTGTTTTCTGTCCAGCTTCAGCAGGGAAAATTTCCCAGCTCTAATTTAAAAGTAATGCACTCAAAGAAAACTCCAGAGGGCTCTTGGGCTCGCACTGTTTAATATGTTTTAATATTCGTGGTGCCTGCAGGCTTCCTTCGGCCTGAAGAGCACTTATGGCCCATCCCCTTCCCCTCTTTAACGAAGCTTTATAACCAATGGACTTTATTTATAGTGTTAAAAAACTTAACAGAGCCCTCACCTAAGGAAACCCATTTTACTTGAGCAGATTGACAGATGTGTAAGTTGGATCCATGGTCGCTGTTTTCTCACCAAGAGCTTTCTACAAAAGTGGCCGACAGAGTTGTTTTTCTGCCAAAAACTCACCAAAGAGTGAGCGACAGAAACATCCACTTGCGCAGTGCGAAGGTGGCTGTGAGTTACAGCTCTCCGGGAGACAAGTGTTCCCTTCTGCTGGAGAGCAGAGAGGATGAAGTGCTGGAGCATTAGAGGAGAGGGACATGCAGGCAAACGACACCAATGTGCTGAACAAAGCCTTGCAGGCATCCCTTGTCCTTGGGGTCAGGTAGACAATGCTGCAGCAGCGACAGAAACTCCACAAAGAGCTGCTGGAGAGCTCAGCCTGGTTTCATGTGCTGCCAGTGCAGTGCAAACGTTCTGGGCATGGCTGGCTTTTCTTCTGGAAACATGTTTTTGTCAGAGTCAAAACATTTCCCAGGAAGATGCTGGCTCACATAAAGTTCTAGGTGGAAGAATTGTCAAAACAAATCACTTCGACCTTATGCTTTGTTTTTCACAAATTCATTTCACTGAGATTTTTATACCTTTTAATTTTCCGGGTCTATGATACTATGCTGGTGTGTTGTGGTGCCAGCAGAATGCAGTCACTGTGGAATCCAGAATCCACAAGATCTTGTGGATCAGAATCCACAAGAATTTAATTATTTATTTATTTATTTTAACTTTTGCTCTTTAAGCAGATTCAGAGATGTGAACAGGAGGGGGGAAATGGCTGAGGAATGAAATCAGCAGCAGGGGTTGAGCTTTATTTCCCGAGGGAACCCCATTATTTCTGCTTTATGGTTCTCTGTTCTAATCTCCAGATCTGGGGCTTTCTTGACCTGTTAACTTGACTCTACTAACAATATTTTAAAAGGTCAAGAAGTGATAAATAGTTGAACAAATGATTGAATTATCTCTGGGGTTGTTTGTAATGAAGTAAAATAGTTTCTGTTTCTGTAGAAATGCTTTTAAAACACTATTGTCATCTGTGAGATCTATTCATTATTTATTAGCCTGTGGACTCCTCACAGGTGCAGCCTGAATGTACCCTGAGACTGTTTGGTCTGGGATTGAGAGCAATGCCTGCATTCCTGGAAAGAGGGTGGTTTCTTTGGGAGTTGCTCTTCACCATTTTTAAGTCCTGCACAGATAAAAGTCTCTTTAGCTGGAGCATCCTTTTGTTTCCCTACTACACTTGATTGTAAACACCGCCCGAGTTGTTCCCTCAGGGGGCCTGTTCAAGGGATCTTGAGTGATATTATGGTAATAATGTTCATTCTTGACATTACTAACTACACTGAGTGCCTCCTGTTCAGCAAAGCATTGTATTTTTCTGCTGTTTTCCCCTTGCTCTTATGAACTGCTGGGCTGTTGTTGGGTGTATTTTATGCTGACAAAGCTGGCTGCCCATTCTCCCTCTTATTTATTTTTTTTGCCTCCACCCTTTGTGCTTCTGGGCAGTAACATCTCTTGGGTTAAATGGAGTTTTAGGGTCAGCTAGTCTGCTCAGCTCCTACATCTGACAGGGAAAGACACACTGAGCATTGGCATTGACGCCCCTGCTGTTCCACTGGACTTCTGCAAAACCCACAATTTCCAGATGCAGTTGCTTCAGGCAATAAATTATAAAGAGTCTGAGGTAAAACAGCTGGGGAAAGTACGGAGTTTATAAGATTAAAAATAAGTTGCACCTGTTGAACAGTAAAGCCAGTTGTGTGAGGGCCATTTGGTGTTGGGGTTTAGTTTAATAACCATTTCCATAATTCCATTGACTTTACTGGCAATGTACTAAGACTGCTTTTGGCTCACGGTGACTGATTTAACTGAATTGATTTGTAGTAGTCAATATTTGCATTCACTAATGCCCAGACAAACAGGGATTTCTGCTTCCAGATGTAACGATTCCTGTTTCCTATGTAACATCCTTCTGTGCCTGGTTTTTTGGGGTCTGAATGAGTAAGTATTTTTTAGTCCTGTGAGTTGTTCTCAGTTTGAGAACAAATATAGAATAGTCAGGTATTTGTGATGTAATCTCTCTGGTTACAAAGGATCTTCAAGCATGCCTAAAGAAAACTGCAATCAAACATGAAAACATTTATTATTAACACCTTTTTTTAAAGTCAGCAGTGACCCGAAAGTTCTTTTAAGGTTTTTTTCTTAGTTTAAGT
Organism: Sclerurus mexicanus; assembly: GCA_013396755.1. Classification (NCBI taxonomy): domain Eukaryota; kingdom Metazoa; phylum Chordata; class Aves; order Passeriformes; family Furnariidae; genus Sclerurus; species Sclerurus mexicanus. The sequence continues at coordinate 559,562 of VWZF01003689.1, read as the reverse complement.
TTGCAGTCTGCTGATGTCTTGTCACTTCTTTTCATTCTTTTAACTAGTGAGAATGGGAGAATTTCTACTTAATTTTCTTGCTATGCATGAAAGCACTGAAGAAAGCAGCATGAATGAAATTAAGCTTGGTTTAAATCCCAATGCACAAGAGCCTGGCCATGCTCTGAACCTGTATGGCCTTCTAGGAGTGAGAGCAAAGAGATTATCCAGAAAGGAAGAAATAAGATCAGGTGCTGATTTGCCCCAGAGTCAGAATGGAATTTGTTCCAGTTCTATGAAATGAAGACACTTCTGAATTTCTAATCACATGCCTTTACCATGAAAAGTATTGGGAAAAGTTCTGTAGCCCTCGCACGTGGCAACTTCCAGTTTGTTGGTCAACTTGAAAGCCAGTCCAGAAAGGGAGATAAAGGAGAGAGTGTTTCTCTCTCCTGGATGAGAGGAGGGGGCAGAATTGCTGAGGAGAATCTTCTCTTCCCTCTGAGCAGTGGAGAGGATGGGCCAGGATAAGAAAATGGCCACAGGTGACACCCCTGACTGGCTTAGAAATCCAGAGCCTCATGGGAAGCTGTTTGACCCCTTTATCTCTGAAGACAGAGAAAGAAAAGCTCCTTTGGATCTTTCTGTGCTTTCTCCAACCCTTTGTCTTTCTCTCTTCCCTTCAAAGCAGCAATTTTTCTTTGTGCTTTTTTTCTTTTTTTTTCCCCCTTCTCAGTTCTGCTCAGCAAAGACTCTCTGGGGAGCCCGTGCAGAGTTGAACTTGGCACGCAGCACTGGGAAGAGCTTGAGCTCCGTGTCTGTACAAATGTCCAGGATAAACTGCTGTATTAATATTTCAAATGACTTCCTAATACAGCGTGCACTGTGGCAGGGATCCAGGGAACAAGGTTTTCCTGGTGAAATCTGCCTTCTCTTCTTAATATCGCAGCTATAAACAGTTCATTTTTAACGTTGGAAAGAGCAATGTTTTCCTTAATGGAAAATCCTGACACCCTTCTTTTGGCCTTACACTCGTTTTTTTGCTGCTTCTGTGGAATGATGCTGACAGTTTTTGGGTGGAATGCTGGAGAATCTATCCCTCCTGTTTTGCATATAAATTACTGTAAATCTCTTCAGAATGGGAGTATCTTTATTAGTACTTTATTCTAGTGAGCTCTCAGACGGGTTTAATTTCAATGTACAGAACTTCGGTTATGATGCTGTAACAGCCTGCCCAGTGTGAGACCTCTAAGTTGGTTTTTGGTGGTTTGGAGTTTTTTTGCCCCACTGAAGGGCTAAATAATCCAAACTCTCTGTGCCTTGAATGGATGTATATTACTGCCTTTCCTGTGCTTGGGTATCATGCACAATTTCTATTTATAGAGTGGGAGGTAGTTCTCTGACAGGAGTAATTTGCAAAAAGTCATTGAACTGCCACTCTGATTATCTCTGTCAAGCCCACAGAGCACGTAAAGCAGGCTTGATTCTGAAGAGGAAGAGAGACCCTTGTGCCTGCACTGCCTTTCAGCCCATCAGGATGCACATCTTCTCCAGGGAAGCATTTACAGGCTGCCCTGATAGCACAAGCAGATTCCTGGCATATGGCAAAGGGCTATTTTTTATTATTTACACAATTAATGGGAAGGAAACACTGAGTGCCTTTGATTAGAATTAATGCTTCGTTAGCCTGGGCTGTCATCGCCTGCTACCAGTGCGGGTCTGGACAGTGAGTTGATGAATTATCCTGGTTAGAATGGTGGGAAAGGCATTCACAGGGATAGTGAGTGTGGGCAGGGCAGCAGAGCTGGGAGGGAGACCAAAGGTCTGACTCTGTATCATGGAGGGTGTAGGTAATTGTGAATTCCATGTCCAGCTGTGCCTGTGCCAGATGTTACTGCCTAAAAGTGACTGGTTTCAACACTAAATGCTTGTTGCAGCCCCACTGATGGAGCTTACAGAGTCCTAAATCTGTTGGCAGAACCTCTTCAGAGGTTAAGCACATCTGTTTAACCTGTTTGTTTGTTTGTTTCCAAAAGCAAAAGTGAAGGGAAACAAGGAACTGAAACTGCCCAGATGAGTTTTGTTCTCCTCCCAGGGACGTGGGTGGTGCTTGGCCAGTGTTGTGCAAGAGGGGGAGTGTTTTAGGAGAGTAAAACTGTTCCAGCACAACTGGATCTGGAAGGCTTCCCTCTTGAAAACAATTGCAGGGGACAAAGGTGCATCTGGGCAATGTTTTCTCATGTTCTAAATTGAAATCCTCCTTTAAAACCTTGGTGTTTGAACACTAGGCTGTAGCAGGCTCTGACTACTCAGCAGCCACCACAATATCCCCAGGTCCCTGGGGAGTTTTGCCAAACACATCGTTCTCCAGTTCCTCTTGGAAGCTTTTGTGACTGAGGTGTTCTCTGTCACAATTGTTTGGAGGGTGTATTTTATTGTGGACCTGGAGACACGTTCCGAGTCTGTTTTCTTGAGATGTTACACATTAAAATATTAGCATTTTCCAATGAAATAAATGCTGCTACATTGCTTTCTATCAGTGCCCCACTGAGCAAAAATGAGTCCCAGGTAAATGTGTATTTTAAAATTTTCTTTGGAAAGCCTATAGCCTGGAACCAGAGCACTGTTTGCTCCTAGATAATCACCATTAAACCTCTGCCATAACCTTACAGGGAGACCCCAGAACTGCCCTGGGGGCTGGTACAGATGCACCAAGGAGGCAAGATAAAAATATACAATGATTTTACAGGCACAAGAAGGTCTTTCTTTTAAAGCTCATGTTTTCACTTCATTGAACATGATTAGAGTGATTGAAGGTAACAATAACTAATAACACGCTCACTTCACACTGGTCAAGAGGATCACATCTGCTTGGGAGCCACCAGCAAGCGAAATGGAATCCCAAATTTGTTGTGACAACCTGCTCCCAACGCCAGATGGTACAAATTGGGCAAGATTTGAGTCCGTCAGAAATGGGCTTTCAACCAGCAAAAGCTCTCATGCCACTGTACTTGAGATGTCCTGTACTTGTGCACGTGTCAGCATGAGAGAGAATAAAATAAAATATAAAACAAAATATAGCCAAATAAAAAAAAGCCAAATAAACACAAAATAAAAAATAGGTAAACCAAACTGAAATGGACTAAACCAAAATAGAACGAATCAGTTCACAGTAACTGAACCTGGAACCCAGTGCATAAATGTGCAGTGCTGTGGGTTGTTATGCAAATGATTAATGGTTGGACTCGATGACTTTCGGGGTCTTTTCCAACCCGAATGAGTCTGTGACTTTCCTGTTTGGCATCAGGAATTGTCATTTCCCCCAGGCTGTAACAGAGGTGGAGACAGAGAGGACACCTGAACTCAGACCAGAACCAGCACTCCTTGGGCAGCTCCAATGATGGGTGTCCTGTCTGGGAGTTGTTCCAACCTGGGAAAGTGCCAGGGGTGGAAAAAACAACCCTCGGGGTTTCCAGGGACCCTGGGGAGAAACCAAGCCCTCCTGGACAGAGGCACGAGGCTGCATCACTGAGAGCCCTCCTGAGCAGAGATGCTGCGAGTGGGGAAAGTTAATTTAACATTCAGTCTGTTCCCCACCACATGGAAATGTTTTCATTTTCCTCTAATACAAATTCTGGTATTAATAGCAAAGAAGCCAACAAACAAAAAATAATCTATCACTTTCTGTAAAATTGCCTGTATAGACAGAAAAAACCCCATTGCTCCCTGTGCTGCTTTTTTTTAATTATTTCTGTTTTATTGTTTCTATTTAATGAACTGGCAAATAAATTACAAAAATCTGTTCTATAAGCCAGTTACTTATTAATTCCATATTTGCTGCAATAGGTTCTTATGTTAATGAATCAAGGAGATGGAAAAGACTATTAATTTAATTACCATTGCTGTAGCGTTTATTTTAAGGGTGTGACATAGCTAATGGATGTTTTATTTATTTATTTAAAGTGATATTAAAGTTAATATTTGCACCTTTTTTTAATTTATTTCTTTCTATTAGTATTTCCTCTCCCTGGCTGTTTTTTTTTTTTAATTATTACTGCTATTGTGTTTAACCCAAAAGCAGATGGATTATTTCTATATATCTGTATTCATCCTGTTATGTATAAACATTTAACACTTCATTCATTTCATACCTGTTTGAGGCTTCCCTAATGAAACAAATTATTAAAATGGGGCTTTGAGTAACATTCCTGTTGAAAAAGTACTCACCAAGACAGAAAACATCTCCCATTAATCTTGGGAGCGTAGGAGATATTATTGGTATTAATTTCAGTAATTAGGAGGAAAACATAACAAATTACTCTTAATAAGCCTTTCAGGCAGGATTTTTTTTTAATCTACAGGCTCATTTATATCTATTTTTATTTTTTCCACTAAACTGGCATTCTTTGCACACTCTGGAATGACCTTTGTTTGCTGACAGATCCAACACAGAGCATAAAATCAAAGTGATTTGGTTGTAATTTATTTTAATAATCAGAACAAAACGTGGGGGGGGAAGGACTTGACTCTCTCCATATATTCCTTCCTTGATTCTCTTAATATGGCAATATTTGTAGGCAAAACCTCCGTGCCAGTGCTGAAGAGGTATTTGCACTTTATTTCTGTATGTAAAAAGCCTAAACCGGTCGCTGGGACTTGGAAAACAGAGGTAGTTCTGCAAAAGGTGGTGTGGTTAGAAAACATGTGAGGTCTTTAGAGGACCTTGGGAAGGGTTAATCTGCCCCCACAGATGCCAACGCTCCGGCCCATCTGCTTGGTTCAAAGTTGATGAGTATCGCCGCTTTTAAATTAATAAGTCCTCTGTTAGAAGAGTAATTGGAAGTTGCATAAAATATGGATTTGTGACTTTGGGTATAAATAATAGAGCATATATTTGATAAGAGCTTTAAAATATGTCTATAAAAAGTTCCACTTTTGTGATTACTGTGGTATTAAAATATGCAATGTTTGTCGTATAATCCCATCTGGTGATTAGGATTAGTAGAATAGCATTATTTCCTAAACCTCCATGTTCAAGTTTCCCCATTATTAAACTCTCTGGAGAAGATTTGTCCTTCGGAAGTGCAATTCCAAGCCCTGGGAAATGCAGGTGACCTTACATTTGTTTTCCTGTCGTCCACAGCTTTAGAAAGGATTGTCCTAATTCCATCCTGGATAGGCAGAGGGAATGAGCAGTGGAATGGACAAAAGGGAGTACCCAGAGTTCTGAGCGAGGCTGGAGACGTGACTGTGTTGTACCTGAGCCTGGTAGTAACTCAACTAGGAATATTTAAATTATTGTAATGTATCCCTGTCAATACAAGGAAACAGAACTATTTGACAGGAACACAGCAAATATTTGTGTTCCTGTAAAACGTGGCTGCACAGCAAAGGCTGAAAGGAAATAATAGCAAAGGAGAGAAAAGAATCCAATCAGATAACCACCATCAATTCTACTTATTAAGGCATTTTCCATTCTGCTGGCTGTATTTTGGAGCATGTTCAGACAAACAGGTGATATTTGGGCATTGGAAGATGCTTTTCCTTTTAAGCAAACCACTTAAAGGTTTTGTTCTCCCTGAATGCACCACCATGAACTTTAGGGCAGCTCCAGATCCCATTAGGAACTTTGCCGGGGAGTGAAGGTGTGCTGGGGGTTATTCTTTTGGGGATGTAGCACAGCAGGTGTAGGAGAGATGCTGCAGAGCATTAAAGAAATTAAAGAACTGGCTTTAAAGTCCTTGCAGGTTCTTCATGGCTCATGATCAAAGGCTTCCGCTTCTTTGTGGAACTTTGCAGTATTTCTGGGCAGGAATAGAGTGAACATAACTATGTTGTTACCTTCTTTCTAGCCATTTCACCTAACACACAAAGAAATTACCAGCCTTTGTTAATTGATATTGAAATTTGATCCAAGTCAATTTGTTTGGAATTTAAGATTAAATTAATTTAAATAACTTTTGACAGAATACTCTCTTGAAAGGCTTTCCCTTGTAAGTTCCCCACCAAAGTAAATCACTTTCATTGAATTATTTACGAGACAATTTCATAGGGAGAGCTTCAAAAACCCTCCAGGCAATAATAAAATGATCTCTACTGTTACAGTCACAATTTGTTCTGGATAATTGGCTGCCTTTTCTCCTTGGGGAGCACTGTGGGTTTATGTGCTGGAAGGTGCCTGTCCCTGCCAAAGGACAAGGAGTGCCAATCCTTCGGCTGGGTCGGTGTCTGAGAGTCCATTTAAAAAGAGAAGCAGCCAAACTTGTTAGTTGATACCCCAAACCTGCCACGCAGATTTGCAGTGAATCACAGAAACAAACTTCCCTGCTTTGTTTGCTTGTTTATTTTTAATTATTTTGCCTCCCAAATGGGTGGCTATCCAGTGATAAAGGAACAGCACTTGGAGCCTGTTGTGTTCTCTCACGTAGGTGTCCAGCTGGAGATCTGTGTTTGCAAATGGCTATTTGCAAAGCTTAATGGAAAAGAAGTTCCCATGGAGGAGAAAAAACCCAAAGTTAATGTAGATTTCCTAACTCCATGGAAGTGTTGGGGGAGCTGAGGCAGTTCATGCTCAGTCCTGCCTTTGCCATCCCTTGCAAGGCACTGAGGAAACACAACACTGCATAAGGGTTTGAGCTCACTGGGCTCCCTCTCACTCCTCTGAGACTGAAGAGAACTTGCACCTTAGAGAAGGAAAACAATGGAAGAGCTGTTTAGAGTTAAAATCTCTGTTTTTTTTACCTAAGCATTCTGCCTTTCTAGTGAAAAAAATCAGAATTTTCTTGAGTAAACAGACTTGTGCCATTGAAAAGTCAAGAATAAAAATGGTAAGAAATAATTCCTTTTGAGTAATAAAAACAAAAGCCACCACCACTGGCCCATTGCTAGGCAGCAGAGAGAAATGCCTGGGAATGGTCACGTTGGACTTTCCCGTTGCTGTTCTGTGCAGTAGAAGTGTCATAATTCTCTCGTCTTGCAGGGTTTCCTTAAAAGCCTGATATTCTTTTCAGAACTCTTCATGATACCTGCAGTAATGTTAATTTAGCCTGTCTTTCCTGACAGTCGCAGTGTTTCATAGATGACAGTAGCAATGAAAAATGAATAAAATACCTGTTCTCTATTGCTCATGAAAAGTCCTTCAGAAGATGATTTATTTAGCGTGGGATTTTCAAAAGATCCTGTGAACTGGGTGCCTAATTCTCCTACACCATCGAGGGAATCCTGCTGTTCTTTCACTAATTCAACATAAACATTAGTTCAAAACTGCCAAAACTCTACATGTGTTATCTACATGTAAATATCAGACCTAATATTTCAAATAATATTTTACATTAATTTGATTAAACTCCCTGCCAGTGCTTATAACTAGTATGAGAATCCATCTTCTATAGAGGTTTCTCATAGTAATTTATCATTATTTAATGAAAGCTTAAAGTGGCCAAACTCTTGTCATATCCCCTTCAATGCTTTGAATATTTCATCTGCACGGAATGAGCTGCACAGGAATTTGGGCACAAACTCTAGACAGATATCAGAGCCTCCTGATCGTTCTTTTCTGCCAGTGGTTGCTGCCTTCTGGCTCTGACCACTGCTAATAAAATCAGGAAAAAGATCAGAGTGTTTCATTCTATTAAATCTCAGGGTGGAGAACACAAACTATGTGTTTATAAAGCAGCTCGTCAAGGGCAGCCTGGATTACTGAGTTTTCTTGGAGCAACAATTCCCCGTGCTCAGAGCACGGGAGTGGATGTGTTTGTTTTCCTCCCAGGTTCAGGTGATTTTTCTTCTTTCCTGGGCAGTGGGGGAGTGAGGAAGAGCCAGATGGTGGCTCATAACTTCCCCATAACTTGGACACAGAATCTCTCCCATTCCTTAAATATGAATGATTTTGAAGGGGTTTTGTTGTTACTGGACACTGAAGCGTCCAGTGCCAGGTTGGACGGGGCTTGGAGCATTCTGGGCTAGTGGAAGGTGTCCCTGCCCATGGCAGAGGGTGGCACTGGATGGACTTTAAGGTCCCTTCCAACCCAAACCAGTCCGTAATTCCTGGTAAATACACTGGGGGCTGACCCTTGCAGGGGAGATGCTGGTAAGCTGGAGCCTGAGACTCCAGCTCTGTAAGAAACACTTGTATTGTCACATTGGCCCCCTGGCCATTCCTTGTTTGTTTTGGCATCTCAAATGCATCACCTCAGATGCATTTTCTCTTGCTCCTGTGCTGCTACTCAGAAGGCACATGGAAGTTTCAGCTTGTTCTGGGGTTGTATCACTCAGAGAGGTTCAGGTGTGTAAATATTATTAGTTCCCACTGACACCAGCTAGTCCTGAAGGGGTGCAGCTTCTCTGCATGGTTTGACCTTGGGCTTCATCCACATCTGCTGAAAAGCAGCAGTTTTCTGTCCACACTGGGCACTGATCACAGTTCTAAAGGCAGCAGGACACAACAAACAGCAGTTCGTGTCATCTTTCAGCCATTTAAACGCACTGGTTTTTAAAGTATTGGGCATCACAGTGTGTTTCTGGCAAGGTGTTGTTAATGTCCTTAAAGCCAAGCGTAGTTCCACGCTTGGAACGCATTTGTCTCATAGAAGGAAAATAGTTGTTCTTCCACTTCTCCTCTTCTTCAGTTTAAGACATAAATTGATAGTTTTTCATCCCCCTATTGTGACAAGTGTGCGCTCAAAATGTGTTTATTGCAGCACCACCAGATGTGGAAAAATTCTCTGCTGGAATTGAATCTGAGGCTTGGGAATGTGAATGGATGAGCCCTCACCACTGTGTTTTTAAAGATTCAATTGCAGAAGAGTAAGGACATTAACAGATTCACACCCCTGGAGGGAAAAATGGTGCTACCTGAGGCCAGGCTGTGTCACATCCTGTTCCACAGACATCAGTCCTTCAAAAGTCATGTTTTTGAACACGTGTTTTTGAGAACTGGGCCAGGCCTTGCCTTGGGTGTGACTCAAACCCCACTGCACACTTGACTCTCCCCTGGATTCTTGCTGTGCGTCTCAGATCTGATGGAGGGCCCATCATTTCTAGGGCACTAAAAGGGGCAATTGGGGCAAACATTTGGGACTTTGGATCATTCCCCAGGTGTCCTGTTAGGGATTCTTTGCTTCAGTCCAGAACAAATCACAGTCATGAACACTCTTCTAGGACAAGAAGTTATCCTGCCACGCTCTGTCACGCACGAGAATGTCACCTCTCACTTCGTTTTGTAGCAGCATTGGTCAAACATTTGATAACTTATTTGAAGTAATTTAATCCACTTAACATGCAGCTAATTTAGCGTGACAGGAACTGTAACTGTGCAACTCTGCTCTGGCTTTGTTCGTTAAATTCAACATTTAGTCATTGTCCTGACACCCAAAAGATGTATAATCAGTCACCCGTTCATTAGCATCAGTATGTCAGGTACTAATAATTGGCTAAACTTTGCTGTGTTGAAAATGGCTTTTTGCTTAATTTTATGCACTCAGTGAAATGGAAAATGAGGTCCTAAAAGCCACAGACAGATGTCAAAAGTCATCCACATAATTTGTTTGCCAGGTTCATTTAGGCACATCTTCCAGTGCTTTCCGTAGCTGATGTAAGTGACCATGAGTTCAAGCTGTGTGTTGAGTGGGAATAGCAGGAAACATCCAAGAGGTTGGTTGCCAGGCTCTGAGGAAGGAGCATGAGAGAAGAGGAGGCTGCAGGAGCCTCCTTGGACTGCTCTGACAGGAACTGCTTTGAGACAGGGCTTTGCAGAGACAGATGATCCTTCTGTGCTTCCTGATTCCTTCTCTCTCCTTGGGAGATGTTCTGCTGTGTCTGTGCTGGGTGATTGTTGAGCTGGACTCGAGAGACACAATATAAAACACATCAATGACAGCACCCAGGGAATGGCTGGAGCTGTGTCAGGGCAGGGTCAGGTGGGGTCTCAGGGAAAGGTCCTTCCCCCAGAGGGTGGTGGGCACTGCCCAGGCTCCCCAGGGCAGTGGCCACAGCACCAAGGCTGCCAGAGCTCCAGGAGGGTTTGGATGATGCTCTGGGGCACGGGGAGGACTCTTGGAGATGGGCCTGTGCAGGGCTGAGGGCTGGACTGGATGATCCTGGTGGGTCCCTTCCAGCTCAGAGGTTCTGATTCTGTAAATGTGCTCGAGGGTGGGTAAAAGGGAAGGAGCAGCCCCTGGTGGTGTGGCAGGAGCTGTGATGGGAGACAGAGTGGGCAGAGACTGAGCTCTGGACTTGCTTCTATAGCATCGAAGTGCCTGCATATTTAAAGGTGCTCTGTTTATGTGACGGAGCTTTGAGGAGAATTCCTAGTGTGTGTGTAGAGCCGGATAAGGGATGAGACACCTGTGTGGGTCTGCATGATCCATTGTTATCCTTGCTCTGGTTCCCTGAGGAGTACTGGTGCTGCCTTTGGCTGCAGGGAATGGGGAACTCGATGAGATTTTTGGGAGCTGTGCATGTTTTCCTGCACTGTTGTGCCCTGACAGGTGTCTGTTCTCTCTATTCCTGTTGACCTCGGGTTGTTACACCAAGCACTGTTACCCAGGTCACATCTCCAGATCCAGCGCTTTTGTATTCAGGGGCCTCTCTGAAACAACTTGTGTGTGTGTAGGTTGTGTTTCTTCTTGGTTTAAGCACTGTCAGCTCTAGTTTTAATCTGTGTTAGAGGAATTAGAGTTTGCTTTGTTGGTTTAACTCATTAGAGAAACAATTGCTGTAGCTTTTAGGTCAAGTCCCCTCCATCACTGAAGATGATTTTCTTCACCACTGTGGGACACAATAGAGTTGTTTTTATTTATTTTTATAACTATCAGCAGTGATGGATGTTTTCAAGGTGAATACCAATCATGCAAATGTCCATGTTTTGTTTTTTTCTGAATTCCCCTTAAGAAAAGCAGGGAATTGGCTGCCAGGAGCAGATGTACAACTCATTTAAGAATACTAATAGCTCCTGATTTTCATGCCTAGACCTCAAAAAACTTTTCAAAGGAAGTCAAAAGCATTTCGTATAAAACCTGCATGCAGTAAATAAATAAAACAGTGAGAAATGGAAGGGAAGGTGACCTTTCCTGGGGCCACCCAATAAATAAATTTACAGCCTGGGAGAAGAACTCCTGTCACTTGAGCTCCTTGCCAGAGACAGAGGATTGGAAATGGCAGAATTTGGAATAGAAACCTCAGTTCTGTGCTTGATTCAGCAACCAACACAGGGGTCTCGTGTCCACGAGTGGAATTAAAAACTTGCTGTGAGATACAATTCAAATATTAATGATCAGTTTTCTTAAAGTCTGAACTAAAAGGTTTGACCAAAAGCTATTTGAAGGCTTTTGAGGTGAGGGACTTGCCAGGGTGTTTAAAGCCTCCTGTACTGCTGAGAGATGGTTCCTTTAGGAAAAGGGGTAAATAAATTCCTAATTTCCTGGGAAGTGAATCTGAGGAAGAGGTGTGTGCCAGGCAAGGCTGGGCAAAAGGCACTGTGAGAATAACCACTCCAGGGAGAATATTGAGATGACCTTTCTTGCTCTGGGTTTCTCTGTTAATGAAGGCAAAGTCTCTTTTAAAGGGCAGCCAGTCTGAACTTGTGTGGACAGGGTTTGCCAGGCTGGGAATTGGTCTGTGCCTTCTGTTCCATGAGCCTCTCTGGGAATTGTAACCTTTAAATATTAAATAGACTGCAGGTCAGGAGAGCCCAGTTTATGAGGTACAGCGAGAGAACAGTAAATACCTGCATTTTACGAGTGTCATTTCAATCCAAATTCCGGGTTTGTTACTCATGCCAAAGATGTCCATAAAATCCCTATAACAATCAAAACATGGATCAAGGCTCATAAAGCAAACTGGAATGTTAATGAAATTTCTTTCAAGGGTTTGTAGCCATGAACAAATCAGCGTCATTGGCATTTTCACAGCCTAGAGGGCAGAGCAGGAGCTCTGCCAGGCTGAGCTCTGCAAGGTGAAGCTCTGTAAGGCTTTTCAGGACTGACAGAATTCTTTGGAATTGCTCCCTGGGCATTTTCTGCATTTGGGAATGTTGCAACATTCATAAATAGGCTGGGAATTTGTTCTGCTGAACCAATGCTAGATTTTGTTCAGGCTCAAGAGAAATTCAGAAATACAAAATGTGAGGATGAAAGCAGGCATTACAACCTGGGGAAATACTTGGAATGCATAAGATTCTGAGATTTTGATGATTTTCGATTTTGAGATTTTCATGCCTTTTTCCTTTGGCCTCAGTCACAATGATGTCCAGGCATATCATCAGGATAAAAAAATCCTCCTAAGATTTCTGGGAGGCATGGAAATATCCAGAGACTTCAGAGACGGACTGACTGCATTCCAGAGGGATTTTGTGGGTTTTTTCTTGAACTGAGGAACAGGATATCTCCCATCTTAGATTCCTGTGATTTAACCACTGTTGCCTCCAACTTGCAACGTGTGGAATCACTTCATTATGCAATAACATTGATCTTTCAGTGGTGGTAGTTCTCAGGTAGAATCCTGGATGGACCTGATCTGTTTACTTAAAATAAAAGTCCTATTTTTGTTGCAGAACTCCTAGGGTGGTGTTTGGTCAATGATATCCAGTTCAGTTCAATCCTGGCACCTCTTTTATCAGCAGTGGCAAATGAAACCCATAATAAAAAAGCCACTTGAACTGTGATTCAGCAAAGGCTGCTTAGGGTTCCTCTGCCTAATAACAGCTATTAATGGGTCTCTCAGAAAAACACAGCCGTAGGTTTGGTTTACTGAAAATCTTTTACCTGATGCTGATTTTTCATAGTTTAATATTTGTGGGAAATTTTAGGCTCGGTGTGTCTATAAAATAACCCAAAAAGAAGGAGCACAAAGGTGATTGTGGTTTTTAATAAATCTCCTTCACCGCAGTGTAAATTCCATTTGATTCTCAGAATTGCTACCTGTGTGGCTGAGGGAAATGCTGAGTTTCAGGGTGGTGCTTTTAGTTCCCTTATCAGCCCGTTGTGTTTAATCATAGAATCACAGCACGGTTTGGGTTGAAAGGGACCTGAAAGATCATCCAGTGCCACCTCCTGCCATGGGCAGGGACAATTTCCACTAGACCAGGTTGCTCCAAGCCCCGTCCAACCTGACCTTGCCACTGCAGTCACATCAGAGTCTTCATTTTAGGTTTGTTTATTTTCATTCAGAGCCTTCAATGACATAACACACATATGATTTGATTATTTGTTGCAACTCCTCTGTGCACACAACTGAAGGGGGAGAAAAATATTTACCTTGCCTTTAAGTCCTCTTTTTGGTGGGATAGTGTGAAATAAACTCAACATAAATAAGCCTGACATGGTGTGATGTGCCCCAGAGCGATGACTGTGGCGCAAAGCTCGAGAAAAGGGTCCTCAACCCAACTCATTCTCTGTTTCATAATTGCTGTGGTCCAAGGTTGGATTCTACGAAGTGTTGATAGGCTCCTGTTTCAGCAATGGGGACCTACTTGGAACTGTTGGCCTTGCCAGGAAAGGAGCCCGTTTGATCCACACTCTCCAGGCTGAATTGGGATTAGAGGCATTTAACTGTGACTCTTGTATCCTTCAGGTTTTATGACCAGATCCTTTTATTCTTTTTAATCTTCCCAGAATAAAAGGGTAGGGGGAAGGGGAGGAAATGATTTTATTACAGCTTCAGAAAGTGGCTTTGTGACTGCGAATATGAACCTCAGTGAAGTGGGAATGAGTCAATAAATTGTGCTCACATGTTACTAACGGGACGTTATTTTCATTAAGCATCCGCAGGCACCATTTCAGTTACTTAAATCAACATGATGACCTACTTTGAAAAGATCAGTTGGGAGAAAATATACCTTTAACTATATTCAGTGGTGGCTTTATAAACTTTATAGAGTACATAAATGTTTTAATGTGCATGTAAGGCTCCCACAGCAGGAAGGTGAGGGTCGTCTCTGCACCCTCTGTGTGTGTGGTTTAAAACACCTTTGCACCCAAGTTACACTTTGGGGAAAACAAAAAGCCCCCACGTCAAGTGTAATTAGACACATTGTGTATTATAAACAAAACCCTCTTGGGAAATCGTGTCCCCACTGAAGCTGGTTATGCAATTCTCTTATTTTTGGTGGGGCCAAGATTTCATAGAAACAATATATTTTTTTCATAGTAATTTCAGTATCTGAAAGTTCAGACACTGCTCTGCCTCTGAGAAAATTCCAGATAAATGTTCAGTACCTGCAATATCTTCACTGGTCACTGGGAATAATCTGTGTAGTATTTGTTCTTGGAAAAAAACTCGGGAGTGTACTTCTAATCCAGAAAAGTATTTGGGTCTTTTCATTAATTTCAGTACTGTAATTTTATTAATTCAGAAAATCCAAGTATCCTTTCATTGCTCACATTCTTTCCCTGAGGATGCAGCATGGGAATGTGTTGAATCAGTTCTCATTTCTGGTAATGCTGAACCAGTCACGTCACTAAAGACAAGAACCAAACAAAAGAGCAAGCAAAGAGGAAACCACTAATCCAATTTGCCCCTGATGAGAAGGTGAATAAGCTCAGGTCTGTCTTCATATCTTCCATCTCCACTGAAGTTCCAAAATTGTCTAGAGCATAATCTCCCCTTAAGTTTTGTTTTATTTTGGCTTCCAGGCAGCCTGATTTCATTATGGCAACTGCTGTTCTTTGCAAGTATTAAGAATCCCTGTTTCCTTTGTGACAACATAAATTTTATCAGTGAGTAACAAGCCCCATAAAACCACTTTGCAGTACTTCTTTCTTGGCAGCTTGATAATCCACACTGCAGAAATAAGATGTTCTCGGGGGCTCCTTTTCAGTGCTGAAGTAGTGCATGAACGCAGAGCTTTTATTTTAAGTGTATCTCTGAATCAGGCAAAGATATTATTTGGCATTAGACAGCACAACTGCTCCTTGTTCAGGTCTGCTCCCCTTCCTTTAAAACACTCAATCTCCCCTTCCTAAGGCATCATCATACCCTGCTGCAATAAATGGGAAAATCAAATGAAAAGAATTCCAATATTCCAGAGCTGAACTCCTGAGATGTATTGCAGCAGCACTTTAACCTGCACTTCAATTTTGCACAAATGGCTTTCTGGTTTAGGTGATTTGCATTTAGAAAAAAAACCCACCCCAAAATTCCATTTCTATTGCAGATGCAGGTCCAGCTCTGTTCCTGTCACCTGTGTTTTCTCCTGCAAACCCTGTGGCAATCTGTGCCAGTTACAGATTCAGTTGCACGGAAGTTTAGTTCGCAATAGGCATCAATTTTCAGCACAAAATGCCTTATTCACAGTTTTATGGCTTAAAACTACTTAAGTGGAGTGATTTATTGTTTGCAGTGAGGAGAGGAGGCTCTTGGAGGGATGACTGTCTGATTTTGGCTTTTGAAGTTTTTATTTGTGGCATTTGCTTTCAAACATTAAATGCAGAATAGCACACTATTAAATATAAATTGGGTTTCAATCATTTCAGTATCCTAATCTGTTCTTACGTGGGAATTTGCACAATATGTCTGATTTTGCCCAGTGAAGGGCACGATGTTCCTCAAATTACCCAGGCTGTATTTCAAGCTGCCCAAGAGTGGAAAGGTAAACCCCAGGGTTACTGAAGGTCATCACTTGAATCTTAATTACTGTATTTATTTATAAATAACGCTGGCAGTGGTTGCACAGAATACAGCAAAACAGTAGCTGAGTTACTGCCCAGGCCAGGTGCTCCACAGCCATAAGCTGGTTTTAGTGAAGGGATAATTTGGCTTCAATTTAAGGTAAACTGTAGCCTCACCTGAGACTCAGTTCCAAGAGAACTGTGTGTGTAGCCTCAGGTGAGAGTAGATCTTAACAGAGACTGCAACAGAACACTGGAAGTCTCAAAATTAACCTCTTGTTCACATTATTCGTGGGGATTTCATCCGAATTTAATTTGCAGGAGCAAATTCTGTCTTTTCAGCGGTCTGTTCCTGAGGCACAGAGTAACAGCAGCAGGGACACAGGGCTGTGCAGGTGTATTTTTGGATTGCAGGTGTGGTTTGCAGGGTGGGCACACACTCCTTTGGAAAGGAATAACATCCCTTCAGGACCAGCTTCTGAGATTTGATCTCATGTCGAGTGAGGGGCGGTTTGGGCTACACTCAGTTGTAAACGATGGTTTAGTTCACAAGGGGGTGCTCAGTAAAATGTCAGAGTTGATCTTGGAGATCCTTTGCCAACCTTAATGATTCTGTGATTGCCCGACTGTGAGCTGTGACATGCGCAGCTGGAAACACGGGACAGTGTCCCAAATGAAATGCACCCCGTTCTGACACAAAGGCACAGCCCCAAAATGAAGAGCTCTGATGAAGAAAAGCAGCTGGGTCAGCCCTGCACTGCCAGTTTTTCACAGGCTCAGATTTGACTGTTTCTCATAAACCACAGAACTGCTTCACTCTCGTGGTCACTCATAATCAATATCACATAAAAGATTTCTCTGCTTTCTTGTGCTTTTAATTTTGAGGCTGTTCATTACTGTCTTTCAGAGCTGACTAATACCCATCTATTCATCCTCATTCAAGTGCCTTTTCTTAAAACACAGAAATGAGAGACACCTCTATATCTTGATGAAAATCTCCACTTTTTTACTTTTAACTACCACTCGGTTTTTAATAATCCTCGCTCTGAAGCACTGATTCCTTAATATTGGGAAAATGTACTTCAAAAATTACTGCTTCATCATTCCTCTTGTTCTAGTGTACAAAATCATCTCAGTGTCCCCAAGGAGGGCTCTGTTGGAGGTGTAATTTAGTTGAATGACCCTCGTGTGGAGCGTGAATTTGCTGTAACAGCCTCCCCTGCAATAATACCTTTGTAAAGGCTCCTGCTGGGCCTTGGTGCTAAAGAGAATTGTTGCACAAGGCGCTGTTGAGTGATGTCTCTGATGGTCACGGTGCGGTGGGGGGAGTTCTGAAGCTGAGGAGAGCAGGAGGGATGGCTCATTGACCTGGTCGTGGAGGTGATTAGTGCTATTTTATTAGTGCTCAGTGACTCCTACAATTGACTGGAACTGGCCATGAACCCCTTCCATTAAGGCTGTACAGCCAAGGCAGAGGTGACCCTTGTTGATGACAATCTCAGTAGGGATGTTACTGCTTCCCAGAAACAGGAATCACAGGATCGTGGAATGGTTTTGGTTGAAGGGACCTTAAAGTCCATCCAGTGTCACCCCCTGCCATGGGCAGGGGCACCTTCCACTAGCCCAGGTTGCTCCAAGCCCCATCCAACCTGGCCTTGGGCACTTCCAGGGATAGAACATCCGATTTACCTTCTGAGAAAGCAGAGCTTGTCCTCTGCTGTGTGTTTGGGTCCAAACCAGAAGGTTTTACTGTAACTCAAAGCACGATAAGCCCAAGCTGAATGTTAAGTAGGAGTAGCATATGTTGAAATGAGTGATGTCACGTAGGGAAATTTAAGGCACTAAACAAAAGGCCACTCAGTGAGGTGGGTTGTTGTCAAGCTTATGTGCCTGTGGGTCACTGCAGCTGGGATATTGTGTGGGAGGGAAGGAAGCCGGGGGAGGGAGAGGGGGAAAGAAGATTTAAGAGCATTTTAGGACAAGTGCAGCGAGTTATTCGCGCTGTCAGCGTGTGCTCTCTCTGCTCCTCCTGTGCTTGGTGCTGGAGGCGTGGGAGTGCCTACACTGGCAGGAGCTCTGAGCCCCATGGTACAACCCAGAACTGGCAGCCACTCAGTTTCTTACATTTTAGTGAGGTTTGTCAGCCTGGGAGATTTGCTTTGTGTTGTTTACA
The DNA here is from genome assembly GCA_013396755.1 of Sclerurus mexicanus. Taxonomy (NCBI): domain Eukaryota; kingdom Metazoa; phylum Chordata; class Aves; order Passeriformes; family Furnariidae; genus Sclerurus; species Sclerurus mexicanus. Next base: position 541,805 of record VWZF01003689.1, on the reverse strand, counting down.
GGCTCTGTTTTCTTCTCTTTCATTACTTGCATTCTACTTTCTGCGAAGATAATGTGCCTCAAAGTCAAACACAAAAGGAGGCCTGTGATAGACAAGCTGCTTTTTATCATCTTCAGGGAATTACTGTCATTTGCTAAGTACGTGACCTGCTCTCTTTTGCTCTCTTCACATCGTGGAGATGAATATTTAGTGCAGCTGGGAATCCAAAAAGTTGCCTTGACAAAAGCAAGCTGGTGCAATAGTTGCAGGCTCTGAGATTGCCCAGCTCCATTCCTTCACCCCAACAGCCCCAGTGTGTGCCTTGGTGGTTACTGGGAATGTGAGACAACAGCCAGCAATGCATGTGATGTGCTGGCTCTGCAATGGTTTATTATCCTGGAATATCCTCTGTCCTGCTGATTTTTATCAGTCAGGAGTCTGGCATCTGAGGTTTCTTTCTTTTCTGAACTTTCAACATGGGGAACTTTGTTTTTGTCACTACACTGGTGTTATTTTCTGGTCATGAGTTAAGTTTGATGCTGGCAGAGTCCTTCCTGATGGACATTCTTCCTTATACTTCTTAGCTTTCATTTCCCCAGGCAGAAAAGGAATCAGGAGATGCTTTTCAGTCACTGGACTAAGGAGAGTTGGATTTACTGTCCAAATACCTTGAGAGGATTCTTTCCCCTTTCACAGGTCATGTGCTACAGTGTCTCTGTTTCAGCCCTCGTACCCTGAGAATTGCTGAACTCCCTTCTCTTGCCAAAACAGCAAACTGAACATCATTTTTCTCAGCCTTATTTACAGTAAGCTCCCTTTATTCAACACCCAGGCAGGAAGGGATTCTTAAAGTGGGCATAGATCACATTTATGTTCACTTAATTCCCCTTTGCACTGCCAGAATGATGTAAATCACCCTCAGAATAGACCACAATCAGACACTCTCTATCAATGGTCTTGGAGTGGAAACTGCAGTAATGCTAATTCATTTAGCTTTCCTTAATAGGAGGTCACTCATTATTTACACAGTTTACAAGTCAGTTGAAGTTATGGTTTATTAGCACCAGGGACAGAAAGATGATGCCAGGAGGAACATTTCCCTCTAGTTAGAAGTGCCCTGGCTTACTCAAGGTAATATTTAGAGTCTTCATTGTCACTGTCTGTACCTGCTGTGCCTGAGCCAAATTCCTGGGCTGGGGGAGACCTTAGGAAGTTATTCCAGCTGACCTGAATGAAACAGCTTTGAGACACTTGTGGTAATAATATTCCTTCTGCATTCAGTGAGCTGTCAAAGGCTGTTCCTTGAGCAGAGAACTTGCCCAGGTACCATCCTGAATTCTAATCCCTTTTAATTTTTCTCAGGCACAGCCATTGGTCCCTCCCTGTTCTGTTTGGTTTTTTCCTTTTTGCTGTCTTGGGGAGTAGGTGAGGATGAAAATCTCTCAAAAGCTGCTGCTCCAGAAGGAATATGTAAGACACGGGGAAAGGATCTCTTCAGCATGAGTTGTGTTGCCCCATTGTACAAAACCTGCTCCCAGATTAACTGTTCTCTGCCTTGAGAACTTCTTAGGACAGGTTCAAGCTTCCCACCGGTTGCTCTCCTTTCCTTTAGGAGTAGCAAGATTATGTAAGAAAAGGCAGCAATTACTACTGTAATGGGAACAATTAGTGCAGCACAAGCCAAGAGTTAATTGAAGTGCATTCATGTCTTTTTAGAAGGTTTTTATCATATCTTGATTTGCCTTCTGGTTTTTATAATACTCTGCTTTCTATGAGCGGGGCTGAAAGCCAAGTGAAAATGTTCAGGCATACAAGGATTTGAGGGACAACATGGAAAAACATGGAAAAACCCTGCCTTGTAGCTGTGATACCTGACAAGGCTCAGTTATAGTGCTCATTGATGATTTTCCCTTGAATCCCTCTAGGAAGGTGTTCAAAATGACACCATGAAATGTGTATTTTGTGCTGGGGAAAAAAAACCTTAAAAAAATCAAAAATTTGACTGTTGCAACTTGGGTGTGTGCAATTTTCAGAATCAAATATAAAACCAAAACACATCGGCTCAGCTGGGAGAAATATAGATCGTGTTCCCCACTCCCCCTGTTTGCTCTTTCTATTTCAAACAAGGCAGTTTATGTCCTTGTAACTCTCCTTTCCACCCAGGAAGGGATTAGAAATATTTCCTTACAACTCAGGGTGTTGTTCAGTGCACACGGCATGTGGTGCAGGAGGGGGAGTGGGACAGAAGCTCTGCCCATGTTTATTAAAGCTTGATTTCATTTTATTAGAGCAAACAGCTACATTTTATTTGAAACCTTTCCTTAGGCAAAAAACAAACTGGAGAATTTTTTTTTTCTTGCCTTTTTTTTTAGTTTTTATTTTTTTAATGGACGCTTCCAGACGTCCCAGGGAAGTCAGAGCTGTGCGGAAGGGAAAGCAGAGCCTTAACTTGAAGATGTTGAACTGAAAAATCCAAGGGTCCATGTTTTGGAATTCTTCAAGCTAAAGGATGCTGAAGCTTCCTGAGGTCCAGGCATGTTCAGCCCTTTATGACTTTGTATGTCAGAAGTGCAGAGATTTCACAGACAGAGCTGAGGCTACAGTTTTCAGAGAAGTGCAATTCCCGTTTTTATACTTGGTTTAAGTACTAACAGCCTCTGTGTAGGTCGGGTTGGTGCCATTTCTGGAGAACAATTGTGATTTAGGTAATTATTACTAAAGTGTTTTGGAACATCAGTGTTTGGAAATTCATGGTGAGCTGGTCTGTCGGCCCTTTTCTTCCCATCCCATGGGCCAGCTCTTCCACGTCGGTTCTGGTTTCACTGCTGGATTATTCTGGGAGACCTGGGGATATTCTGCATCCAAAGCATTTAGCTGGGAGGTTTACATTAGATATTAGGAGAGAGTTCTTCGTAGAAAGGGTTGTAAACCACTGGATCAGGCCGTGCAGGGCAGTGGTGGAGTTCCCATCCCTGGAAGTATTCAAAAAACGAGTCTAGTACCTTGCCGGTGTTTTCCAAACTTAATGATTCCATGATTCTGTGACTCTGTGACTTCAACAATGTTTAAGTGTTTAATGTCCTGTGTGTGGCAGTGGGAAAACATTGGGATTTGATGGTGAGTAGGTGCATGTCATGTAGTCACAACTTACCTACTGAGCTGTAAAAGGAACTGCTGTGGAACATGACAAGCATTTTCTCTGTTGCTTCACATTTTGTTGACCCAGCAAATTCTGTTTGGTTTTGTTTGGTTTTTTTTCCTAAGGGTTAAGATTAGTAGATTGTTCTTAATTTAAATGACACTGACTTGTTTCAGTGGTGAAGTGCACTGTGGTGTCCTTTGTCTTGTCTGAAGTACTTTGTGTGGTTTTTTGTGGGTTTTTGTTTTCTTTTTTTTTTCCCTGAAGAGTCATAATTATTTTCAAGGGATTTAATTTCCTGGTGTTATTAGTCACAGGTAAGTGGAATTCACACCCCTATCATCTCTAATAATGTGCAAAGACAACTGCACTGAAGAATTCCCAGCAGCTCCGAGGACATCCCCGTTTGCTGCCCTTCCTGGGTGACCTTTCTCACTTCAACACGAGCTCTTGTGCCGTTGCTGCTGCGGTTCCTGTAAAGCCAGTGCTTAACAAATGTATGTCTGCAGTGAAAACCTGGGAACGAAAGGCTGTGATCCAAACGAAATTCACCCCTAATCAAACAGCGTTTGCTAATCTAGTGGTGGTTCTGCTGTGGAAGGCTCCAAATGCCCCGTGCGAAAGCTGGTGGAAGGGGAAATTATCCTGTGGGAATGAGCCGATGCTCCACATGGACAGCCAAGCAGAGAGAGGACATGTTTAGGTGTTGGGCACAGCTTATCCAGTGCAGAGTTTTGCCCAACTTGGCATGTAGGGCAATTTTATGATTTTAATTAGCAATTTTTAATTAGTCTATTAGAAAACTAATACAGGTGGAATTGTTTTCCAGTTTATGCAACACACAAGGCTGTAAAGAAATCCACCCTTTCGTGTGGTAATAACAACCTTCTCTTTGCTCTTTCCACTAAAACTTTGCTTTTATAACTTTACTTTGCTTTTATAACTTCTTTTTTTTTTTTCCAATTCTTGAAAGTGAGTCTTCCTGCCTTTCCTTCCTTCACTGCAGCCGTTTTGCAGCACAGTGGTAATGGCATATGGTTTGCTAAAGAGTTGGAAGAAGAAATGCCATTTGTGTGTGTGTCATTCCAAGCATTTTCTTTGCCTAAAAACCCTGAGGATGTGTAAAACTGTTAAAAAAGAAAACTTCTGCTACAACTTCCTTTGATTAATGGATAGCTGAAGGAAAGTATTTTGCAGAAAATTTACGAATTGAGAAGTGTTTGTTTCAGAATGTCATCAGCGAATCCAAACTGCATTGCAGCATCATCAGGAGTTGATGCATCCCATTGATCAGCTCTTTCTGGCCAGAAAATGAAATAAAAAGCCATTTCTTCAGTCACAAATGGGCATAAAAACAAGTATGTTTTATTTTCAGGATGTTTGGCTTCTGCCATTTGAAAGGTACAATGTCATGTGCAGAATTAGAAATTGCAGCTCATATGGGAGTTGGGATTTGACACCTGCTGACTCCAAGCATTAATTAAAAGTCAGGGCACAAAAGTAATAATTTATCAATATTATAAAAGGCTTTGGCTTATAGTCAGAGGCATTTGGGGGTCAAAGATCATAACCTTGATGAATAAAAAGGGGCTTGGTTTAGTGATCACTGATTCAACACCACTTAAATGTTCAGCTGAAAAAAAGCCCATAATGGAATGTAACGGTACATAAATTCTCCAAGGAGAAAATAAAGTCTCTGTGTGGGTCTATATTTTATGGCCTAAAGGTTTTGCAATTTGACAAGGACATGGATGAAGTTTCGTGATGCTGGGGCAGTGCAACATTGACAAAGAGCCTGGGAGCAATTAGGACTTGGCTGGTGCCAGCAAAGCTTTGGAGCCTCACATGGATGTGCTGCTGCCCTGGGAGCTCCAGGGAGGGTGGGCTGTGCGTCTCACCTCCCAGAGCATCTCCTCCACGAGCAGATGCTGAGTCTGCTCTTGTGTTCTCTTTTGGTGCTGTAGGTGTATAGAATGGAAAGATCTTCCTTGTTTAAAAAGCTGTCCAGCATTCCAGTCTCAGTTTAAAGAGGCAGTTGTTTGTGAGGGTTGGAATTGGGGAGGGATGGCATGAGGAGAAGTCTTGGCCTTTGGCACAGTTTTGGCAAAAATTTCTCAGTGACTTTGCAAAGTTTTTTATCCTCCTTTACCCCACTGTTACACTCTGCAGTTTCCACCTCTGCTGTTGGGAAAATAAATCTTGATTAGGCTTTTTTTTATAGTGTCTGCACTTAAAACTCGTCCATGATTTTGAGGTAGTAGAAGTGATCCCAGCACATCACACAAGAACAGCAATTCCTTGTGCATTAATGAGAGACTCTCCAAAACTGGATCTTTTTTCAGAAAAAATCACCTCCTGAAAGCATCTATTATCCACATAATTGAAATGGGGAAAGGCTGAGGAGTAGGAAGCAGCATTTTTAGAGACTTGGTGAGGAATAGTGTCAGGCTGTGCCATGAATGAATGAATCCCTGCCTTCTAAGACCTGATCCTGAGCCAGATTCCAAATTTCAGGGTGCCAAAATTCTTCTTGATGTACTAATACTGAGAGTGTCAGTATGAAATGAACCTCCACCAAGGTGTCCATGGTACAATGTTCATCTCACAGAAATAATTCCAGACTCGCTCAGTTTTCTGCTGTTCCCTGTTTTAGCTGCAAGATCACAGCTAAGACAACACGTTGCACGTTGCCACTGCTCAAATTAGTGATGGCAACAAATGATTATGAGCAATTGGTAGTCAGAGATATATGTGATAAATCATGTTGAGACATTTTCAATGCTTAAATATGGAATCTTCATATGGATAATTTATTAATAGAGTAGGACAGAATTAGAAATAATTAGGCTGGAATTTTGAGGCTAAATTGGTATTTAGTTCCCATCAAATGTGATCAACACCTTTTCCCCTCACTTCCCGTTTACTTTAAGACCCTTAAGTTGGTGCTATTTATACTTTGACTTTAGTGCCAATCCCAGAAATAAATTGTTGGCTACAAGAAATTACACTTCAAAGTGCTTAAATTCTCTGAAACCATCAATTAGGCACAGTGCTACACTCATACCAGAATCTGCCAAATAAATGATGAGCTGAACTTCCCTGGAGCACTTTGGTATCTTCAGCAGAAGTCCACACATGTAACAGCAGGGCTTTATTTTTAATATCACACATCTGTCATGTTGTGGAGTTGCTGAACTGCTCCAGCAAGTGCCCTGTGACAATTAAAGATGGTTTTTACCCTCCAGTTACTGCAGTTGTTTGATCTGCTGCTGTGGGCAGGAGTTGTCTATTGATTCCTCTGGGATGAGGAATTCCCAGGCTGGACTGTAAACAAGTGTGAGGCTGTTGTGACAATCTTTCTTTACTATAAATCTAATGCACCTTCTCCTTGGTGGAGGAGCACAAAGAACTTTTCCTTGGTGGAATTCCTTCTGTTCCTCTGAAGCTCTACAGAATCAGGCCTGGGAGGAGTGATCTCTTAAAGCTGAGCATGTGCTTAAGTGCTTTGCTGGATCACTGCCTTGATTTATGAATGTTCTCAGTGTAATTTTCAGGAGCAGTAATTGCCTTTCCATGATTTCAGTGGCTGCACAGCACTAAATCTCCAGGGCCTGTCCTCCTCCGGGGCTGGTGCATCACCACATCTCACAGGAATGATGCTCTGAAGGTGACTGCAGTGCAAGATTCCTTGTTGGATGAGGAATCAAACACCTTGGAAGTATTTATGTGGCTGCTATTTCAGGTGGCAGAAGTGTAAAGCTTGTGGTTCCGTCTTGTCATCCTTTTTGGGATGAAGCAACACAGCCTCACACCAGTAGAGAGCACAGGAACGAAGCTGAGTCCGTTTAGTTTGATTTCTTAGAATCAGAGAATTGAAAAGACCCTTAAGATCATCAAGTCCCACCATGAACCAAACACCCCCAATGCCACCTCTAAACCAAGAGCCACGTCTACACATCTGGAAGGATTGTGGATTGTGATATTTTTTCACTCCTTATTTTTTAACTTGAGTTCCTTTCAGTCTGGTTATTAATAAGCAGAACATTCAGCCTCTTGCCGGGGGATGGAGCAGGTGATGAATCACTCCCTGATGAGTTTGGGATCATGATCAAAGAGCAAGAGCTGTGAGGACACAGCAGTGCTGGGTCAGGGACCAGCTCAGGGCAGAGAGCCCTGGAAAGCGAGGATCCCTGGATTAGTCACAGCCCCAGCCCTGGCTTCTCCTGACAACAGCAGGAAAACACCTCTTGAGCATCATCAGGCTCAAAGCTGGCTCTACATATGCAGCATCCCAGTCATGGCAAGGCTAGATTTTCCTGGAAGTTTTCAGTCTGCATCCTTTTGGATTTCCTATACATATTTGCACATCACAGAGTGAAGATAAATCACACAGTTTTAAAGGGGAAAATGTGATATTGGCATTGCCCTGGAGGTTTGGTATCTGCAGAGATGCTGGTTTATAGTCCAGCACCTTCCTTTTCTTTATTACTGGAGGCTTGTAATCTAATGGCCACATTAGATGTGCCTGAGGAACATGAATCGTGCCTTAAGTCAAACCAATTTCAAGTAAAATACAAGTAGAAATAGTTGTTCTGGAACTCTGTTGTTTCTTTCAATGCTGCTGTGGGTGTTTTATTAGCATCTAGTGCTGACAGCAGGTACCATGTTAGGTAAATAAACTGGGCACTGATGTCCTGTTAGCAAATAAAGGGCATTCCAAACAAAAACTGCTGGCATTTTAGGAAGGACCTTGGATTATGAGTGGTTTTGAGGCTCTTACAGGCAGCAGTGTTATGAATTAAACAGATGTTGGCCTCCTCTCTTCTGTGTTCACTGAGTTCTGTACAGAAATCCGGCTTTCAGAAGGGGAAATTGCTCATTTCTTGGCAAAACTTAGTTCTTAGAAGAATTTTCATTACCAAATGAAACTGTAATCCTTCGACCTGGCAGAGTGGTGCTTTGCTTGAATCTGTACCAGAGCAAGAGCTGTAAGAGAGCTGAGTGTTTCTGTGCAGCTTTTATTGTACTTTTTGCAGTATTTGAGTGTATTTCAAGGGTGTGTTAATTAGGATCATTGGCAGCTTCTTCCAGCTTCTTCCTAAAAGCAGGAATGTACACAGCCAAGTGTTTTCTGATCATATTTTTACCTCAAAGCTATGCTTTTGGGTTGTTTACTTTTTTCTTTTTAAATTTTTAAAAAGCAAGGTCAAAAATGTACCTTTCCCTTTACTTCCATGTAATCTCTGATTATTGCAATGTAATAGAAAAGCAACCACTCTTTTCTAATTCACTTAAACTGCTGCTGCTCAGTTTAATTTCAGAACTCACTGTACTTTTTAACTATCAAGCATCTTACACAGTGGTGCATGTGAAGGAAGGCTCAAAAAATCTGAGAAATCAAAAGCAAATCTCCTAAAAGATAAAGAAAAGGGTTGGTGGTGTAAGGCTAGGAAAAAAAAAATGGGTTGGACTTGATGTTTCCCAGAATGCAAGGAAAATGCAGCAGGAAATGAATGAATACTTTTAGTTTTGGGGTTTGCTGAGGGAGCCCCCCTGGGTACTCCCTGGCACCCACCTGCTGCTGCTGGGGCAGCCAAGTTCCTATTGCTGGGCCCCAGTACAGGCTTCCCATTTGAACAAACACACTCCCAACTGTAACCCGTACCCAACTTTCCTTGGAATTTCTTGGAATTAATAACCAACTTGGTGACGGGTTTGGAGGAGTGCAGTGTGCGAGTTCTGCTCCAGGTAATCCATCCCTGTGCTGTCATTTTTGTTTGTTCAGTTTCCTTTTGCATGCTTTGAATGGCAAGAAGGAAGCTCTTAATGTTAAAAAGCAGAATTAATACTTACTTGTGGGAGGCAGCTTCCTTGGGAATGAATATTTATCATGTGCTTTACACATGGAAAGTGAGAAGTTGGAGAATATTTTATTTATGAAGCCTTCCTGATATCATTTAGTATGGGAAGAAGGAGAAATGTAGATGTTCGTCCAGTCAAGGAATGGTTTGAGTTGGAAGGGACCTTGAAGCTCATCCAGTGCCACCCCCTGCCATGGGCAGGGACACCTCCCACCAGCCCAGGGTGCTCCAAGCCCTGTCCAACCTGGCCTTGGAGAATTCCAGGGATCCAGGGGCAGCCACAGCTTCTCTGGGCAACCTATTCCAGCCCCTGGCCACCCTCACAGGGAAGAATTCCTCCCTATATCCCATCTAACCCTGCCTTCTGGCAGTGGAAAGCCATTCCCCCTTGGCCTGTCCATGCCCTTGTGAAAAGTCTCTCCCTGTGTTAGACTGTTTTGATTTGCCTTTGATGTTCAAGCCCTGACTGGGACATGTGGAAATCAATCCCATGTTATGGCCTTGACTGCAAACCATTTTCTGTACACACTGGATGTTTGGCTGAGTATCTGCACTCCCAAACTGGGGAGGCAGGTGCAGGAGTAGTTGGCAGAGGCTTGGACATGCCCTGCTTCCATCAGCTGCTGGTTATGTGCCCGTGGCCTGTTAATTCCTCTGTTTCTCCGAGGCTGCCAACACATCCCTGTATGGATGAGCTCAGTGACAGCTGTTCACGTGTCTTTGCAACGCTTTACTGAACTGCACGATTTAGGACAGGTTTGACAATGTCCTTTCCCCTCACTGTCTCTGGTAAGGGAGAAGAGGTCCGTTCTAAAGAAAATGGACACAAATACTTGTGTTTTCTGATCTGGAGGTTGATTTCTGTGGAGCCAACTGGTAACATGTGTGTAGAAATGCTAGAAATTTTCCAAAGGTTTAGGGAGGAGGCAGCAAAAATTTATCCAGTGTCAGGGATATACCACAGGTAGGAGGAGTCTAACAACATTCAGGTGTGTTTTACAGGTCTGGCAATCTTTTGAACCTTTAGAATGACACCAGGTCTAAATAATACTGTTCCACATTTGCCCTGCGTCAAATTTTTAGTTGAGCATTTAAAAAATACTTTTAAAAATCTGCTTACTGTTCCCACCTGACAAATAAAAGCAGTGCCAGGGAAGGTGTTTCCCTTCCCACTGGTGCCAGAGGAGTTGTGTGTTGTTTGTGGTCCTGTCCCAGCCCTGCAGCCCCTCTGTGCCCCCTGTGCTCCCACCAGTGTCCCTTGGCAAGGCCCTCCTGCTCTCAGTGCTGGAGATTGTGCCCTGGGAAACCACAAGGCAGAAGTACATATTTTCCAGCTCATAAACCAAACAGATTGTATGGCTCCAAGGACTGGTGATAGGATACAGCCCCATCCATTCTTCCTGCTCTGGCTGAAATTCAGCCCAGGCAGGGATGAGGTGCAGTACATTGGCAGGCGTGGGGAACTGGGACCAATGATGCTCAGGCTGCACCTCCCTTGCAGATAAACAACACATTTACTTTGCCCTCTGCCAGCTCAACACCTTCAGCAGCTGCACACAGGAAATAACCTGGAAATTGTCTGTGTTTTAGAGACATTGCCCTATAGTGAGAGAGTAGGTTTGGATCCTGCCCTGGATTTTGAGCAATCCGGCCTTGCAGTGTGGTTTGAGGGGATGATGCTGTCCTTCTGCAGGGTATTTCTGTGTGTTAGGGGTGAGCTGACCTGGCCACACGTTCCCCTTTGTCCATTAGGGGTTGTAATTCCATGAGCCATGTGGGTCCATCCAACTCAGGATATTCTATGATACAACACAGTTAAACTGGTGTTTGTGAGAGGATTCTGTGCTAATAGACTGATATGAATTTCTACCAGCAGAGGAAGAAAGCAGGAGTGAGTGGGAGTACCTGGAAGGTTTATTCACTCTGCTTTCTGCAGCTGCAGGTGTGTTGGTTGAAGAGATTAAGGTCCCTTATCCACCTCCAGGATCTCTTACATTTTCCTACCTGAGACATCGGGTCAAGTGCCTGTTGTTTAACTGCTCTTTCTTTAAACCCTCTGCAGTCTAAAAGGGCTGGATTAGCTGAAGGAGATTTAAATAACAGGTTTGTTCATCCACTTGACTGAAAAAGACCTTGTGTGTTACACAAGTGCAGCAAATCAAAGTGGGATTTGCTAAGTGGGAAGTAATGGATGGCTGGAGGCAGCCGGGATCGATACCCACTGTGAGGTCCTCCTGGGAGAGAGCAAATACTCAGGTCTGAGAGCAGCTGTTCGGCAGCAGCCCAGATGTTTCTGATGAGGTGAAGAGAAGTGGCACCTCCTGATGCCAAAGGGCACCAAGGTGTGTGAACCTGTGCCTGGTGGGACTCCCTCCCACCTGGGAGTCCCAAGCAAGTGGGAAGTGCCTGTGGCTGTTTGTGCTCCTTGCAGAGACATTTTCACTCCAAGCAAGACAAAGGCACAACTGGTTTCTACTTGACCAATACATGTTTTGTGTCCTGCTGAGAAGCAAGGTGGCAGCAGCAGCTTAGATGTTCATCTGTTAGCAGATATAGGTTGGAATTTTTCCTCTCCCTGGTGCCTACAGAACTCCCAACCAACCATAAAAAGTTCAGGGGTGTCAGAGTAAAGATCTATGCTCTAATCAAGAGGGATGTCTCCTCAGAGCTCTCTTAGTTGCCAAGAAACTACTTTTGCAATAGGGGAAATCTCTAACGGCTCCTAAAATAATTGGCTGGATGGACACAGTGACCTGGCTGTGCTCAGAAAGATTTCCTGGAACAGATGCTGAGGTACCACAGCAAGGAGTGTGCTGTAAATACACAGATATTGCCAGCAAAATGCGGAGTCTAATTGGATTTAAATCCTTGTATAGGAACAGTAGCACAGATTCCTGGCTGCCTGAAGAGCTGTTGAGGATGCAGGTCCAGCAGTTTTGCCTTTTCCCCCCTGGCTCTGGGCTCCAATATGAGCAATTAGTTCTCCTCACTCTCCATGAGGGGACCCTCATGCATCAATCTTGTCTGTTTGGGCTATAAATTCTTCAGTGCCTGTCTTTTACAAGGCATTTACAATGCAGGGTGGGCCTATCTCACCTCGCATGGTACAAATCACACTGACAGGTATCAGAACTGATCCCTGAGAATTCAGGAACTTTTGTTCACACTTTGCTTCCTCTCATAAATGCAGGGGGTTATCCTGCTGTCCTTGGGATGCTCAGCTGCCTAGAGGGGTTGGGGTGATGGGGGACACTTTATTGCCAGTTAGTGCGCCTGCAGGGTACATTAAATACCTTTAATTAAATTGCATTAAATTAAATTACATTTAATTTCATGTGTGCATGTGAACAACAGTTCGGTTCGAGGGCTGCAAAACTGTGTGTGGAGCTCCTCAGCGAAACAGGTGGGAATAGGAAGTAGTGATGGTAGTGGTGGTATTTCTGTAAATTTGGGTCGTGTGACAGACTAGCTCCGTGTGTTGCTTTCAAACTTAGTCATTTGGAACTCCTTGGAGTTACAGCAGCTGGGACCCCCACCTTGTATGAGGGTCTCAATTAGCAGCTGCAGCCTTGGAATTTGAAATAGAAAAATATTTTGGGGAAATCTCTCTAGGTAAAAGTTCTCATCATGGTCTTGGATGAACTAAATCCACCTTTGCAGGTAGCTGGCACTCATTTTGAGCAAAGGATGTTGCTGTATTTGAGAGGATCTGCAATTCTATATTGACTTCATCGAGACCAAGCAGGGAGCATGGACACTGTGATGGCTGAGATTTCTTGCCTTTTCAATGTGCAACTTCTTATCTACTATTTGTATATACAGAAGCTTAATATACATCTGATCTCTACTAAAACAGCCAAATGGATCATTCAAAATCATAGAATCATGGAATGGTCTGGACTGAAGCGACCTTAAAGCCCATCCAGTCCCATCCTGTGCCATGAGCAGGGACACCTTCCACTGGCCCAGGCTGCTCCAGCCTGGCCTTGGACACTTCCAGGGATCCAGGGGCAGCCACAGCTGCTCTGAGCAGCCCGTGCCAATGCCAAAAACATCATTCAGTCCTGTGGTTTTTGGGTCTCTGGAGCTTGGAGAGTTAATAGTTTTTCTCTAGAGTGTCTCTAGTCATCACTCAGCTGCTGCTGCTGCCACCATGCTGATCCCCTGCCCTCCACTTCATGGTGGATGAGGCCCCATTTTTTAAAAAGCAAAAGCAATTCTACCGTAGGCTCTGTGATTTAAAGCTTTGTTCCATGCTAAAACACAAAAATCTTCTGGAGATTTAGTTGCTGCACCAGCTTTTACAACAACGAAAATTTAGTACTTCCCATAAGCTTTTGTTGTTGTTTTGGGCTGAAGTTGTGCACGAAGTTTTCTCCAGTGAAGATCCAGGCTTGGCTGGAAGTGGTCTGAGCTCCCACAGGCCAAGAGGTGTCCCCACACCACAGAGGGTCTTCTCCAGCATCGTGTGCACGTGGCTGCTGAGGCAGGAGCAGCACAGAACATAAAATTCCCAGAGAAGCTGTGGCTTCTGGATGACTGGATGAGCTTTAAGGTCCCTTCCAAATTATTCCATGATAAAATCTCAGTCCAAGGTCTTCAGTGTCTGGACAAGGCATCACTTACAGTCAGAGCCACTTCTGTGCTGTATTTCAGTGCCCCAGAGAAACAGTGAGATATTATCTGAGACTCCAGCAACCAGAATGTGAACACCAAAACCTGCCTCTCTGCTGCTGAAAGTTTTGCCTGGCAATAAAAATTAGCTTAGGAGAATTACTCAGTAATTTCAAGTACCATAAAGTAGCTGTTGGGAATAAAAAGTGTCGTAACTGCTGAGCATCAGCCCAGTTTCTGCAGGAATGAGTTATTATCATTAATTATCACTCTATTTTATAGCTATTGCCTGTAATTTCAGACTTTAAATACTCTAAAGCATAAACAATGCTAATTTAATTATGGTAAGAGAGTTGTAGAAATTTGCATGCAGAGGAAGAAATCGTTAATAAAGTTTATTCAGGGAGAAACTTAAAATAATAATTAGCTCTTTTTGGCATTTTTACTGTAATGGCCCATCATTGCTTGGCTTGGGCCCCATCTATTATTTATAGAAAACAGGCAGCACAAGGTGTATTAATCACTTGGAGATACAGAAGGGGCAGGGAATTGCACGACCTGTAGGTGCTGAGCAGCCACACAAACCATCCCCTGGTATGAATCCCTTCCATCAAGTTCACTCACCTGTTTGTGTCCGAGTCCAGGTTGGAAGAACTGTTCTGAGCGTTGGGAAAATCCAGATCCTGATCCTATTGTGGAAAATATTCTCACAGAGAGGTGAAATATGCCTCCAGGCAGAAGCAAGGAACCAAACCTGCATTCCCTTTGATTTATTTCATTGTTTTCCTTAATTTCATACTCATCTTGTGTTCTCTGACAGGAACTTCTTTAACTCGTGTTTCACCTTTGTCAGTGTGATGGTCACAACTATTCTAAGCCATTAATTAAGTAGTTAATTAGTGTAGGGCAGTGAGCAGATCACAGTACTTTGCTGGAAACACAAAGATTTGACAAGAAGTAGTGTTTTGCTTGCCTGTGTTACAGTGAGAGGCTTCTTTACATAAAAAAATATCTGTTTAATGTGTATCTTTTCCATGTAACATTAATTTATGGGCTGGCTGTGTCCTTTCTGTTCTTTCCTTTTCCTTTAACCTAGTTCTCAAAGCCCATCACAGAACACTGGCATTGCCCACAGATAAATTAAACTGCTGGGACTGGAACCCCCAGTTCTGAAATCTGCCCCTCTGCATTAGACCCTGCTCAGCCTGATCTCCATGTGGGAGCAGGAGCACAAATGCCAGCTCTGGGAAGTGACTCCTGGGTCCCCACTGATGCCATGTCAGCACTTTGCCACCCCCCTGAAGCCTCATGGCCCTGAACTCAGGGCTGTGTGCTGTGCTCCTGCCTCCAGTGGCACTGCTGCTCTTTGCAGCAGGGGATTTCTGCCACACTCATTTTCCTAAGGATTTTTGTGTGGCTAAAAGTAGTTCAACATATGGCAAACGGGTTTCTCTGTGAACAGATTAGAGCTCCAGCAGTGGATTAGGCAGAGCTGCTGAGGTTGCATTTCTGAAGTCTGATGAAGTCAGACCTCGTGGCCTCACCAGCCTTGTGCTCCAGCCTCTTTCCCAGCTCTGTTGCCATCCCTGGACACTCTCTAGCCCCGCTTAAAGTAGTCATGTTTAAATTCTTCATACAATTTTAAACATAGAATGTTTCATTTAATTAAACAATCCTTAGTAGTTTTAATTTCTTTTCATCTCCAGAGCATCAAAAGATTCTTGCTACATGGCACACTGTACCCAGAGATGATAAAGCTGGGTCAGAGCTTGAATTACGTGCTTATGAACAATGTAGTGTCAGTCTTTTTCTTGTAGGTATTTCCAAGATAATTTTCACCTCTGCCACGAATTCCTTGTCAGAGCTTGTACATGCCTGTGACACCTAACGGCTTTTGAATGGAAATGAACTTTAAGTGGCTATTAACAGAAACTGGCTTTGAACCTGTCAGTGGAGATCAGAGACCCCTTAAGCTGTCCAGGTCTTACAAGGAGACTTTTTTCCTAAATACAGATAATTAGAAACTTCAAAGTACAATTATTAGCTTTATTTGTCCTTCATTCTTGTCTATACCTTCTGTTTCCAAGCTGGGAAACCACGGAGCAGGCTCTTTTTGTGTTTACCCAGTGCCTTTTCCCATCCTTGTAGAGGATTTCCGTTGGGTGGGTCCTTGGCTACTGCCATGGTGGGGGTCTCAGGGCACATTCCTGCTCTTCCCTCTGTGTCCTGATTCACATGGAGTCAACCAGAACCTGGCTCTGCATTTCCATCCTGCCAGCTCAGGCTCAAGACTCCAAGGAACACACTAATGCCATTTGGCAAAGCAGATGCAAATGCTTAACTTGAAGATGGAGCCTTAAATCCACGCCAGGGTGTTGCTGCAGTTCAGTTTGCTCTTTGCATCGCAGGACCAGAAGCCTGAGAACAAAATTCTGGATTAATTTATGTCAACAACAAACTTCCATTGACTTTCCTTGGTGCCCACCTAAATCCTCCCTGTGGAAATTGTCCAGAGCAGCTGTGGCTGCCTCATCCCTGAAAGTATCCAAGGCCACGCTGGATGGGGCTTGGAACAACCTGGGCTCAAAGGTTACTCCTCCCTGGCAGAAAACAGGTTGGCCAGAACCATGGGATAACCCTGGCTTGTTATCCTTGGATGTGGCCATACAAATTCCCAGGACCCTGATTAGCAAATCCATTAGAGCTGCCCAGTCATTGTACAAATGATCCTCTTTGATAGTTGCTTACATTTTTCCTCTTACAAATATTGAAGAAATCCAACCTTGTCCCCAAAGCCTGGGTTTATGGCATTTTTTAATGCAATATTTCATGCTGTTTTCCCAAAATTACAGGTTTTCACCCTTACCAAACCCAGAAAAATCAATGCCAGAGCCCGCAACAAACCACTGGCAATAAAGCAGAATATCCACTTTTGGGAGAGAGAAAACTGTCAATAAGAAAATAGATTTTTCTTTCGGGTTTGCAACAACCGCAACAAATCACCAAGTTATGAATAACCCATTAGTTCTTTCTTTTTCTCCTTCCTTTCGTATGACATCTCTGGACTCTCAGATTAATTACGTGAAGTGTGTCACTGGAGCATGAAACTGTTGGGTATCAGGTAAGGAAAAATATTCATTTAAACATGCACATGCTTAATTTTGGGCTTTAAAGATTTTAAAGATACTTTTTTTTCAAAAGTATTTTACTGAACTTCTTTTAAAAACTATTGAAAGACCCAGTTATTTTGGAAAAAAAACCACCAAAGCCACTTTTTTGCCCCCCAGCCTATCAGCTGCGTATGACACCTTGCTAGTGATTATGAAATGAAGTTGCATTATAGATTTCTTTTTTTAATTTCCTTTAAATCCTGTAGGATTCAGCCCCCTGGAGCAGAGCACCCCTTGAACCTGCAAGCAGTTCAATCCAGGCTCTTTCAGGAGTTCCCTTCCTAACACTAATTCCCCGGATCAATGAGAACAATAAAAATAAACCCCAGAGTTAATATCTTCCATTTCCTTTTATTTTTTTCTCGATTGCAACAAATGTGGATGCTTGGACATAAACACTGGCTCTTTGGTTTTAGGAGACCGTTTAAGCCTGGGTAGTAAATCTCTGGTGTTGTCCCAAACCTGTGACAGGGGCAGGAAGTTCTGGCTCCAAGTGGAGCAGGGATGGAGCAAAGCTCAGGATTCTGGCATTTTTTAAAACCACAGTGTTGCTTCCCTGCGTTGCAAGGTCACATTTAATCCCTCTCAGGAGAAACCACCCTTTTTCCAGTGCTATTTTTTTTCCTTTTGGCTCATAGGGATTTTTCTTTAGGTCTTTATACCACGTTCCCATTTTTCCCTGTGTCCTGCTAACACTTTGTGCAGCATCAAGGAAATTCCTGCTATTCCAGTTTTGAAGCTGGAAAGGGGCATGAGGTTTTATTGGAAGACTCCATGAAGTGGAGCCCAGCATGTGGAATGCACCAAAGTATTAGTTTCCCTGCCTGTTTACAGTCCCACCATAAAAGCAAAAATTATCCTCTATAAAAAGCTATCCTGAAGCAAACTTTGGAATAGCAGAGGAAGAAAAAGATTGTTTGAACAGATGCTGTAAATTTAATATGGTAACATTATTGCCACCCAGGATTTTATTGATGGTATCGTCTCAAGCTACTTATCTAGACATTTATTGTGTTTGTTTCCACTCTTATTTAACCATGATTTCCTAAAAGAAATTATTAATGAGCCATTATCTGAAGAGTGAAGGAGAAAGTGACTGAAATCAAACCAAGCATCAAAGGCAAAACCAAATCACAATAATGTCGCCTTTTTGTCTTTTTTTAATATTCTAATGAAGAAAAATGTGGAGAGGAGCCAGATTTTGGGACAAAACTCTGCTGGGCTTCTTCAGTTGCAGCACAAATGGTTTCAGTTTTCAAACTGAAAGAGGGTAGGTTTAGGTTAGACTTGAGGGAAAACAATCTTCCCTGTGAGAGTGTGGAGAGGCTGGGATGGAATTCCCAGAGAAGCTGTGGCTGCCCCTGGATCCCTGGAAGTGTCCAAGGCCAGGTTGGACGGGGCTTGGAGCAACCTGGGCTGGTGGACGGTGTCCCTGCCCATGGCAGGGGGTGGCACTGGATGGGCTTTAATGTCTCTTCCAACACAAACCATTCCATGATTCCATGATGACTGTGGGAAGAGAAAGTTTCCGTGTTTAGAGAGGTCTCAAAACCTCATCTTGGGCTGGCACTCTCAAGGAGCTCACTGGGTATTTCCGTGCCAGCTGTGACACCTCTGGGAACTGGGCATGGATAAATACTCAACTCATCACAGAACAGCCAAGCTGGGTCTGGGAATAACCTGCCCATGTTCCCAGGGTGCTGCTCCAGAGCGGCCCCTGAGGGGCAGCAGTGACCGCACCAGCTCTGACTCCAGTGAACAGAGCTGTGCGAACCCAGGCTGGCACCTCCAGCTTGTGTTCTGCTGCTTGGAGTTGCCTGAAATAAAAGTTCAAACCTGCCCTGTGATGGTCAAAGGGAACAGGGAGAGCCAGTTCTAAGCACAGAGTGCTCCTGGTTTTGTCCTCCAGCCCTCACTTGCAGCAAGGGTGGATGTTCAGGAGCCAAAATTCAGACTAGTTTGTTCTTTGCTCACCCTGTAACGTTGTGGTCTCTCCTCGGAGAGAACCAGCCCATTGTCCTGAAGGATTGATTGCTGGGCAAGGAGACAGCAGTTTGCAGGAAGCTGCTCCAGATCCTCGTTCCCAAGGGTGAGTTTGCTTCACTCTATTTCCTGTGCTTGGTATTAACCACTCCCTGGGATATTCATTATGCTGCTATGAAAAATGAGCTAATTGATGAATGAAGTGCTGATTTGCTGCCACTGCCTCTCCATCTTCCTGTGCAGAGCTTTCAGTGTGTAACAGATGTGTGGCCAAGGGACTCAACCCATCCATCCAGCAGCTCCTTTGCAGCCTGAGAGCTGTCATTTACCTTGCCAACCCCCAGAAATGTACTTAAATCTACATTTGTAGTACTTTTGACCTTGCAAACACTTCAACCAAGGGGCAGGGCTGTAAGAAGAAACATGTATGTCACATACGTGCCATTAAAGCCCCTTGCAGCAGAACAGAGAAACCAGAATCTGTTCTCTTGAAGGAACTGGTAGTTTTTTTTACTTAGAACTTGTCTTTGTCCAAAAAGCTGTGGATAAATTCTGTCCTGCAAACACCTTAAAAATTGACTTTTTGTGTGTGTTTCAACAGCTAAAAAATATTTTCTGTTCTCAGGAACAAAAATACAACATAACAGAAATCTTGGAATCACAACCCTGAGATGTTTTGACAATTTCTCCTTCGATGTTTACACACTTCAACTCTTTTGTAACAGTCTGAAGTGGCAAAGCAACTTTCCTTTTTACTTCAAAAGTGTTGTAACTTTTATTCCCTTAAAAGAAATAGCGGAAAGGGAACTTTGGCCACACTTCTCATGGAAAACTTCAGTTTTCCCCTAGACGTGGTGTTACATCACCCAGCACTAGGCAGTCCCAGTGCTGCCTAATTGCTGGCAATGCTGATTTATTTATTCAGCCATTATTTAATGCGAATGCATCTCCTGTGTCTGTGCTGTTGGAACTCTCTGGAGGATTTTCAGCACATTCATAGCCCTTGTTTCCTGAGCATGAATAACAAAACCTTCTCCATCACTGCCGGTCTGGTGCAGTTGAAAACCTCTGGGAGAAAAGTCCTTTCTGCCCATGTCTCCTCTCGGTATAAGGACAGAGAGGACTGTCAGTAACAGCACGTGAAGGATGCAGACACTGCAGTCAATATCTGTTATTTGTAGCAGTGTTCCAACTCCTCCTGTTCCAGGCCAGAATTTCTTCCCTATTTGAAATCTTTTTGTAAGGTTGCTTTATTATGGTTATTTATCTCAGGACGGATAAGGGGAAATCCCTCTTTAGGAAAAAAAAAAACAATCAAAACTGTGTTCCAGAACGTGTCTTTCTCCTTTCATTGCTGTCTTTGACACCTCACTGGATTAATGCTCCCTTCTTTGCCCTTTTTCTCTCTTACTCTTTCTCAGAAGTGCAAGATACAATAATTTTAATACCTAATACATTGTGGTAGCTCAGGTTCTGTACAGTATTATGTTGACCTTTTCAGTATTCAGTATTTTGATTATCTGGTGATCTTTTTCCCTCCTGGAAGGTTAGTGAGGTTTTTAAGCAGAAGAATGCAGTGAACAGGCAGCATAAACACCACAACAGATCTCAACGTACAACAAAGCTGCTACTCCAATTTGCAAACTGTAGGATCCATGCAAATATTTGCTATTGTCTTTTATCAGCTTGCCAAAGAGGATAGAAACTGAGGGATAGACTGCTGTGGAAGGATAGGGAAAAAGTGATGGAGATTGAAGGTTTGATTTATAAGGAGAGATTAAAGTGACAAAGTGTGAATGGCTTGACTGAACAATTTTTAAAACTGGGCTATGAAAGTTACTGAGAGCAGTGGAGAAGTACCTGCACCCACAGGGAAAAGGTGGCTTAGCGAGCTCCAAGGGGGCAGAACTTCAGTGGGGGATAAAATAGCAGATTAAAAAATTGCAGAGGAATAATTCAGACAAGATGTGGGAGGTTGCACATCACTACTGACTATTTGTCCCTTGTGTGGAGTCAGAGGGGTGTTAAAATCTTCCTGTGAGGCTCTTGACGAGCTACTGAATGGTAAGTCCTGGCTGAAAAGCTGCTGCTGGGGCATCTCACACTCTGAGTCTCCCAGTTTAGAGCTGTAAATGAAAACCGTAAATCATTGATTCTCTTTGGAACATGGGCTTTTCCCTCTAGAGAAAACAGTGTGCACAAGGTGGTGTGTGAAATCCCAGGCTGAGGGAACAGGGTTTACATGGAATATCCCCTGTCCTGGGAATGTATGTGCACTGTGAAGGTCCAGGGCATCACTGCCCAGCTGCTCCCTTCTGACCCAGGTTCATGGAGCCTGGGCAGTGTGCTGGAGCCACATATGGAATGGGATACAGGGAAAATGCTTCTGCTGGGAGCAGGATCAGCTGCTTTGTCAGGGACATGGCTTTCCAAGCCCAGTAGAGGCTTGTCCCAGTGCTCTGAAGGAGTCCTGCTTTTTCAGGAAATAAAAAATGTAATCTCACATACATACCAAACTGTGTTTTCCTCTCTGCTAAAGATTATCACAGGCACATTTTGCAAAAACACTTTTCTTTCCTGTTTAATATCCTTTCTGTTTTCAGTCCTGCTGATGTTCTCAGTCTCTGAACGTCCCTATAAGAATATTTTCCAGTGTTAATTAATCCACATATTGGTGTCATTCATAGGCTTCTCTTTAAAGCTGTTGTAATAGGTGAGAAGTAGATAAAAGAGATCTGGTGAGGTGATCCCAAATTTGCAATCATCTTTTGTTTGTTCACTGCTGGTGAAGCTCAGCACAGCTCCAAACACTGTGGAATTATCTGTCTATATGTTGTTGCTCTCACTGTTGTATGGAAGATGTTTATAACAACTGCAACACAAGAACGTTGCTGGTGAAATGAGTCCTGAATGTTCAGTCTTTCTTAAAAAATGACTCTTTCTTTCCTCTTTCTGAAACTTGCTCTCAGAATGTGGCAGGGAAGGAGGTAATTCTTGTCTGTGGGTTTACAATCATGGGGTCTGTGTGTAAATAACCACCTGAAATGAAGAGGTTTGTTTTGGGCAGAGCTGGGCTATGAGCCTGGCAGCATTTTGTCATAGAAGTAAAACACAGAAAAGTACCTGCAGCTGAGAGAAGTCTTAAAATATTTATTTTATTTGTTTTTCCCCTTGAAAATACCTCTCTAAAATGAGACACAATTTATATGACTGCTTGGGAGATTCTGGCTGAAAGAAGCTTGGCTGTATTTATGACTGGGCCTCAGGGGGCAAGGCACCTTGTCCAGCTAAAGTAAATCAGGATCTGCCAGCACCCGATCTCAGCCCCCAGGCTGACACCCCCCAGGATGCTGTTCACCTCTGTATTTCATCCCCTGGCCCCGCTCTCTGCATGGCCTTGCTCAGTTTATCCCTCTGTTTTCCTCTCCAGCTCATGGATTGGCACCTTGAGACAACAGCAATTTGTGCCCCCACACCTTGGGCTCCTTTGGGTCCTTCCAAGCTTCCAGCGATTCTCCCCATTAGAGCCACCAGCTCAGTGCTGGCGTTGTTCCCCTGCCCTTGGCATGGTGGGAATGCAGAGCTGAGCTCACGTGGTGCTTTCCTGCACATCAAAAACATCTCGTGGCACAGTTTGATTTAAAGGTCTTGTCTCCAGCTTTGAGATGCAGCCTTGCTGTTTGATCTGAACTGTGCTGCTCTGTGCAGTGGACACATTAATTTGTGTTACCCCCTGATTTTAGTTTCTGTTCAAAGAAGGGTGTCCAGCACAGAGTTGCTTCAGACAGTGGTGTAGGAAATGACTGGAGTAAAGCCTGCCACAAAGCCATGCTTTAGTGGAGTCCTAGAGCAGTGCCTGGTGGAGGGCATGCTAATCCTGTAGGACTTTTAGTTCTGTCCTGTTAAAAGTGATTTTTATTTCTTTATGATACATATTCATTATATAGTAGAACATGTTAAGCTGCAAACCAGAATGGACAGATAAGTGTGAGATGCTTGTTGGTTTTGTGGCTGTTTCTTTGGTTTTTGCAAAAGCTTGAGGCCCACTGTGATTCTGGGATGCTGCCTCCAACAGAATCTGCTTTTAATTGGAAATTTGGTTTATATTATAGAAGAAACATGACTGAAAAGAAAACAAATCTTCAATTTATGCTTCATCATTAAAGCTGGTCAGGAATGGTTCTGTGGGCATACTGATATCAAAGTGAAATTAAGGACTTGGGAAAAATTAATTGACAATCAAAGGTTCATTCAAAATTAAAGTTTGTATGGATTTTCAGTTAGAATGAAATTAATCTCTGTCAATATGAGTAGGCAAGTTTAAAGCCCTGTTCTTTGAGTGTTCTTATGGCTCCTTTTATTCAAAGGTACAAAAGCAATTTATCTGACCTGCATTAGATGGGATGAATCTGCCTGTGAAGGGTCTATTTCTTTCTTTCTTTCCTTTTTAAACCAATTCTATAACCCAATGAATAACCAACCTGGGTGAAATTCCTCCTTCTTTTATTAACTAAACTTAGAGGAAAATTGAGATTTTGTAGTTTTATCCTGACTTAGCAGAGAAATCATTTCATTTGTTGTAGGCTTTGTAGGGAAATAAAGCACCTGGTGGTTTGTTTCTACCCAGTGCTCATTTAATCCCTCGTTTGCAGGAAACTTAAAATGACAGGAATACTTGGGACTGAGCTTTGGGCAGTGATCAGTATTGTCACCATCGTCCCCTCACTGGGCAGGGAATAGAATAGAGCAGTCTGAATTCTTCATGCACACCTTGTAAAAATTCTTTGGGGGACTGGGTAACCACATAGTCATTTTATTTCTATTTAATCCATACCAGGTATGTACATCCTCTTCAAATTTCAGAGCCAGTATTATTTTCTCAGTTAATAGCACGTCCTGCTCTGTGTATATATTTTAAAAGTCAGATGATAAAACAGGTTTCATCATCTCCAAGTGACAATAAATCTTGTTGGAGACAAATTTATAGCTATTACATTTTTGTGCTTGTGTCAGCTAACCTTGGCAAACAGGGTCCCTCTTGCTATTGGGATGAACTTATAAATCTCTACTTTTCCACTTTCTCTTCCTCCTGGTTTTGAAACCTTGTCTTAGACCTTGTCTCCTCCCTTATTCATGGCAGCCAGAGTATCCTGTGGGTTGAAATTTCTTCAAGGACCAGGGTGTAATATTTCACCCCTTTTTTACCTTTTTTTAAAAAAAAATTATTTATCTCTCTCGCCTTGACGCATAAAAAAGGTGTGAACGGCTTTGTGATGGCTCCAGATTCAGTGCTGGGGTATTTGTTTATTGTCAGTAATTCCCAGAAACTGAAAGCAATCTCCTAATGCTTCCACTCCAATGAGTGCTTTGATCAGTAAGAGTCCTTGGTTCACTTATTTTCCCCCGCTCCTGTTCAGCATCTCTGAGGAGCAGTTTCCTCCGTGCAGCCCTTGAAGTAACTCCTGCAGCACAGGCTGAGAAACTGAGACTCTTCTCTGTGCCCAGTGTGGTTTGTACTGGGACAAACTTGGGGTCACCGGGTCAGGAGCCACCAAAATTTTCCCTTTCAGGGTCCACGAACCTCTTTTCCATTATGCATTCACCTCTAAAATATCTGAATGGGAAAAGGTATTGATTTTTTTGCCATCCGTCCGTTTTGGTCTGGTTGTCCTCATTCTCACACCAGGAACAAAACCCAAGGTGCTGATTTGTGCAGAAGAAAAACATATTAAAATTTGCTTGTTAAGTTATCATTGCTGGGTAATCATTTTGTCTTCTGAGAATTAAATACCACGCAGCCAGGTTATCAAATAATCTCCATATATCCTGATGAAATCTCCAGGGACTTTGTGTCTAAATAAGCCCACAAATAATAACTGGGGAGCAGGGATAAAAATAAAAATAGATACTAAATTTTTTTTGCTAGATTCATTTTTTTCCAACTTACTCATGCAAATATTCTAAGGTCAATGATGCTTTCAGTGACAGCAATAGCAATATTTATAAATCTGACCATTGAGTCCTGGTTTGGTTTCATTCACTTGGGCCTAGATAATAAATTTCTTCTAACAAGCAAGGGTGGGCTCACTCATGACCCCCCGCCTACTACATGTGTTTTAATTGTGATTTAACACGTCAGGCAGGTTTGTTTTATCTTAGAGATATACTAGTTTCTTGGATGAAGCATCACAACCTCCCAGGGAATTCTCCAGGGAATTCAAATGCTGGGGATGCAGCAGGTTATTTTTAAAGCTCACTTATGTATATGAGTTAATTTAATTTTTATCACCAAATGCAGGCTGGGCAGAATTCTAAGCACCATTCTCCATCATTTCTGCATGGACGCAGGGCTGCATATTCCATTAATAGCAAGCATAGGAGAAGAAATTCCTGGATGAAAGCGAGAGTTTGGCTTGTTATTGCCGGTCCAAATTCCAGCCCTTCTGGTGGGAGTTAAATAACAGTCCAAGGGGTGTGGATCACATCAGTGGTTTGATCTTGCAGTTGCTCCCTGGAGATCTTTGCTTGTCTGAGAATGGCAGGATCGGGATCTGACTCGGAATATAAAGTACTCAGAATCTTGGCAGAATTGAGCCTACACGTGCCTGAGGCTTGATTTCAGAGGTAGATTCCATAGCTGGATTGTCCCAGGGACTGCACTGGATCTGTGAGTGAGTTTAGAAGGGGATAATGCAGCGAGTGGAAAGGGAATGGGAGAGAATTTCCAGTGGCAGTGGCTGCTCTGGTTTCCTGGCCCCCAGTGTTGAGCTCAGTGGAGTGAAAGATCCTGCACCGTGTGTTTTCTCTCCGTGGAATGGACAAGGGGCTTCATGTCATGCTTCATTCCCGGCAGCTGCAGGGATTTCATGGAGTCAGCTCTGAGGGAAGAACAACAACATATTTATGGCCTTTGGGGGATGCCTCGCACAGAGTTCCATCTCCCCCTCTCAGCAGAACACCAGAACAGCATGGCATGGCCTTGAGAGAGCAAAACAGGAGGGAGGAGAGGTCTTGTGTCTGCAGCCACATGGTGGGACTTCCTATAGGATCATCCAGGTTTCACTCAGGACATGCACTGGCTTTACAGATCACATGGAATTGGCACCAGTGGCCTCGAGAGAGACATTGTGATTTTGGAAGAAAAGAAAAAGATGTTCATTTTAGAGAAGGGAAGCCAGTTCCTCTGTAAATACAAGCGGATGAATAGTCTTATTGTGGAATATTGTGGTGGACTAAATAGCCACCTTCTTTTTGCCTCTAAGGAGATGTTTTCTAAACTCACTCTTCCCATTCCTCTTCTTTCCTCATTCTTTTGACCTGCAATTATTTACTACCTACCCTCCAATTTCTAAGAGCAATTGAGTTTCTTTCTACACAACATTAATGGTATTCAAAGAATTAGTCTAAAAGGTCTCTGAATATCTCAAATATGAGTCATTTATATTTTTCTTATCATTGCCACCCATCCTGCTGAATTAGGAAGCCAAATTCAAGCTCAGACCCCAGGTAGCTTTTCCTTCTCTTATCAGAACTGTTTCCCAGCATGAGGAGCCTTAACTGGTACGTGAATGGCTTGGGGGGGAATAAGAACAATTATCTAGACAGATCTGATAGTGAATAAGCCAAGGAAAGGCAAAGAACCGAGTATCTTCTGTCTCATACAAACAAATGAGCTACATCTGAAGATTTAAGCAATCAGATTTGCATAATGAACGTGTTTATGCCACATTAGAGTCACCTGGTTTACAAATTCAGTGAGCATTTCCCCACCATTATCTGCCGACATAGTAGAAAAAGAGTAGAAAAATGAAACATTTGGGTGAAAACAGTTTGCAAGAGAATGTGAATGCATCTCACTTTGTGCTTTTTAACAGCTTGGAGCTCTCATGCCTTGTGTGCCTCTGCCTGAAACGGTCCATTATTCTTTTGGAAATACACATTTTAAGAGTGCAGTTCAGCTGTGCCCAGTGGGGTTGCAGGACACGGGGCTGAGATGCTTCTCGTGGTGCCCAGCCCTGCCACCAGAGCTCTTGTGTCCTTGTAGGAAGCAGGTCCTCAGCAGGTTCAGGATTTGCCAGCCCAAGGGTTTTCACGTCTAAGACCACACACATATATATTTTCATAACCAGATGCTCAGGGTGATAATGTATCCTTACTTCACTGGAAATTAATGAGCAACTGCGAGTAAATTGTGGCTTCTGTGGGTTAGTGGCTGAAATAAAAATTGAAATAACTTCATTTCCTGTCCAGCTATTGGATCCTCTTCTCTTTCCAATATTTGACTTGTTATTCCTTTGTTTGTCTTAGAAAAAGAAGTGCAAACAAAACACCCTAAAAACTAAAATATCTGCAGAGAGACAGAAAAAGAAGAAACCACTTCTAACAAAAATTGACATAATTTATGCAAATGATTGAATTTCCCCTCTGGATATTTTTCCTTCTTTTCGGGCATATTTGAAGCATGTTTTGGTGCTCATCTTTTCCCTCCTCCTCGTGCTTTCTGCACTGCACTTTTCAGAGGGTTTGCTAAAAATAAGTTCACAATTCAAGCTCTCGGTACCTGAGGGTCAGGAGACTGGATTTTTTCCCTTACTTTTTGTTGCTCTGGCTGGAGGTAAAAATCCCAGTGACAAAGCCACTCCTGCTGCCTTTTCCAAGCTCCTTGTCTAGCTGTGCAAAGTAATGAAGGCCACACAAAAAACCCTTCTCCCGGAGGAATAAATCTTAATATTAGCATTGTTATCTAACATACAATCTACAGCACAGAATGCCTGTGGTTAAGGGACCACAGTTGTCTGATTCATCCCAAATGTATGAAGTTACAACGTTCAGGCTCTAAATGAAGGACAAATTTAACATCCAAAACCTCAGTATCTAATGCACAGAATGCCTGCAGTCTGAGGGGCTGAAGTGCACTGATTTATTCCAAATTTATGATGTTCTAATTTCCACACTCAAAGTAAAGGGCAAATTTAGCATCCAGTCCATTCTTTTCTACCTCCCTTTTGTAGACTGCAGGTGACAGTGTCAGATTTTATGAAGTGCAACTTTCTTCCAGACGTTCTGCTTTTTAAACCTTGGGGAGGGATGTCCCTGTGAAGTGACGGTGCCTCCCTGTGTTTGAGGAACATCCAGCGCCGGCCCCTGACCTGTGTTTGGTCATGCCATCGTTTTACAGATAATAACTAATAAGGAGAGAATACCACATGTATTGTTTCCCAAACTAGAACTGACCTTACAAGCCTGGGAAAGACATGACACAGCTTTTTACGCCAGATTTCCAAGCTCTTTATAGAGTCACCCTTTTGACTCTCCAGGTTTTTAGCTGGTTTTTCCTTTTTTTGGAAAACTTTTGAGGTTCAATCACCCAGTTGAACTCCAAGCAGCTCTGTCTTGGCCAACAGCCAAGAGTGAAGCATTCCCAGAAGGATAATGTTTTCAGCCTTACAAATCTCAACTGTTTCACTGCAGCTCTAATTACAGGCTCCCATCAGAACAACCTCCCTTAGTGAGAAATGACCAAAAAACCCCACAGAAATTGTAATATATACAAAGATAAGACAAGTGATTGCAACCTATAAAGCTACCAATTATACAAGATTTGCTTGTTGGGTGTTTCAACTGTTACCATAGAATAAAATCCAGGTTTCTAGGCACTCCGGTGTGACTGAAAAAAATGGGATGCTTTAAACACACAGCAAGTCTGTGTCTCCAAGAGCCCTGACTGTAAGCATTTAATTGCCATTGACAGTTCTGGCCAATTAAGTCTCTGCAATAATGATCACATCAGCTAAAAATTACTGGATCTTTTATGTTCAGATAACCACAGCTCCTAATTGGAATATGGTTTCCATGAAATCTTTTTTCGCCATTATTTAAACCAACATTAGAGATCAGAGGGATCAGCATTTCGATCAGTGAGTTGTGGACTTTGCTGAGGGGGAAAAAGACAGTTGGGGTTGTCACAAGACAGGAAAAGTGTGGTTTAAAGTGAAGAAAATGTTGTTCCTCCTCTCCTGTTTCCCCTCAGCGTGCGTGTTTGTATCTTCACCTGTATTTGCACTGTATTTTCTGGGCTTAGTGAGACAGACTCAGGCATGAGCTCCTGCTTCCCAAGGGAATTCCTGGCCTGGTGTTAACCTGCTGTGGTGTGTGGTTTCTGGGCAGAAAGATATTCTCTCTTTGCAGCATACTCTGTGCTCACTAGTAGTTACCAATGCTGTATTTTGCGGAAAAACCTTCTCTTAATATCTTAAGCATGGATGTGCTTGGGTGCATTCACATATAGATGCACATTTATGTTAACCAAGCCCAGGGTGGGATTTTTAGGGTGTCCTGTGCAGGGCCAGGAGTTGGACTCCAAGATCCTTGTGGGTCCCTTCCAGCTCAGGGTGTTCTGAGGTCCTTGCTAGCAAAGAAAAGTCCCCAGCTCTGCAGTCTCAGGGGTCAGGGGCTCATGCCCCTTGCCTGGCACTTCCTCTGCTATTATGGGATTCCAAGATGTTTGTTGTTATGGGCAATACGGTGGTTTTTTCACTCTTTATGCATCTCTGTTAGGTTTTTATTCTTTGAATTTCAATTTGAGGCTCTCTTCCTTTACAATTCATCTCTCATTCTTTTTAAAGTGACACAGGCTAATTTAATCAAGCAGTCTGTAGAATAATAGGGAAGTTATGCTAATTTCTGGAGATTAAATTGTCTCTCATTTTCGGCTCACAAAATAATGTGCTTTTAGTTCAGGAGAAACTTGTTCTCTTTTTTATGGAGAGTTAGAATTGTTTCTTTAATACATTACAAACTCATCAGGAAAGGATCCCTGGGAATGACTCTGTGAGCAGAGGCAATGGACACTGCAGCCCTTGGTGCCTGGCAGGAAAGCCTGTGTGGGAATGTGCCTTAGCAGGAGGAGTTAAGGTCAGCCCAATATCTGGATCCAGAGGAAGAAATCACTGTTATGGAATCCCAGAATGGGTTGGAAGGAGCCTTAAAGATCATCTCCACGCCCTGCCATGGGCAGGGACAACCACTAGCCCAGGGCCTGCTGTGACTATTTAAGGATCCTCCTTGTTTAAAGATCCTGAAGTTCTCATTGGTGATGCTACAGCTGTGTTTATTTGTGGGCTCTGGGCTACAGCACTCACCTGGAACTTGCAGGTCCCATGTTTGCTGTGGCTTCTGGAATAGTCTTTGCCTCTCCACTGTTTTCATCACAGATATCAAATGGGGTTGATGATACTGGTCTAAGTGTTTTGAAATCAGTCGCTAAAAAGAAAGTCTAAAACCTACTGGTGTGGTGCTGTCAGTTTTCTGAGTTGTTCAGAGATCCATGTGTGGGGTTTTTTTCTTGTATGGGATTTCTCTTGGCATTGGGAGGTTTTCACAGCAAGATTTCAAACCTGGCTAATGCTGGTTCTAAACTCTGCTCCTCTCATCAGCTGCAGCCTGTGCTGATTGTAAAAATGACCGTGCAAGGGCAAGGCACTGGAGAGTAGCACCTACTAATAGTACCTTAAAATAACGCCGTGCTCTTAAGCCCTGCAGGCACTGTGGGTTTAGCTTTATTTTGCTCTGTGACATAAACCTGCCTCTCTAATTGCAGAGCACAGAAGTCATGGTTTGCTGTCAGACAAGGTAGAGCCTGTGGTTCTCCTCTGGTCTCATGTTATTTATTCTGTAGCTGTAAAGAGAGAGCTTGTCACTGCCATGCTTGTAGGGCTGTAGTAACACTTGTACCTTTTAATAAACAAGCCTTCTTAGGAGTGCTCAGTGAGACATCAAGTTAGATTCCCATGATAAACAATATGAAGAAGTCCTTAATAACACTTGACTTACAGCAGAATCCGTTGTAAAGCCAAATGAATTTCTTTGCCCGGGGTGGAACACTGAGAGAAAATTATGAGAACAAGGACACGGATTTTTATGGTTTCCAATACGCTTTTTTTCCTGTGAAATGCTTGTTAGGTCGGTGGCAACAATTAAACTGAAGAGCAGACGAGCCTTCAAGCCCAGCTTGGCTGAACAAATGCCAAGTTTGCAGGATGAGCACGTGCTGAGAGTCAGAAGTGAGAGCTCAGCGTGAGCAGCCAGTGGGGAGCACTGAACTGGGGGACAGGACTGTCCCAGTCACACCTCCAGGGCTGCACTGGTGGGCTCTTTGCTCAGACAGCTCTCTCCCAGTATCCTCTTGTATTTCCCTTTCCGCTCTTTTACCCCATTTTGTTTGGACAAAAATCTGTGGGAATACCAATCCTCTCATTGGCCTTCTATCCACATCATGTCCACGATCCCTACGTGATACAATGGGGAAAGCAGACATTAATTCAAGTCCTAATTTCATTTCAGGTGTTAACCCCAATCTGTGCAGTTGTTTGGCTGCCACAAGGGGCTGAGTAGGTGTGTCCATATGCAGGTGGCTGAATGGATGTCCCTCCATTCCTTTGGGATCCCTGGCATTTGCTGCTATGTCCACACTGTGGCATTGACTCCACGCCCTGTTCTGGCTGACAAAGTGGACCCGATTTATCAATGCTGAGGTCACTTCTTTGCAATCCTCACCCCGTATTTCTCCTACTGTTTGCAGTGGAAGGCCCCTCTATTTTTCCATCCAGTTGCTCGTGAATAACTACTATGACATGCTGTCTCCTCAACAGCTGCTTTTCTTCCCTTCCTTCTGCCAGTGATGCAGAAAGTCACCACACATTTGCATAAGAAACACCAACTCCGAGTCCCTTTTTTGTATCCCGGGCGAATGCACAGGAGAATAATGAACCACCAGGAGCTGCTCTCGGATCTCCGTGGGCCAGGGAGCTCATTGAGATGTGGCTCGGGTGGTGATCTATGGAAATTGTTGTTTTCTTATTCAGACTTAGTGTAAATTTAAGCGTCTAGCACGTCCCTGCCCTCTGGAACTTTCCATCTGAGCGTCAGCAGCACTTTAGAACTTGTCTGTCATCATGGAAACTGCTGGAAGATCGTCACACTCCAAACTGAGCACATCTTGGAACTGGAGTTATTGTGCAGAATAAAGAAGGATGACAGATAAATTTGGATATCATCATTGTCTGTCTGTTAGAGAAAGAATGCCTTTCAAATGTGTCTTTTCCAAATTCCTCTGATTATTGTTTCTTCAGGATGTAAAGATTTTTGCTGAAAAAGGAGAAAAATAACAACAGCAAAACTGTCTCTTTGGAATGGTAGAAAACAGATATATTAAATATAGGGGTCTGAGAAATGTGAAAAAAAAACCAAAAAACTCCCTAAAACAATTCTAGAACAAATCCCCAAAAACCCTCAACAGGAAAAAAAACTGATTATGATAATAATAGTAATGAGCTTGAAGGAGGACTTATCTCTGTGCCTGCAGCATGTTCTTCTGTTTTAATTTACAGTTTATTTTAGATATGAAATTTAGAGGCATTTATTGTTGCTCTTCTGACTGGGTGTCATCCAGTGCCCCAAGACTTCTGTGTAGGGCACAGTGTTAAATGGCTTGATAGAATTGCTGATTTCTTTTCATTGCTGTAATTTGTAAATCAATTAACTAAATCAGGAGATAAAAAGCTGAATTGGCAGCAAGGGCAGGTTGGGGGAGTTGTTATTCTTTCCTCTAAACAGAGACATGTATTTGCCAATATGTGTGAACCAGGGGCAAATCCTGAAAGCTCAGCTCTGGGGCGGGAAGCACAATTCCTGGAAAGGCAGCTTGCATTAAACCTCCTGTTTTGGGGGAGTCCCAAGCAAATTCAAGGCCAGGTTGGACAGGGCTTGGAGCAACCTGGCCCAATGGAAGGTGTGGCCCAGTGGATGAATTTTAGGGTGCCTCCCAACCCACACCATTCTGAGCCTCTGTGATTCCGACTGGGAGACCTTATTTGTGAAACACAAATAAAGTCCTTAATCAGGTCCTCGCAGCCAAAGAAGGCCTGGCTCTTATGGAAGAGCATATTAAAGTTGCCTGAAGAAGGTCTGAAAGACTCAAAGGCAGGAAATCAGGACTCTGCTGCTTATTCTTTTTGCTTTATCTTTCCCTCTGGAGTTTCTTTTGCTTTGCTTATGGTTCAGTGCTTTCTGCAATTCATTTTGGCAACTTCATAAGCAAATCCATGTTGAATGAAGCATTCCACAAGATCAGTTTAAACCCAGACAATAGGCTAAAAAGTACATATTTCAGTTGCTAATTCATCTGTTACTAATTAAAGGAAGGACTGGATCAAATATTTGTTTTGCTTTCTAACTGTGAAACACCTGTTGGTGAGAACAATGAGACTTGGTTTGCTAAAGCAGCCTCTGTTTTGTTTATGCAGAGATTTGATGTGTACACATTAGTGCAAGTCCATCCAGATGAACGAAGCCCAAATGGTGAGGGGGGATCCAATTTCTTTTGTCTCAGCCAACAAACATGCTGCTCTAATTAAAAGTCTGCATGGAATATTTATAACCAAGGAGAAGAAGGAAAACTCCCAACAGTGAGTCTGCCAGAAATAATGAGTGCAGAGTGGAAATCCTCCGAGTAAGGGAATCATAAAGTTTTCTGTAATGTTTAGCTTTGTTTTCCCAGCTCTGAGGGCCTGAATGACAGTTTGGATAAAATATGTATGGTGTTATTAAAAAGTGAATTGAGTTCACCGCAGAAGTTACAGATGGAATCGTGTCGCTTGCATTATGGAGCAAGACAGAAGAGGTTGTAATGTTACTTCTGGTTTAAAATGGACATAAATGCCACTGATGGGTAGAGGTGTGAGTTCCAGAACCCCAGAATGGTTTGGGTTGGAAGCGACCTTAAAGCTCATCCAGTTCCAGCCCCCTTCCACTAGGCCAGGTTGCTCCAAGTCCTGTCCAACCTCATGGTGCTGAGGCCTGACTGGAATAAAGTTTCCTTTTCCTCAGTAAGCTCAAAATGCCTCTTGCAGCCCTTTTCATCGGTGGATTTAAAGAATTCGGTGTCATTGCTCCCGTGCTGCAGATTTTTGGGTGCATGGCAAAGAGAACTGGCCCAATAAGGGTCACGTCCACCCAGTGCCGGAGGGACAACAGAATCCCTGGATCACTGCTTTGCCCTGAGGTGCGGGTCCTGTTCTTGGATTGTTTCTGAGGTTTTGTGCACCCTGCTGACCTTCAAAAATACCGTTTTTGGGAGGTTCTGAGTTGAGCTGTGCAGCCTGAGGTGAGCAGGTTCTCAGCCTGTGGATTCCTAACACCTCAGTGTGGGGTCTGCAAAAGCTGTAGGTGATGAGCAGCCTTTAAAAGTTCCTGTTGTCTCTCTAGATGGGAAGATGAAGCAGTTTCAAGACAAGAAAAACTAAAATATTATACACAGTGACGGGTATTTTAATACCTTATGTTTTTCCATCAGTGATGTTCCTAATGTACAAATTCCTGTTGTACAAATCTAATTCTTGCAGTGATTGTTTCATTTCTGCCCTTCTACCTTCTTCCCGCAGCTCTGGCAGTAAGGCTGGGCATCCTCTTATGGGAAGACAATAATAGCCCAGTTGGGTGGTGTGTGCCCTACAAGTTAAATGGAAAAAAGGTGGGAGCAACTGGGAGCAGCCAGGGATATTACACTTCATTTGTATCATCTTTATCTGAATGAATTTCACCTCATAATTCCTGTGAGGTCTCTTCACTTTGCCTTTCTCTAGTTTTATTGCTTGAAACAGTTGCTCTGAAAAAGACTGTTTATAGCACAGTGTGTGTTGGGCAGGAGGAGACGGAGAGGAGCGAGAAGGAGAAGGGGGTCTTTCCTGCCTTTGCCTCGTGTGCCTTTTAACATATTGTTTGATTAGGTGTGTTGGGAGCACACAAACAGGGCTGAAAGGAAATTTTGGGTTCTCTAGCCAAGCAGAGCCTTCTGCAGCCCTGCTCCTCTGATCCCAAAGGGAAAACAGTGGGAACTCAGGGGCTTGCACTGGGGCTTCCTTATCAATCCTCAAGCTGGAATGATCTAATATCCAACCTGTCTGTGAAAGTCAGTCCCTATGGTATCTATGCAATGCTGTGTAAGGCTTTTATTTTACTAATCCATGTAGCTATTTAAAAATTCATTTCAGTAGAATGAATTTTATACACAACTATATTGATTGTTATCTTTGCAAAGAGTTCCTCTTGGTCCAGTAGAGCTTTTGGGGTGTTTTTGGTGATTTTGATTTAGAGGGACATATTAATTGTGGGAGGCAAATTCTAATCTCCTGACCTCAGAAAGATTTTTTATCATCAAATATATGTGTGCATGATTTGTGATATGTCTAAATATATGCATTCAAGGCAGGGCTTACAGCAGTGTCTGCTACAAAAGCCTGCACTGACAGTTCTCCTGTGAGTAAATCCTGATATTTTTAGCACCTCAGCCAATACATCTCCTCTGCTGACTGCCAGTGTAATTACAGAAATCATCAGCTGGTTCCAAAATTAATAAAAAAAAAAAAAAAGGGGAAATAACCAAACTTTCCTTCCTTGCAGGCACTTTTGACCTGCTTCCAGTTCTCAAGGGGTGCATGTGGTCTGATTAGAGGAGGAGGGAGTGGAGTGTCCTGTGCAGGTGCTGGGCTCAGTCAGGGCTTTTGCAGGATCTTGAACAGGGACTCTCTTTTAATCACTCTGGATTGTCTGCAGCAGGTTTGCTGCTCTACCTGGGGGGGACGAAGGCAAGTTTTAAGTTAAATTCCTCAAAAGTTGCAAGAATAACAGCATTAGTAGGGATATATTTTTTTCTGTTGCTTTAGATTTCCAGATTTTTTTTTTTAGTCTTGCATATGTTTTTTTAATTTGCTACTGTGGGGATGAAATAATCTAACCAGAACAGAATACTTGAAATGTATGACCATCTTTTTTATTTTTTTTCATGATTTCCAACAATCGAATTTATATATTTTTTTAAATTATTCTGAGAACTGGTCTAGTGGAAGGTGCCCCTGCCCATGGCACAGGGTTGGAACGAGATGAGCTTTAAGATCCCTTCCAACCCAAACCCTTCTGTAATTCTGTGACTTCATAACGTGCTATAATTTTCAGTGTGGATGTGCCAGTGGTTTGTTTTTCAGAGTAGCACTGATGTTGATTTTCTGATTCTTTGAGCGTCCCTCTTTGAGGTTTCTTTCTCTCCTGTCAGAGAGATTTCATAACAAAATGCAGAAATGCTTTTCCTTTTAACATAAACTTGAAGAAAAGAAAAGGGCGAAAGGAAACTTGTTCTTCAGTGTAAAAATTATAGCTGTAGTTCTGAGGAGAAATTTTACTTTGGTAAAAACCAAAGGAAAAGCTTTAAAATACTTCTTCCATTGTCATTTTAAGGCGCTAAGTTCCCTGCACTGGATAACAGAAGTCATTAAGCTGGAATTTGGATTTGCATCATGAATTGCACATAACAGACTCTGTGGCAGAACTTTGTGCTAATGAAAGTTCATTACGGATCTTTGCATATTCTCCTCTGCAAGGCCAACTCATGCTGCCCCAGCAGATCAATTAACTTCTCTTTGCCATATGTTCCACCAGCCATTAGTTCTGACAACTTTGCATCTTCTGGTGCCTTCCCACAACAGCTTCAAGGGCTGGAGAGGAGGCAGGTGTGGGTGGTGTGTGAGCTCTACGTGGTGCTAACGGGCTGAGAGACCTTGAAAAGAGCCTGAGAAAGAGGACTCAGTGATACCAGACAGGAATTCCACCTTCAGCCTGTTCGTTCCATTGAAAAAATGTTGAGTTTGGTGCTCGTCCCAGTTTCCAGAGCCGTGTAAGCAACTCTGTCACTTCGGTTGTAGCCACGGCAGAAGCTGGTTCCGGTTTCATAAAAAATGATGTTATTTCTCCCTGACCTTTGGTGAGATTCAGACCAGCCCATGGGACAGCAAGGGCATGGGCCTGCTGAGCTGTGGCAGCACTTTGAACAGTGCACCAGGCTCAGAAGTTCCTACTGGGAATGTCAGGCCTTTGCTGGGAAGGCACAAAATTTGGAGACTGTTGAGAACAAGGACACAGAGAGCTCGTGAGGCTGTTTGAAATGATCCACTGAGAGCTTGGCTCGGGATACACCCTGTACTTGTGTAGCTGTGAAGGTGTTTCTCATCGGGTGCTCCTGTGGAAGGGAACACAGAAACAGCTACAAAGGCTCTACTGTGGATTGTGTGTGCCGATGTTAAAAGCTGCTTCAAATCCTTGGGTAGAAAAAGGGACTTTGAACAAATGGGATGATTTGGGGTACAGTGCCTCTGTAGAGCATCACCTCTTTGGGACTGTGTGTAGCTGAATATTTCCTCTTCTTTTTGAAGAGTACCAGAGTTCCTTTTTGCTTATGAAATATGTTCTTAGTGCCTTTCCCGTGTTCCACGTTGTATTGTTCAGTGCTCAGAGCACTCAGGCATCCAAGAGGTAGAAAAGTGTGTGAGCACAAAGAGGAGAACACAAAGAAACTTTGGGAAGGAAATCTCTCTGCTCTTTGAGAGGATTTTGCCATACAGAAAAGTGAAGAGTTTTATTTTTAAATCATGAAGAAACTGTCAGGCGTCTCTTAAAACACGGGATCATCCCTGTTCCATTATCTGCCCTGCCAAGTAATTGAGCTTTAGCTTTAAGCACGTTGCAAGTACTTCATCTTGTATTGTATCATGGAATCATGGAATGGTTTGGGTTGGAAAGGGGCTTATGAGCAGCTCATTCCACCCCCTGCCATGGGCAGGGACACCTTCCACCAGCCCAGGTTGCTCCAAGCCCCGTCCAACCTGGCCTTGGACACTTCCAGGGATCCAGGGGCAGCCACAGCTTCTCTGGGAATTCCATCTCAGCCCGTCCACACCCTCAGAGGGAAGGATTCCTTCCCAATATCCCATCTAACCCTGCCCTCTGGCAGTGGGAAGCCATTCCCTGTGTCCTGTCCCTCCATCATTTGTCCCAAGTCCCTCTCCAGCTCTCCTGGGGCCCCTTCAGGCACTGGAAGGGGCTCTGAGGTCCCCCTGAAGCCTCTTCCTCTCTTTCACAGGCTGGACACCCCCAGGTCTCCCAGCCTCCCAGAGCAGGGGGCCCTGTGAAAAGGTGGATTGTGCACAGGAAAAGCTCTATATTCTGTTTAATGTGTCCCAGTGCCACCCTAGAAGGGGAGATGGTGTCTCTGGCACTGCCATGTGGCTCCCACTTGCTGGTCCTTGTGCCAGGTGAACTCACAGTGCCCCAGGTCACGTCTGAAAACAAAGCTGATGCTGTTGTAGCTGTTCATAGGACAGTGAGGCAATTGGTGCCACTGATCCAACTAAAAAATAGTATTTTTATTACATGTCTTGAGGTGCCTTTTTTTTTTTTTCCAATTCATTACCCAGAGCACTTCTCCAGGCAAACAAACACACGGTCACATGAGGAAGGATGTTGTGACAGGCTGAGTGAGTGGTGGGGACACAGTGGAGATAGTTTTGAAAACAGCCTTGTCTAATCAGATTGCAGTGACAGGGAGTGACCTTCTGCTCACCACAAATCCATGAATTTATGGAAGATTTGTTTTAATGAGGAAACTGTTCAAAGAAAAGGGAGGGGGGTAAAAAAAAGGAAGAAAAACATTGTTTCTATTTTCTTCCTCTGTGATGAGAGTGACAGGAACCCAGAGCAGGAACTAAATGGGCTGGAAAATTATAATTAAGGAGAAATAGAGACTTTGTTGTGAAAACACAAACCTGAAATGCAGATTTAAGAAAGGAGGT
This sequence comes from Sclerurus mexicanus, assembly GCA_013396755.1. Classification (NCBI taxonomy): domain Eukaryota; kingdom Metazoa; phylum Chordata; class Aves; order Passeriformes; family Furnariidae; genus Sclerurus; species Sclerurus mexicanus. The sequence continues at coordinate 503,383 of VWZF01003689.1, read as the reverse complement.
GAAGCACTCGTGGCTACTGGGGAAACATCAGAAGTTGTTTCTTTCAGAAGCGTTTGGTTTGTCAGGACAACTCAGAATTCCAGGAAGAAATTTAATGTATTTCACGCTGCGAGTCTTTCATTACTGTGTTCTTTTCTTTAGAAAAATGGTGTTTTAATATGAATCTTGCATCAAGTGACTCTGGTGGTGACTGACTGTTCCAGTATCTCTTTCTGGAGTTTGAGGCTTTGGGTCTGCTTTAAAAACCCAGAAGGGTTTCATGAAAAATGAGATTTCCCTAGAAAACTCATGGAAATTTTCTCTAGATGCCTGAAGTTTCTTTTGTAACTTTGGCCAAAGATTCCTTTATTCTCAAGCTTGATGAAAAGTTGTTTACAGAACGGGGTGCTCTATATGGATGTGACATCACAGTGAGGCACCTACTAGGACAAAACCATGCCAAATATTCCAAAACGTTCCATATTTTCTTAAGTGAATATATGGTACCTGTGCTTGGCTTTGGACAGTCTGAAATTAGAAATTCTCAGTGGCATAGAAACATTTCCAGGTACTGCTCTCACTGTCCCTCTATTTCTCCTATAACACCATGATAAAGAATTAATAAGGGCAAGTATTTTCCTTGCAGAACAACTTGAGCAACTAAACTGGCACAATTACATCTCTTTTGGGGTGTGTTGACATCACCAAACAAGTTCTTGCTCAGTAGAGTTGCAGCATTACAGACTTCTGGCTTTCAGAGGTTTTCTCTCATCTCTGCAGAAATGGATCAATAGTAACAACATTATTGTTTAAAATAGTAATAACCCTCACTGAGTTCCTGTTTCCTTTGAGGTAGATTTGCTTCTCTACACAAATGGTTACTCTGGGGCCTTTCTCACTTGCTGTTTCACTCTCCACACCTGGGGACCCAAATAAATCCATCACTATATCAGATTTTACCTTTTCTGTCAATATTGTAGCCAGCTGGGTGAGTGTCTGTGCTTAAGGTCCTGCTGATGGTTCCTTCAGAAATTCCCACTTGCTAAGACTTAGAAATTAGCTTTAAAAAAACCCAACAAAAACAAATGAAAGCAAAAACCTCCAGCTGAAAATTCAGCCTGTCATCAGAACTGAAAAGGCCTTGAAAATCCATTAAGCAGAGTAATAGACTGAAGAGACAGGAGCCTTTGTGGTGGAATCATAAATGTAGCTCAAAACAAGTCTGGGTTTCCCTGCACAAAGCAAAGTGCCATTGACAGAGGGATTGCTTTGGATTTTCCTTATATAGCAACAAGAATGAGCAGTGAGAGAAGAAACGGCACCAAAGTTCAGAGCATTGGCTGTGAGTGGAGCTGTGTGACCTGGTTACAACTTGGCAACTCTGGTTTCCAGGAGCAGCACCTGAAGAGAATCATGGAATGGTTTGGGTTGGAAAGGACCTTAAAAGCAGCTCACTCCACCCCCTGCCATGGGCAGGGACACCTTCCACCAGCCCAGGTTGCTCCGAGCCCCGTCCAACCTGGCCTTGGGCACTTCCAGGAATCCAGGGACAGCCACAGCTTCTCTGCGAATTCCATTCCCGTCCTTCATCACCCTCAGAGGGAAGGATTCCTTCCCAATATCCCATCTATCCCTGTCCCCTGGCAGTGGGAAGCCATTCCCTGTGTCCTGTCCCTCCATCATTTGTCCCCAGTCCCTCTCCAGCTCTCCTGGAGCCCTTTTAGGCTCTGGAAGGGACTCTGAGGTGTCTCTGGAGCCTTCCCTTCTCCAGGCTGAGTGGCCCCAGGGAGCCCCAGGACCTCCCAACCCTCTCGGTGTCCCTCTGTGTCGGTGGGTGATGATTCCAGATCCCTGAGGATGCTGAACTCCTGTAAATAAACACCTGGAGGGGTTTGGGACAGGGGTTCTGCAAGCCAGTCCCTTCTCTGCTCTGCTCCTGGGCCCTCCCTTGGCATCCTGTGGAGAGCAGAGCGGTGTGTTAGAGCTCTTTCACAACAAAAATTGGAGATGTGTGTATGAAGAGAATTAGATAACAGGCTTTGGTGTTGTGATAAATGTTTAATAGTTGGGTGGAAATGCCAATCTGATAAGGTGTTTAGAGAATTTACATTCTATTGTTGAGATTAATCCTTGAAGGAGGATTAAACTGCAGAGAACAGGAGACACTTCACTTCTGAATGACAATGCTCACATTTCTTTTGTGTTTATTAACTTCACCATTTTAATTAATGCATCTTAAACCTCCTGAATGTCCATTTGTAGATGGGTGTAAGACCTGTGTGTGTGTGTGAAAGAGGGAGGGTGTCTGTGTAGTTTTCAAATTGGGCTTTTCTTTTTCAGAGCTTAAATGAATGCAAAGGCAATGCACAACAGACAAACAGGTCCTTGGAAAACCAAAATTAGCATAAAGAAAAGATATTTCTGATTCTAGTCCCCTCAGTTTGATCAGGGGAATGAATAGATTATTAAGACTCAATATCCTTATATCATCTCCTGCCATCAGTACAGGGAGGAAATAAGTATCCAAATCACTAAATTGCTTCAAAGCTGCTTGGCAACTGCAAATTACAAAATTGATCATCTGACTCATTTATTACTTTTTTCAAAGAAGAGAAGAAGGAGGAAAAGCAGTTCAGGATTATCACAGGGAGTAAATCCTGTTGCAGGCACCAGGACTTCATCAGAAGAATGACAGAATGCAAAACATGCAATAATTCCATTATTAGTCATAAACTCAACTGTGCTTCCCTTTGGCTTTGTCCTGCTCACTCCCTTTCATCCCCCAAACAAGCCTAAATGTGAGCATAAGGTGAACTTGGTTGTTTTAATCCTTGAGTACTTTCATGTGCAAACAGATTATTTTAACTGCACTGGTTTTATCTGTTTCCTTCTTTCTTCTACCTGTTTTTTGTAACCTGGAACTGAAAGAGAGGAAGACAGGTCACATGTAGGCAAAGTTTGTGGATCTTGAATATAAAACACTATCCATGAAGGATTTGAGGGAGAGACCCTCTGTGGATGATCATAAAAATTATGGGGAGAGTGGCTTTTTCCAGGCAGCAAAAACTGGGAGCTGAACTTTTTCTTCTTCTTCCATCACCTTTCTGTAACCGGAGGCTCTTTGGTCCTTTCCGGAATGTGTCAAATGTTTTATTCATTATGCAGGTGTCTCAAATCTTAGTGTGGTGCTGGTTTCTGTTTTTAAGAGCTCTTGAAATCACTTGTTAGAGGTAGGAAATTGCTCAGGGTATCTTGTCTCTTCTGTATATTTTTATCTCTTTTCTGTACCATGTGTATTTCCACTGCAGCCCAGCTCAGCTCAGTCCCATCTCTTATCCCAAACACCTGTTCCTTGCAGAAGTTCAGTATCCTGTGTTTGTGGAAACAGCAGGTAGGCACCATCTACAGGCTAGTGATGGTTTTCCCAAATAAACTCTTTATCCTGGCATTCAGTTTTGGAGCTGCTTTTTTGCACGTTCTTTCCCCTCGATTTCTTTCCCCACTTTCTTGTTCTTTATTGAGAAACTTTTTGCTTCTTAGCCATGGACAGGCACTGATGGAGCCACCAGGATTTTCTGCAATCAGTAAATAGCGTAGAGATCAAAGAGAGGAAATAGAGAGCTATTGGGGAAAGTAAATAAAAGTGGAATTTTGCTTTACAAGATTCAGAAATAACAAGAGCAGTTTCAGACATGAGAGGCAATGCTGTGTCATTGGCATTTAGTCTTCAGATGGGCTGACGCTCTTTCGCTTTGTTTCAGTGTTAACTCTTTATTAAGGTCTCTGTTGTGGATTTCACTGTTCTGTACATTTTCTGAACACATCTGTACAAGGCAAAGGGGTTTTTAGTAGGGCTTTTAAAATAAGCTGTTCTCTCACAGAAATGGGAAGAGGCAGAATGCAAACTGGATGAGAAAAGCAATTGCAATGCCCAGACTGTGCACCCTTGGAACGAACCAGATGATCTTTAAGGTCCCGTCCAACCCAGGCTAGTCCTGCCATGGACTCTGCTCCAGGTGAGGTGAATGTAAAGATCTTGCACAGCTTTGTTTGAGATGCTTTTCTACTCCTTCCCTGCCAGTGAATGATGCCCATTATGGGCTCTGCTTACTTGGGGAACATTGAATCATCTCCCATTTATCAGAGACATAAAATGAGGCACGGGGCTGTGCTGGGGCTTCCCTGGAAGGGAACAGCAGGGACGGTATCCCACATTGGCAAGTCTGTGCATCCTGCAGGTGAAATGGGGCTTGATGTGGAGCTTGGAAGTGGGAAACAGTCGCCTAAAATGCCTGTTCCTGCACCTCAAAACCTGCATGTTCCTGCTGAAGCCCCAAAGTTCACCTGCAATCGTGGGAGAATGAATTTCACCTTCACAGAAGTGCCAGTGAAGGAGAGTTCCCATCGCCTTGCCGTGCTTCCCCTCTGCTGTGGCTTCCAAGAAAAACCCAACAAAGAGCCAGAATTTGCCACTTTTTGACATGGGTTTAAATAGTCAGTTCCTGTTTATGTTTTCTCTTAGATTGCTCTGTAGAGAAATGGATTTTGCTCTGGGCTTATCTCTTTCACTGTGTCTTTCGGGGAATCCGCCAGGTGAATGTTTGTGGCCTCCCACAGGTCTGGAGATTGCTGCTATCATCTTGATGGCAAAAATATGGCACTTTTATTCCTGCCTTCTGGAAGTCGTGAGGTTAAGAAAATGACTTAAATTTTTTCTTCATTTCCCAGAGTGGCTTTTGAAGGGAGAAATACACACATCAGTCCTGAAAACACTGATCAGAGCTCTGCTCTTTCTCACCCCTCCAAATGGAACGACTAGAAAATTGACAGCCAAGCTAAAAGGGAGGGAAGAAAAAGTGGTGGGCTGAGCAAAGGACACTTTCAGCTCCTCAAAATCAACCTGTGCTGCAGGAGGGGTTGGGAACTCAGTTAACCTGTATTTTATATCTAGTTTTGCTCCTTGTCTGACATCACGATGTATTCCTAAACCTCTTGGATGGTTTTGACCATCACTTCCATTATATTGTGTTTTGAAGGATGTAGAGTTTTAGGCCCCATCCTTTTGTAGGAGCTCTGAGTTACTCATAAGGAGTAAAATTTCTTCCTGGTGGGCACTTGATAAATATTCATTAATGCATTAATTCAGGACTGCTGAAGAGGATTCCTGTTTCGTTTCCATCTGGTAAAACGTGGATCATGTAGGAACAGTGTCAGAGCTGGCAACAATCTCCATCCCTGATGGTGAAAGTGTCATATGGATGCCCCATCCGAAATATCTGCCAAATTTTGTACTTTTTCTTGCATATGAATTGGTTCTTGGTATTTTAAAGGTCATATATAGGACTGTAGCAGCCAGGCTGGATTTCATAACATCTTTCATTTGTGTGGGCTGGGCTTTTCCTGTTTTAATCTTGCTCAGGATTAGCTGACAAAATCAGGCAGGATGATTCTCCACGGCTGGGGGTCTGGGTGGCTCAGCTGGTGCCATTCGGAGCAGCGTGGACACAGGGAGTCTTTTTAGATGACTTTTATAAATACATTTTCTGTCCCTTATGAAGATTTACTTTGTTCCCTGAATTGCTGTTGCAGAGTCTGATCATTGTTTAAACTTTTTAATTGATGCAATGTCGAAAAATCCTAGAACAGCAGTTCACTGTTTTGTCCGTCAAATTGCTCAGTGTTTTGAATAAAGAAAAGACCCAGAAGCGGTCATTTTAATGAAATTACGGAGAGTGATTTTAGAGGGTTTTGTCTTCATTATGTTGCAGCTTGTCTTGGAGCTGGAGGCAGAGGAGTTGTGTAGTGAGAAAATAAAACCCACTTGGGAGGGGGTAATTGCAGTTATTAAGCAGTTGACTGGTCCCTGCCCTTCTGCTGTGCGGGTTTGGTCTTTGCTGTGTCTGCCTGGTAATGAATTGTTTAAGGGCTGAACCCAGGTCTCCGTTTGCAATCAGAGGAAATACTCTCTGTTTCTCACTACGAACGTTTGATCCTGTGAGAGCCTTTGATTCCTGGGGCTGCTGCTGATCTCAGTGAGCAGTTTGTGACCAGGCTCACCCTGTGGCTCATGGTTTGTGTGTTGGTTCAGGGGGTGCTTTGGTTTCGGGCTTTTTAGTGAAGGGTTGGAGTGTTCCTGTGCTTCTATTCAAGATAAATACTGGAGCTCAAAACCCTAAAACAGTCCCTGTCTCAAGAGCGACCAAACCACTCCTGCAGGACCAGTTTTGCAATTTATTTAAAGAAACGTGATTTTCAAAAGAATAACACACTGAACAATAGAGGAAGAGTTAGATTCCCAACTTGAGTGCCTACAGAATGTTCAGGTTCATGAACAAAGTGTTCTGGCTCATCTCTTCAGAATGAGCACTAGGCTTGTGTTCTTCATATGGAAACAAGGACAGGCTGAGAGAATTGGGGTTGTTCAGCCTGGGAAAGAGAAGTTTAGGGTGACCTAATTGCACCTCCCAGTGCCTAAAGGAAAGGTGGAGAAAGACTATTTACAAGGGCCTGGAGTGACAGGACAAGGGGGAATGGCTTCCCACTGCCAGAGGGCAGGGTTAGATGGGATACCGGGAAGAAATTCCTCCCTGGGAGGGTGGGCAGGCCCTGGCACAGGTTGCTCAGGGTTGCCTCATCCCTGGAAGTGTCCAAGGCCAGGCTGGAGGAGGCTTGGAACAATCTGGGCTAGTGAAAGGTGTCCCTGACCATGGCAGGGATTGGAACTGGATGGGGTTTAGGGTCCCTTCCAACCCAAACCATTCTGATTATGAGAAATTTTTCTTCTTAAACATTAGGAAAAATGTTTTGCAAGCTCATAAAATTCTTAAAGAGTCCTTACAAGTTTAGCAGCACCTGCCCAGGCCTCAGACTGTTCAGAAAACATCCTATGAATATAAAAATTACAGGGGGTCAAAAACAGGAGTCTCAAATAGATTAAATCGGAATTTCACTGAAGGCAGTGAAGGCTTATTTTTCAAGGCAGGTTCCTGCTGAATCATTGAAAAATAGTCTCATTTAGGGTTTTTATTTTTTCGGCTAATGTTGGTTTCAGAAATCTATAGTTCACTGCTGTATCTTTCCCAGATTCATCTCTTAATTTACTGGCCCATGTGATCTCTCACACTCCAGACATCAGAAATTTTTTCCTGGAATAAGGAAATATTAAAGAGTTATTTGCAGTCATTCAGTGTTTCCCCCCCTTAATGGATTCTGTTGCACTCAGTGTGCACTTACCTCAGTTTTATCTCGCTGCCCATCGCCCTGGGATCTGAGTTCTTTCCATCACAAGTGAAATCTCTTTCCCTGAAATGCTGCTGATGAGAATGGATGGGCTGTTTGCTTTAGAAAGGCAATGAAGAGAAATCCAAAAGGGCAAAGCTTAATGAAGAGCAGCAGTTGCATTTCAGAGAATCAGAGCTCGCAAACCACAGTGAGAGATGGGTTTGTGTTTAGATGTGGAAGCGATAAGGGATGTTCTTGGAATCATTCTCCAGTGACATTCTTAATGGACAGAGCCTGTTTTTTTCATTGGTGATATCATACGGCCAGTAGGATTCCTGGAAAATTGGGTGTGGTGGCCTCCTTGAGAGTTGCTGTTGGAGCTGTGCAGGTCCCACAGAAGTTCCTCTCCCTCCTTGTCAGAATCCTGAGCTTCTGGAGGGGCTTCCAAGAGGTGCAGCAAATGGCTCCAGGAGACCACCACACAAGCGAGAGTCAAACTTGGAATGCCTGTGGGAACACTTTGATTGAGGCTGTAGAGACCTCTGTTTTCACTGCCTTTGGATCATGGAATCACAGAATGGTTTGGGTTGGAAGAGACCTTGGAGCCCAACCAGTCCCATCCCTGCCATGGACAGGATCACCTCCCACTATCCCAGGTTGCTCCAAGCCCCATCCAACCTGGTCTTGGACACTCCCAGGGATGGGGCAGCCAGAACTTCTCCGATCAACCTGTGCCAGGGCCTCCCCACCTCACAGGGAAGGATTTTTTCCCAGTATCTGCTCTGTCAGTTTGCAGCCATTCCATGTTCTCTTAGACCTGAGGAACATCAGGCTCTTATGGAATTTATGGAGTACTTCCCGCCCATGGTTTAAAAGAGCAGTGCCAGGCAGTGCTCTGAAGACACCGATCAGTCTTTGCTGGGAGCCCAGTGTGCCCAGGATTTCTTCTGATAATTTGTGAGCTCGTCCTTCCTGCGGGTGCTGGAAGCCAAAGCTATCCTGTAATCCATCCTTTTCCCTTGGAATACTGAGGCACAGCAATACTGTGTCACTTCTCCGAGATGAGCATCTGTGATGAAAGTGGCACTTAAGCTCATGTCTCCTGTTTCTTAGTCCTTTGATTTTTCCCAAAGCTGCTGCTTTAAACCAAACCCTCTCTGACCTTTCCAAGAGATCTCAAAAGTTTACTTCCCCCTGGGGGTGTTGTGAAGCTTAATTAACGTTTGTAGAAGTGCCCCGAGTTCTTTGGATGAAAGTGTTTGGGATTATTAATATTAATAATAACAGATGAGCCCCTGAACCATTGTGGTACAGGAGGATGAATTAACATGAAGGAAGCAATCCACACCACCAAACCCAAGGCGGAGCGGGGCTGTCGCTGCAGGCAGGGTGTGCCGCTGGTGGGCTCACAGATGTGACAGCTGCCCCCGCTGCTCTTCTCCTCAGTCATTTCCAGTGCAAATCAAACTGTCCCCTGTGTCCTCACAGCACTGGCGCTTCAGCCACCAGTCACCTGCAGCAGTAATTTGCTTTTTTCACTTGAGCCTGTTTGTTTGGGGTTTTTTAATCATCTTCTACAGCCATATTCAGAATGGCATAAGCCAATAAGTAACTTTTTGGGATGTTTTTTTCAGGGACTTGTGGTGAATTTGGCCCGTGGAACCCGAGAGAGACTGATTCCTTTGTCAGTGCTTTCACCATGGTCACCTGCTGCATTTCTTCGTCATGGGGGGCTTCTCCTTCTACAGAAGTGTTGGCAAGAAAAATAACAAGAGGAATGAAGGCCCAGAGATTGGATAACCTGCCAGTGCCTTTCAGTTGTATTCGAGGAAAGGTAGGATTGTCTGCCAGGTCCTAAAGGGGGCTTACAAGAAGGCTGGAGAGGTCATTCACACAGGAACACGTGGGAATGGCCTTAAGTTGAAGGAGGGTGGGTTTAGATGAGATACTGGGAAGGAATTCCTCCCTGGGAGGGTGGGCAGGCCCTGGCACAGGTTGCCCAGAGAAGCTGTGGCTGCCCCTGGACCCCTGGAAGTGTCCAAGGCCAGGTTCGGGCAACCTGGGCTAGTGGGAGGTGTCCATAACCATGGCAAGGTTTGGGACTGGATGGGTTTAAGGTCTGTTCCCACCCAAACCATTCCAGGATTCTGTGTGAATAATGCAGTTATTGTCCTCCTTTCCTGGCCACCACCGATCCTCTGGAAGCTGGGGTAAAGTGTCCTACAACTCAACATCTATTCCTGTGCTTTGAAAATCCCCTGTTTCAGCTCTTTTGTGTGGCTCTCAAGGACAGAACTTCACACCACAAATCCTTCCTTACAGTGTTTTCCATTGTGAAATGATTTGCTTGTTGACATGTTGGGTCATTTATTTAATGAGACAAGCCCTGTGCTGGTGCTTTTCACCACAAAGTGATTGGAAATAAAGTTTCTAAAAAGGTGTGGTGGGGTATTAAACCTGGAATGATGGCACTGAGCAGCTTTTCACACAAGAGCCCACTGGCACGCTGTCAAATCCACTGTGAGTTTCTTCATTCAATACAATTTCCAGGATGTTTTTGAAGTCCAGCTTTGGAATAACACAGTTATGAGTTATCTATTTCCACAGCCTGATTTCATCTCATCTTTACGTATGCAGCAATATTATGCTGTTTGTTTGAATTTTGTTTTTTCCCTTTTTTTGTTAGATTAAGTTTTGGCAGCAAGTAGCCCAGTTACTTGGTAAGGTTCTTGTTTGCATTGCTTCTAATTCCCATTGGGAACATTAAATCCTGAGATCTTGGATCCCCCAACCCCATTTCCAAGTAGCCCAGGGACCCAAATATTTACTAGTTAAAAACAATAATTGTGTCTTAGAAAGATGCTGTTATTTTAAACAATTCTGTTCAACACAGATTAGCTTTTAGCAACATCATATTGAGGATAATTAGGATGATTACATGAATATCCAGTTTTTTATATTTTAATATTAAATGGCCCCAAATTCAGGAAAAAATCTTCCATAGAACTGCTGCCTTTTTTTCTTTTCTTTATTCCCGACTACGTGAAATGAAGTAGAAAAAATGAAGTGGGCTGGGAAGTGTCTGAAGTCAGAAATGTGTCCCTGTCCTTGGGTTTTGTGGCAAATAATTGGGCCCTGAAGGAATTGGCTGTGCAGTGCTCTCCTGGCTGGGGTGTGTGTGTTGGCTGCTTTGCAGCTGCCTCCCAGCACGACATTTTGGCAGGAGCCCTGAGCAGCGACACCCCGCAGGAGAGGGGAAAGATCTCCAGGTCAGGGGGTTAAAACAGTCCCGAGCCCTATTTAATGCAGATATCCACATGGGGAAAACTGCAAAGGTTTTACTCTGAGGAGGGAAATTCCCTCCCAAACCCATGTTTTTGTGGTTCATCCTCTGCAGGGTTGGGCACATGGCACCTTTTGGCCTTGAAACCTCTCAGGTGGGCTCTTCTGGTCTCCTGCCACTTGTACAGTGACGTGTCCTTGTAAGCACGGGGGGTGTGCTGGGGTGCTTTGGGGTTCACTGTGTTGTGGCTCGTTCAAGCTTAGCTGGGGTACAGGGAGGTGTTTCACAAGTCCTGACTAATTTAGGGGTACAGGTCTCAAGGATGTGATGCTGAAGCTCAGGAAGCCAGAGGATGGTCCATATGGAAGTGAAAGAGAACAACCAAAGGGACAGATCACTGTTTTTAGGGGCAGTGTACAAGCACTGGCTGCTTTGGCCTCAGTTTAGGGGTGGTAACAGTTGCATTCTCTTCCTTGAACTAAAACCCTGCAGTTTAGTCTTACAGAATCATGGAATGATTAAGGTTGGAAAGGACCTCCAAGATCATCAAGTCCAACTTTTGACTGAATCCCACCACGTTTCCCCATCTGTACAATGACAGAAATAACTTACTAGTTTTGGATGACAGCAGTTGGATCCCTCCCCTGCACAGGGACTGTTGATCCTGGTGGAGGGACATGCAATGGGCTTGGTTTCTTGGAATCTCAGGAGATTCCAGCTTTTTTACTACTCAAGTTGTGTTTAAAAATTGGAATGAGACTCTAGACAGAACCCATATGTAGTTAAAAGTCCTTGATCCTCTGTAATAGAACATTTTCTTCAGTGAGTTTTAGCCCAGCATGAGGATCCACTGGTTAAGTTCCAAGTGCAGCCTTCTGGTTTAATGCTGAGCATTATAATAAATGGTGGATGTTGTTACACATTCCACTACTTTTACAAACCTCTTGCCATGCAATTCTTCCATATTTTCAAATAACAACACCCAATTAAGCACTTGAATCAGTGCTGCCCTCAGCAGAGATGTAATTAAGCAGGTGTTTAAATCCCTTGTTAAATTAGTCTCTTATATTTTTCTTTCCTAATCTCCCATTACTATCCCTGTCTAGAAAAATAATGGGAAAACAAATGAGTCCTGAAACCCTGGCTTCGGGCATGTAGGGGTCAAACTATATCAGCCATGCAAGGAAGATCTATGGAATCTAATCAAATTTGGGTGAAACAAAGCAGATTTAAATAGAAGCTGGTACAGAACAGCAGTGAATAGCCAAACATCACTTCTCTGGGAAGGAAAAAAAGTTAAATGAAATAAAAATCCACTTCCAGAAGGGCATTATGTGGCACTTTCCCCAACTAATGGCTCGACTGCTGTAATTTTGAATGCTCACAAACTGCATACATGGTCTGGCTATAAAGAGAATATGGAAACAAAGAGGTTGCTAATTCAATTACAAATGTTATAGATCAAGCTCTTTACTATTCATCCAAATGGAAATTTACACTAAATAACATTATCATGAATTGGCTCAGCAACTAAATGGACTAAGACTCTCACATCTAGCAGATTGCCTGGTCTCTGCAAGGGCTTGGAAATGGTGTCTCTCGTGGATACCTTAAACCAAACCTCCAAACACTCTTGTTATGGAATAAATGAAATAAAGTCCCGTCATCACTTTCATTGCATTCACTGAGCAAAGAGGTGCATTAAATAGTGTCTGTGTAAAGCTTAGTCCTGCTGTGGTAATGGCCAGAGCAGGAGGTCCAGGGTCTTTCAGAGGTCCTGACTTTTGGACAACTTTCCAAAGATGTTTGCTGAGTCAAATATGCAGATTGGGGCCCAATATTTATTTTATCATATATAATTCTGAGTGCAGGAGTAATGAAATACCCCCCCAAAATTGTGTTCAATTTCTGAGCACCCTTCAAAAAGTTTACACATCAGTGTGTGGGGTTTGTGCTTGATAGGAAACACCTCAAAACCTTCTTAGTGTGCTTTTAAATCCCCAAAATGCTTCCATTTGTACAGCTATTACTTAACACTTAAAATAGTCTTAATTTTCTGTTCATTTTTGAATCTTAAATGAAGTAGCAAATAACACGTTTCTGCTTAATCCCATGATTATCAAATAGAGAGTGTGAAAACGCTATTGATGAAGAGTTCCTTGCTTAAAAGGTTACTTTCCTAAGAAGAAAAGGGAGCCCAGCCCTGCTTGCTGTGCAGAGCTCATTTCCTCTGCCCACCGGGGGCAACGAGCTGCCTTTAGAGGTCGTGGGTTCCTTTGTATGCTAATAAACCATTAGTGTGGCTGGGGGGCGAAGTGGCATCAACTTCTTCAGAATGGATTTCTGAGCAAATTAGCCATTCCTGACAATTTCAGGATGCTGGAACAGTCTCCTGGACGATTCCTCAGCCCTCATTTCAGTCTGGGAAAATATTGCACTTTAATCAGCTCTGCTAACAATTATTTTCCTCCTAGACAAGCACCTTCTGGGACTTCAGTTCACCCCCAAGATTATTATTTTTATCATTGTAACGTTTTATAGCTGATAAGGCAAAAGCATTTGGAAAAAGAAAATAGCTGTTTTTTCCTTGCAGGCAGCTGTGCTGGTTCATGCCTATGAACTGTATGTGCACAGAATCCAAATTCACTGTCCTCCGTCCTCGCATTGCAGCGGGAGCGGCGACGTTTCGCACGTTGTTGTAATGACAGTCCCTCCCCCATCCCCCTCTGCTGCCACCCAAAAACTGACCATCTGCTCAACATTAGAAAGCAAAATAACTGAGACTGTGCATGGGAGCACCTCACTCGCCAAATGCCAGATAGCGCAGGTTCAATAGTGCCACAAAAGCCTCGCTCTTCCTATTTCTGAATTGCCCAGGAACATCTGCAGGCAAACAATCCATTTATTTACTTTCTCCTAATCACTGGAAAACACATTTTAGACTTCCTAGAATGACTTTCACCTGTCCTGTTTATTTACTTGACTTTCCTATTAGTCCTGCCTGGTGTTTTTTTGGATGCCAGGGGATATTGTCTTACTAACTTTCCGGAATACAGGACCATCGAGTCAGGATTATTTTATTTCAGTGGCACAAGAGCTGCAGCTGCACAAACAAGTGCAGCCCAGGGAGGGTGGCAGGGAAAGCAGCCTGTGGAAAGCAGGGAGGCTCCAGGAATTCTCTCTGCCCACAGTCAGGTTTCTGGGCAGTTACGCTGGGACAGGGGACAGGTTGGGAACCGTGTAAATCAGTCATCAGTCAATGGACCTCTTGGTGTCAATGATGAAAGGACAGCAAGCCCACCTGGGGAGGTGACAGGGCACAAAGCCTGGAGCAAGTCCAGAGGAGGCCACAAGGTCGGTAAGAGCACTGGAGCACCTCCGCTACCAAGACAGGCTGAGAAAGTTGGGGCTGTTCAGCCTGGAGAAGAGAAGGTCGTGTGGAGACCTCAGAGCATCTGTTGGTGTCTGAACAGGGCACAGGGAAGTCAGAGAGGCACAGTTCAGCAGGAACAAGGGACAAGGACTAATGAGTACAGACTGAAAGAGGGCAAATTTAGGTGAGATGTGGAAGAAATTCCTCCCTGGGAGGGTGGGGAGGGGCTGGGATGGAATTTCCAGAGAAGCTGCCCCATCCTTGGAAGCGTCCAAGGTCAGGTTGGACAGGGTCTAGGGGAAGGTGTTCCTGCCCAGGGCAGGGGTTGGGACTGGATGAGCTTTAAGGTCCTTTTTCCAACCCAAAGCAGTCCAGGATTCCAGGATTCCATGAATCCTGGTGATTCCATGCCTATCTGAAATCGTCCCGGGTTACCATGTCTGCTCCAGGACATTCAAGAGCTCTGTTCTGACCAAGACTCGAACTGAGGAGCTGATAAAACACCCGACAATAATGACCAAGCTCCACATCACCCAGGAATTTTAACTCAAAGGCAATGACTTCAGTTCTTCCTCCCAAAACACAGTTTTGTCTCCTGATTGTGTGTCTGAAGGACTTAGTTGAAAACTAAATGCTGTGGAAAATTTACATTGCACCCCAGAGTTTCATTGAGCAGAGAGCATTTTTTCAATTCCAGAGTGAGCTGCAAAGCTTAAATCGGGCAAAGAATTCATTATTTTAATGATAATAATTTACACTTGCATGGGAGCTTTCATCCAAGAAAATACCATGTTAGAATTTTCCATTCACAGCCTCTCCAAGATGGGATAATTTCACCTTGATAAGCATGTGCATTATATTTGCCTTTGCCGGTTGTGAAGGGAAAAATGAAGATTATTATAGTTTGTACAGCTGAGTGTTTATTATAGAAATATTTTGCATTTATATTGTAGTTTCCTTAAAATGTGAATGTGGTTTTGAAACACTTTTAAACCTATCAATACCACGATTATGGAAGATTATTCCAGTGTTGTTTTCTTGGGGAAACTGAGGTAATAACCACCAGGGGCCATTTCGGTTCTTCATTTTCCTGTTTGAAGGAAATCAAAGCAATAAGTGGTTTGAATCTCTGGGAATCGGGTCCCATTACCGAGATCAAATCTACTGATCCAGCTCAGCCATGTCTCCAAACATAAAATATTTTCACTTAAAAGGAAATTCTTCATCTGGACATTTCACAGTGGAGATATTTTCCATTACTTCGGTCCAGCTCTTAATATCTTCAGCTGTATAGAACAGAACACATCTTTCTTTTCTTCCTATACGTGCCAAATTGAGCCAATTTTGCCTCTTTTGATGTGTAATAAATTCCCGGTACAGAAGCTCTGTTTTCTTTCAGCAATTGTGTTTTTGGAAGCTCTGCATCAATACATGAAAGCTCATTTCTGATTTGTTTTTTCTTATGCAATTCTCTTTGCACTATTCACTTGTTTAAAAAATGAAAAAATGAAATTGCCCTTTTTTTTGTTTCCTGTCCCCAAAAGCTGTGGGAGCCTTTCATTTAAACATGTGTGAGCAGCAGAAGGCAGCCCAAGGAAACAGAGCCATTCCATGGGAAGGGTTTCGGAAATGCTGATTGATCCAAACTGGCTTAGAAAGGATTTTATCCAAAGTACCCAAAATACAGGACAGATTGCAGGATACATTCCCTCTGTAATTTATTCCTGCAGAGCCTCATTCCTGGACTTATTTATTAGTTTGAGCTGCTGTTCTTGATCGTGTCACAAAGATTTCATAGATTATTTTGTTTGTTTTTTTCTCTGACAGTATAATTTACTAACTGATGGTTGGGAGTGACAAAGTTTGATGTCTTAACTTGAACTTTTAATGTTTTTCCATTAGTGGATGGACATGACTTTATTCTGTCTTTGTTCAACATTGTCACAGGTGTTTCACCGCTTCGAAAACCCAACACTTTGGCTCTGCAAAACGTAGAATATGCTCTGATAAACTTAGAAAACACTCTAATGTCATCACTAAAGACAAAACTCTTAAGACAATTAATCATTTCTGTCACATTTTACTTGGGGAGGGAAGGAAGGAGGGAAGGAGGGAAGAATATGTTTTCATTATTTATTTTCATGTGCACATTGAGTAAATTAAAGAAAGAAAAGATAATTTTGGACTTTAGAGGATTCTACAGGAATTAATGTAGGATTTAATGGCTTGGGTTAATGGATTTGTTGTTGCTACAACTGTAAAAACAGGGAATAGTTTTTGTTCATCTTTTCCTGAGAGGATCTGAGGTAATGATTAAAGGCAGTAATTATTTATGAAATGAGGGGATTAGCATTGAGCAGGATGGAGCCACTGGTCCAGGGAATCAGCCTCCAGGAGACACCTTTGGATTGTCTAACAAATACGTGGACATAACATTAACTAAAGCTCTTCATTACTTGCATAGCAAGTTTATTTCTCCCCATCCCCACTTCTTGCCTTGCTTTTTTTCCACTAGTGCCTCATTAATGAACTGTGAAAGCTGACATTTCCAATAAGGAACAATTAAATCTGAGACTAAATTAAATGAAGTCATTCATTTACAAAATAATAGCTAACTAGCATGAGGATGGTGAAAAATGGTTGCAAGTCATGGGGAAAAAAAAAAAAGTAAATTAAGTCTGACTACATTAATGTTCTTTAAATACTTGTGCTGCTCAGAAAATTAAATGAGAAACATTTTATTAGTTCTCTTGCATATAAGGGAGTGTTACAGGACACAAATCCTTCAGAGATGTCCCTGTAAGGAAGGGACTTAAAGTCTCAAATTCTTAACTTTCATCCCCTCTTCTTGGAGCAGGTCCGGAGAAAAGAATTATGGAATCCTGGAATGGTTTGGGTTGGAAGGGACCTCAAAGCCCACCCAGTGCCACCCCTGCCATGGGCAGGGACACCTTCCACCAGCCCAGGGTGCTCCAACCTGGCCTTGGGCAGTTCTAGGGAATCAATTATTCGTAGGGAGATTTACAGCTCTTCCATAAGCATTTGAATTTTACTTGAACTAATCTAAAAGTCTCCAATCTCCTGGCATACATTCTCCCAAACCCTCTGTGTTTTCTCCCCCAAGACTGAGGAATATTTGAAAAGGAAATTAGAGAGAGATTTGGATCCAGGTAGAAAAAAGCATTGATTTCCTTAGTTATACTTAAGGCCCTTTCTTTTTGGGAAATAAATAAACTGAATAAACATGTCAGGGAAGATTAAAACCTCATTAAGAAGTGTAAACAGAGTATGAAGAAGATTAAAAAAATCTTGGCTGAATTGAATAATGGTAATAATAAAATCACTAACCAATACTGCTGGTTAAAAGTCCTGTTTAAAGGAAGGTACTGGTGAGCTGGGAAGCAGAGCTGCTCTTATCTAACACTCAGGATGGAGATTTCTTTTCAATAATTAGATAACATTTTAATGAATAAATTAATAACATTATGCAGGAAATGGAGATCATAGATAAAGTCGATTCCCCGCCAGTCCCCAAATCTAATCAGGGATGTTCTGGGCAGGGATGGGCAGAGATGATGGATGTTTGCAGCAATATTTTCCTTGCCCAACGAGGAGGAGACACAAGTGCTGAGCCCACCATTAAGAGCTTTACCTCCCAATATTAATGCAAATTATGGCTTTAAGGCTGGCAATTTTGCATTTTTATTTTACTGAGGTGAGCAGGATTGTTCCATCTGTGCTTTCAAATGCTAAAGACAACAGATTTGTCTTCTTTTTAAGTGACTTATTTTATAGACAAACTCACAGCAAAGGAGAAATATTGCCTGCTACAGAGGAAGCTCTTGAGCAGACTTTGGGAACGGGTTGTGTCACTGGAGTGCCAGTGCCTGAGATCTGTGCTCAAGAGTTTTAATTTAAATGGGGAAGGCAAAAGGAGTAGAGGGAAGCAGTTAGTGAAGGAAAGGGCAAAACGAGTGCACAGAAGTAATGTTTCCATAGCAAACGACAGGAGCAGGAGAAGGAATGATATTTTTGAATTCAGGGTAAAATTTAATACAGGAGGAGGACTGGAATGTGACCTGGCACAAGTACCTGGTGATTATCACCTCTGTTTCACTCTGACAGAAGTCAGCAACAGGAAATACTGTAATTGTCTGCCTGGCCTTTCAGTCAGGATCAAGCAGAGGAATTTTAATAATCAGACCTTTATTCAAGGCTCCAGGGATAGCTGAGGTAGTGATGAATGAGCTGGTCTGGATTCCAGGAGAGTTCTGTGTGAGGTGCTGAGGAGGAGTTCAGAGCTCGTTCACCCTGGTTCATCCTCTCAGCTCCCAGAGGTGTCGTGTGATTTACACAATCTCCGGATGCCACAGCATCATTTATAACACAACCCTCACCATTCCCACGGCCCACCTGCCCTGGAGAAACCCCTCTGTATCCTTTCCCAAGGCCAGGATGTCGTCCTCGTCCTCTGCGGGACGTTCTTAGAGAGCTGCTGCTTTCTCCAGCATCGCTCCTGTGCTGGCAGGGCTCTTCCCTTCCCCAGGTCTCCCTAAAAGCACCCACAAGCCACAGCCAGGCGGTGCCCGCAGGGTGGTGGTGAGACAGCGAGCTGGTTGGAGCTGCAGGCACTGAGGGTGTGCAGCTCTTCCCAGCAGCTCCTGGGCACTTGGCTTGTCCTCAGGCGATTCCCTCAGTTCCTTCAATCCCAGCTGTGATCCTTCAGCTGAGGACAACACTGCTGCAGCAGCGCTCACATGTACTCGGGCTCTCTGTGCTGGGTAAGGACGGCGCTTAGCCCTTCTTTTCAGGTCCTTGAGAAAGCCACCTGGAACGTGGCTGTTCCAAGCACCTCACACGGCTGGGCAGCTGCATCTTAGACAGACCCAGAGAGATTTCCTGCTCAGGATCACACAGAGAACCTGCGTGAGGGGAAATCAAACCACGCTCCGTCGTGTTTCCCGACCTTTTACATCCCATGCCCCCAGTCCTCCTGCTGAAGCAATCTGCTTCCAACTCCAGTCATGCTGGATGACAAGAAATTCTCACTAGGAGGATTTTATTCTTATTCCAGAACATGCAGTTTGCTTTTTACTTTTTGGTTTTGGTGTGAAAGGATGTCTGGGTCACCCTTTCCAGCCTGGGAGGAGAACTGTACTCGCCTAATCACGTTGTCAAGCACAGTGAGTTCCCTGCCTTGAGGTGAGGGTTCCCTTTATAAATAAACCATATTTATTTTCCAGCCGTAGATAAGGATATTAATGTAAATGCTGTTGTTCTCCTTGTGCCCTGCAGACATGACAAACTCTCTAGGGACAGCAATAGAGAGGAAGGCACACACACAAATTTGTTTTTCACTAATAACAGCAAGAGATTCACCTTGATCTGCTTAATTAATTTCCTGCTGGTAAATCACTATATTTAAGTTTATTCCAGGAGCTTAGAGAAATTGCAAGAGACTCACATATGATTAGTGAGGTGTCTCACACGTGATCCTGCAAATAGATCAGTCTGTACCGAAATGGTTTGTGACCCTGCGCATGGATCAGTCTGTACTGCAATGGGTTTTAGTCTCCTTTAGGTTATATTTTGTTAAAATGATTACTCTGTGCAAGTGCGTTTAAGCAAAAGCTCACAGGCTTGCCTGTATTTGAAAAAGTTTTTATTATAAAACTGAAGGTTAATTCACATTTTCCTACATTTCCAGACCAACCAAAGTTTGGAGGAAGTCATTCCATGTCTTACTGTCCCTAAACATCCAGTGGCAGTGTAACACAGGACGGGCAGAATCATTACTGTGGGCTGAAAATTTAAAATGCAGGACTGTTGAAATTTGGTTTTGAGAGTTTACAGTCACCTGGCTCGAACGAGTCAACTGTGGACAGTGCAAGCCTAATTACCTTGGACAGTGCAAGCCGAATTACCTCCTTAGAAAACAGGCTGATAATGACGCAAAAGTGGCAGTGATGTAACATCCAAATGAGAATAATCAGTGTTTGCCTTGCTACTTAAGTAATTTATTCCCTATTAGCTGACCCGGAACCTCCTGTTCCCGGGGATACATAAATTTACCCCAGGATTTCAGGTATTGGTATCAGCAGCATTAATGTTGTTGATTAAGCTTGACAAGATTTGTGCAGTAGAGACTGGACGCAGGGCAAGGAAAAATGAAGAAACTGAGAAAAATGTGCTGGTTGTTTGGTCCATTTGTAAACTTCTGTGCATGTCAACTTTTTGTTGCTTTTTGATCTCCTGGTTAAAAAAATGTAATGCTGCAATTATTGTTTAAAAGCCTGGTTACTTTTAAAAATGTCCCTAAACCCAAGTTCAGTTAAATCCAGGAGCCTGGGGTGAATCTTTGCCTCTCTGTCACGCCTTTAGGAGTGAAGAAATCACGGTCAGGACTAGATATGAATGCAAATTTGGGGACAGATGAATGAGCAGAGACTGCTCAGTGTTGGGACAACTCTGAGTAGACATGTTCATGTAGGAGTAAGTTACACAGGCCTTAGTTTTGGTCCTTCAGTGTTAATTTTGGCACATCAGTAGAGGACAAGGCCCTCACTACGTCTCTGGGAGCTGGAAAGCTCAGGTTGGGGGTTTGTATTAATTTCTGTATATTAACACCAGACTCTCGCAAGCACAAATATTTCTTACATAAAAAATTCAGCATTCTCTGTTAAATATTTCACAACAACCATAAACTTTTATCAGTCATTTTAATTGACAGGCTCCTTTAGTTCTGTTTCGATTTGAATAATTAAATCTTTCTGTCATCATAAAAAAACCACAAACCCCTCCAAACCTGTGAATATTTCTACTGTGTTCTGTCCCTTGGCAGTTGCCTGTTCTGAGTTTCTTTATACCTTATGGCCTCAAGAAAAAAAATGTCAGTGAGCGCCTTCCTGAAGTTTTTAGGTCTCGCAAGAACTTGTATCCCCCTGTGGTCCTCCTCCTGCAGGTATTTCACACTTCAAACCAGGGAGACAGGAGTGCCCTTAAATCAGCATTAGGCTTTAATCTCTGCAGAATGAAGTTCTCCTGATCCCAAACGCATTCTTGAATTAGATTTTAGTGCTGATTCTTCAGTCCATGCTTGCTTTGGATAATAGTGGGGGAAAAAAGCTTCTCTTGCTATAATAGAAAGAATAACTTTGGGTTTGGAGTAAATAGGTAAGAGCAGACACGTGACCAAACACTGTAATGGCAGATTTCTGGGGCAACAATGATTAGATTACTTTGGTAATTCTTGTTACACTACACAAGCAATATTATACAACCTATTTTTTGATATATTGGGTAGCTCAGACCCTCTCAACAGTTGTTTCTTGTAGAGTCAGATTCACTTCAGCAATATTTCTGTAAGACTTGGATTCCCTTCTTCCCGTTCCTCCCCTCCTGCTCTAGTTCTTGCATTGACCCTGTTTTGTGCTGTCTGAGGGGCTGCAAACTTGGAGTAAAACCTCGACCCTGCTCAAGTCGAGAGTTTTGGCATTGAGTGAAGACAAGCCAAGATTTAACATCCAGTGATTACTGAGCAGCAGACTCGACTCCTGGGGAGAAAAGCTCTTCTTGTCCCTGCTGGTTCCAGTGTCATCGACCTTCCTTCCCTTCCTCAAGATCCCATCAGCCACAGAAATAAGTGCCTAAAAAACCCCAAAAGCCAAGGTCTGAACCCTTCTGAGAAATTTAAATCTGAATTCCAGTGTAGGGATGTGACCTGAGAATGCAGAACACTCTGGTTCAGGACCATTTTACCAAGAGTGCCACTGCCTGCAAAGGCCATGAGGGAATTTCAGGGCAAAGCAACAGCAGTGGCATCTCCAAAGTTCTGTGGCTCCAGGGCCTGAGTAGGTTTTGGCTCTGTGAGCCTTTGAGATCTCACCTGGCTTGCTAAGAATGAAGTAATTTATGTAAGTAAGCCAGAATACAAGTTTTGTGCAGCTTTTGTCTCCCAAAGCCCTGCATGGCAGCTTATGGTGATGGACCCCCCTCCTTCTCCTTCCCTTGGACAATTGTTCTTGGGGAACTCTGGAGCCAAACACAGTTGCCATCCTTTATCCTCTGCTCAACTCTTGGATCCCAGGTCGTGCAGTCCCTCTGGCCTCAGAACAGAGATGTTCCCTCAGCCTTTGGGTCAGCTCTGTCTTGAGCCAGTCTGATTCATTTCCATTTGCATAATCTCCTCAGCCCTCCATATTTCATTTAGACACCAAAGATTTAGTTTAGTTACAGCCTGATGTCATTTATCATTTACTTGTCTTCTTTCAGAGTTTGATTTAATCCCTTTGCTTCACTTTAAAAGGCTGATTCCTCATCCACACACTGCTTTGTTCCTTTGGCACTCCCAAGCCTTTGTATTTTCTATCTGGGCTTTCCTTATTGTGATGTTTATTTTATACCTAGAGATAAACTGCCTTCATCTGTGACTTGAAGAAATTAATAAATTTGACAAGGACTGTTGAGGCCAGAAACCTGCACCGGGACGTGGGTGCTGCTGCTGTTTTCCTGCTGCCTTTTTGGATATTTGCCACACTGATGGTTCCATGCAGGTCAGCAGAGGGAACTTGGAATCCAGGATTTCTGCCAATGTGTGTGTGAGAACACTCTAAAATTCAGCCCTTTTCCACAGTTATTCTGGACAGCCACATTGGGAATTTTTTTGAAGTCCGTTCTCTAGTTTATCCATTTCCAGCAGGAGGAAGATGAGTATTAGGGAGTGCTGGAACCAAGTAACTTCCTTAAAAGAGTAAGTCCGGTGTCATAAGCTGGGCCTATCTGGAATGTGCCCAGAATGTCCACGGTCCATGGGTGTCAATCCAGTGGGGGTTGATTTTCCATTTGTGTTGGGTGAACACAAAGTCCTCGCAGCTTCTACGCTCGGTGGTACAAACGAAACCCACGGGTCATTCCTGAAACTCCTGCAAATAAAATGAACAAAGTTTTCAGTGTCGCTCAGTTGCCCCAGGTTTAATGGGGTAAAGCTGCTGTTAAATCCAAGCTCTTCCTCAGGGCAAATTTTGTCCAGCTCAGACTTTATTTTTTTATTTAATTTACAATCATCTGGTGACAGTCTGCACTAATGTTCTAGCTAGACTGTATTTAATATGCACCAGAATTATTGTATTTGATATATATCAATTTTAAATCTGTTTCAACACAACCTTGAATGCCTTTCTGGCAGTATATCACTTCATCAGTCCAGCTTAACTAGAGCTGCTTTTTCATTTTTTATTGCCCCCATAAAATCTAGGAATGGAACACTTCGATTTTTCTAGCAGTAATTTTTATTACTTTTAGCCTTTTTTTTAAAGTACTTGTCAGTGAGATACAGTACTTTGTACAGAGTATATTTTTCAGCTATGCATTATATTTTTATTTCAATTTATTTTAGACACAATGTATAGCATACATCTAAATAATACCTATGGTGGTTCAAATGAGTGTGTTATGAATGCAATTAGAGGGGATATAAACTGGCTTCACCCACCAGGATTGCTGTATTTCAGTTGCTGCCTCGACTCACAGATACTTTCAAGAAAGGCTTGAAAGGATAACTCATGTTGTAGTTTTAATGTTGCACATAAAATCCTATTGCAACACAGGAGGGGAAAATGAATTTATTGCAAATTTTATGTTTTTACTTTAATTTTTAGGTATTTCTAGATTTTTCCCTGGAGTGTGTTATTGCACTGCATTTTATTTTTTTCCCCTAAGAACACAGAAATACCGTAATGGCAGAGCAGGGATCTGTCCAGACAGAGGGTTTGTATGGGAATGGAAAGGCCTAGGATGGAACGTGGTCTGGAGCTGAAGGAGGGCAGAGTAAAATGGAATATTGGGAATAAATTCCTCCCTGGGAGGGTGGGCAGGCCCTCGCACAGGGTGCCCAGGGAGGCTGTGGCTGCCCCATCCCTGGAAGTGTCCAAGGCCAGGTTGGACGGGGCTTGGAGCAACCTGGGCTGGTGGGAGGTGTCCCTGCCCATGGCAGGGGCTGGCACCAGATGGGCTTTGGGGTCCCTTCCCACCCAAACTAGTCTGGGATTCAATGAAAAATCTCCCTGATGGAAATGTTCTAATCACCATTATTTCAACATTACTCTGAGCTCTTAAAGTGATCGAGTTTCTCTCCTTTTGTCTAGAATGGTGAGTTCTCACCTTGAATATTGTGCCAGTTTTGGGCACAGCAACATGAAAAAGGTATGAAGCTCTTAGAGAGTATCCAAAGTGCTCTTCATGTGGTTGAAATGGCATATGTCACAGTTAATGTTCATTTTAGACCATGCCATTGTGCTCTTCCCATTAATAACACTAAGCAAGAACCTTTGTAACAGGAGTTTAATGTTTCTGTAAGAGCAGGCATGTCCAAGCATTGTTCCTTGACTATAGAGCAAGGGTCCCCTTGCTATCCTCCTTCTGCTTAATTAATATAAATAATACATTTGAAATAATACCTACAGTAATGGAACGTGGGGGGAGAACAGAAACACGTTTCTAATTAGGGCTTTTGAATGACATTGGGAAAAGGCTTTGGGTTAAATCACCTTCCCTTACTATGGGTTGAATTAGCATAGATTTAATGCCAGTGATAATTTTATGCAATGGTGAGATCAGGAGTTTAATGCATCTGGCAGGGGGACAGGGATTTTCCTTCTCTGACAGCACTGAATAAACCCCTGTAATCCTTTTCCTTCAGCTCTCTCACCCATCCAGACCGCAGTTTAATAAGAGGCCAAAGAAGCTAGGAGTCTGCTGAGCACCTATAGCTCAGGCACAGGCAGAAAGAGGTGCTACTGTAGCACATTTTGTGGCCCAATTAAATAAAAAGACTGATGATGGCAGCATTGGAGGGCTAAGTTTGCATCCCCACCACCTGGGTGCTGCAGAAGGCTCCATCATAGCACGGGGTCTGTATTAATTTATTGCTCTAACAACCTGCTGCAGCGAAATTAAAGGTAAAACAAGGTAATCTGGAGCAGTTGGGCACTTTGCTTTAATCTGTTGGGCTCTCCCATTACAGCTGGAGCACAGCCTGGGAACTCCAGCGTGGGTCCCGTTTCCTTTCAAGGAGCACGGGACAAGATGTGTTAAAGCAGTGCTTGAAGGGAAGTCGTTTACAGTGCAAGTCCCCAGGTTTTAGGGATTGCATGAAACCCAGGAGCTGAGCAGTATAATTTTGAGTACAGTTTTACAGGGAGGCTGTTTGCCAGCTCTTTATGTGTCCATAAAGGCAGGCAGAGCCTGGCAGCGTCACAATATCTCTATCAGTCAGGGTGGGGGAGACTCCAGGTGAGGTGGCACCGCTGGGTCACATCATTCCATTTAACCCCATCAGAAGAGAACCTCTGATCAAAGTCTAAATTTGGCTTTGAACCTAACAAGTGTTGGACTAGATTTTAAGTCAAGGGCTGACACACAAGAACTCAAAACCCACAGGTGCTCACTGCTCTCAGTGTGGGTCACAGGCTTTGTCTTAAATGAGAGTGTGCCCAGTTCTTCCAGTGTTCCCACCCCGAAGGAATCCAGGGTTGTCTTCACTTTGCAAAGGTGAGCATGGACGTATGGCCACCTTTCCACTACGCTTTTCCTGGAATTATGTGAAATTGGCAGGTAGGACCAGATTCCTCTTTGTGTTCAGACAGGTGACTGTCCATCAAGAGACTCATGTTTTGGCTGTTGTAAAATGACGACTGTGTGTTCCCATCCTCAAGCCAAGCAGGATCGAGACTTGGCTTTGATTTTAGACCCCCCCTTTGAGGCAGATTTGCTCTGAAGATCCAGTCCCAGCTGAGTTATTAAACTAATGAAAAAACACCTATAAGAGCCATTTTTACACAATTGTCCAATATTCTCCCCAGATTATTGTCAGTGCTAATTGTATCAGTTCCTTTTCTGACCTTAAATCCTTGTCCTCAGAAGAGTCTCATGACAGGAGGTTTCACAGCTCGCTTCTGTTTTATGAGAATGTATTACTTCTTATCTGAAAAGTTTAATAGAGATTTAATCTCATCCATGTCTTCTCACAGCCTGAACAGTGAGTTTTTCTTCCAACTTTAGCACTCAAATAACACCAAAGCACCCCATGTGTTATGAGCATTAGGGCAGGCTTATCCCTTAGGAGTTGTGTGGAGGCCGTTTAGTCTCTACAGAAAGTTTTAGACCTTTAACATCTGTGACTTTATGTTGGACTTCCCATATTATACTTACCTGGATCATATAGACAAGTTCAATGCTATTGTCTTGATCTCAATTAAGATTCCTTATAAATTCTGACCTGATGATAACACTGAGCAAACCCAGAGGAAGGAATGTGGGAAATTATTTGGGTTTATCAAAGTTAATTCTAGAACTGTTTTTTGTTAATGAACAGTGAATTTGCATCAGAGTGATTGTGAGAGGTGGATTTTGAGTAGGGATGGCTGGGCAGGGTTTGCATGGAAATGCTCAGCTTGTTGGCCATATTCTGTGCAATAGTAGTTTAATCTCAGCAGATTTATTCAGTTCTTTTATTCAGAGTAAAAAGCAGATGGAGGAAGGGGAGCTCTCCAAAACTCAGAGGCAAGTTGTGGATGTATTCCTTTGTGAAGAGGGGGGATAGAGATTTCAGGTAGGCACAATGCAGCTTGATCCCCCCAAGTTTAAACAAAATACTGTCTTTTAATAGAGCATTCAAGAATAAAGGCCTTTGGGGAGGTGCCTGGAAGCTGCTCTGAGCTCCCAGCACAGAAGATACGCTTTGATTAACACATCACACTTCAGATATTCCTCATCCCTTGTTTAGCCTTATTCTTAAGTATCAAAAGAGCCTGTTCACACACGGATTTGTTTATTTACAAGGATTATACTTGTTAACTGACAGTTTAAAAAGAATTACACAGGCTTCCAGCACTGATAGCCTGGCACTGAAGAGAGTATTAAATGCTGATCTTGAGTTCAGCTAAAGGCTGCCCTTTCCCCACCCTCCACTGGTCTGGAGAAGGAATGGAAGTTTAAACATGCCAGAGTTGATGATCATTATACAATCACATGGGTGATTGACATAAAATCTCTGCTGAAAACGAGTCTAGATGTGTTTTAGGGGACGACTGTAGAGGTCTCAGGGAGATTCCCAGGGCTGTTCCCAGCACAGAAGCAGGAGGAAGGCTCTGGTGCCCAGGCTGTTGGCACAACTCTCACCTGGACTTTATATTCATTGACAGAAGCTCTTCCATTCACCTAAAAAGAAGAGAAATGAGGGACAATTTCATCAGGAAGGATCTTTAATGCCCCATCCTTAGCAATGTTCAGGTTTGGACATGGATTGGACCAACCTGGGCTAGTGGAAGTTGTCCCTGCCCATGGCAGGGGGTGGCACTGGATGGGCTTTAAGGTCCCTTCCAGCCCAAACGATTCTGCGATTTCATAATTCTGTATTTCTGTGATTTAAAACAGCCCCGGCAGCAAAAACTTTCATGTGAGAGGAAGAAGAAAAGAGTCTCATGAGCGAAGTGCCCAAGGTCAGAGCAGAACAAACCAGCACAGGGAGCAGGGTAACCAGGAGGAGAACACAGAGCCAGGGGCTGCTGGGGGGATAAAGGCACAACTGGGAGGATCTGGCCTTGAAAGCCCAGCACAGGTCATGGAAAAGCAGCTCAAAGGGAAAGGGACTGGTTCAATATATAAAAAAAAAAAATCAGTTAAAACTGTGCTGGTTGCTCTGATTCTGCTCGGTGTTTCGGGTTTATTTTTTGATGGAACAGGTTTACACGGAAATATTTTTGATACTGAAGTACATCAGAATATGTTGATGTCATTTTTCAACCCAAAAGTTAGAGAAATTCAACCCCTTCCATTTCAAATATGATACACTTCAATATTACAGGATTTGTCAGCCTAAAGCAACTGAAACATTTCCACAGGGTTTTTTCGATGTGAGTTGAACAACTTTAATTTCTGTCCAGCAATTTTTTCTTCTTTTTTTTTTTCAACTTCCAGCATTTTGTTCTTGTTAGGACGAAAATACACTTTGACATGACTGTAAATGAAAATCAGATTTGACTGCTACTCCCGAGTATCTTGGTGTGGTACTTTCCTGCTGCAATTCAGCTGTGTGAAAAGGTCACATTGGAAATGTTGTCTGTGATGAAACAAAATGTGAAGGAGAATTCCTCAGGGGAGCCCCTGACATTAGTGAGACATGGAAAACGCTGCATTAATATGCTGGACTTGGGGGTGCTGTCTCCTATTTGGGTTTTTTCAAGGTATAAAGGACAGCAAAGTGCCCCTTAAAGGAAGTTCTTCAATAAGTGTGTTTTTAGCCTAAAAAAAGAGGAGAACACATCTCGGTGAAATTCCAGCCTGTATTTTCAAACCTTACCATTATTTCCAAAGATTTCCTGCACCTGGCGATCAGTCTAAAACCTGGATTTTTCAAGATAAAGCCTTTACAATACTTTTTTTTTCTATTTCTATATTTTTTCCTATTTCTATAATTTCTTTTCTATTGAAATTGCTCTACTGGTTTTCCCTTCAGCGTTGCTCCAACCACCAGCTGGGATCAGTGAGCTCTGGAATAGTCCTGAGGTGGGCTGGGCTATTCAATCCTGCATTTTCAGAGCTATTAAGATGTTAAAAAATTAATAATGGACTCTCTTCCCAGTGGCATCCCTTGAACTTTGCTGTCTGTCAATCTTGGGAGTATTGCCTGTCAAAGAGCTGTAAGGAATTAATGAGAAAGTAAAGGCCATTTTATCTGGGAAGGATTTTTCCCAGCACATATGGAAAGAAAGGCCTCTGATATTCTTCCTCCTTCCAAAATGATGCCCAGTGTCCTCTGGCTGAGCAAAGCAGAACAGAGCAAATAATGGCTGAAGAGTTGTTTTCTAGGTAAAGAAAAGTCTAGGATTCCTTATAGGACAAAGAAAAGGGAATGCTGGCTAACAAAACGTGTAGTTTGACTGTAGGAATCACACCAATCTGGATTTTTTTCCTTATATTATTTCTAACAGGTTTTTTTAATAATTGTATTTAATTTTTAACATGGATCAGATACTTCTAA
Source organism: Sclerurus mexicanus (assembly GCA_013396755.1). Taxonomy (NCBI): domain Eukaryota; kingdom Metazoa; phylum Chordata; class Aves; order Passeriformes; family Furnariidae; genus Sclerurus; species Sclerurus mexicanus. The sequence continues at coordinate 474,490 of VWZF01003689.1, read as the reverse complement.
ATAAAAAGCAAATATTTCTTCATTTTGAAATTCAAAAATGAATGATTTAACAGTTTTAAACATTTTTATTTTTTTGGCTAACAACACCTGCCCAAATTCCTCATTTGACAAGTATGAGAGATTTCAGACTCGGTGAAATGGAGCTTTTGGCTTTTTTTTTTTTTTTAAAGTCCCTCTGAATGATAAATCTCAAATCTGATAAAGAAGCCAATGGTGTTTTGTGCCAACAAACTAAGTGGATTCCTGCTCTGTGGTTTTAGGTGTCCATGATGACACAGATAATGATGAACCATTTATTGATTTAGACATACAATGCACCGTCCCCTAAATCTGGACATTAGACTGCTCTGGAAATTGTTGTGCCTTATCTATAACAATGAAAGATATTTGAAACTTGATCTTAACTCCAGTTATTTTTCTGAAGCACCATGGAACCATTTCCATTCTTGCCATGGATTTGAACTAAACAAAGATCTTCCTTTCTAGTCTTGGTCTGATATAAAAAGTTTATCATTCCTCCAGTGCTGCTGCTGTAGGAAAATCTCATTCTGTATTTCCAAAAGAGATGATTTTCAGGCAGTGTAATTACATTTGGAACTGAGAGGGAGCTGCCCTGCAACATCTGACCTTCCTAATAGGCTGGGCAAGGCTTGTAAGGGATACGTGGAGGGCTGTGGATATTTAAATTGGGATCTTATTTACTGGTTGTATCAAGAATATATCGGCAAATTAAGAACGGGGACCAGAGCCTCTTCCCCCACCTCCCTCATGTAAAGATGTGTAATGAAGAGGGAACACTGAAATAAACAGTGGGGCAGATGCTGAGCTTTGGCTACAAAGGGAAAGGCAGGACCTGCGGACTGAACCCAAACCCCTCACGAAATCAAAGGGCAGCTGAGCACTTATAATAAAAATCTGGGGGTGAGGGATCAATCCTCAGCACATCAAACCCTGGTCACTTCTCCCTGCCTGTAGAAACCTGAGCTTGAACAAGCCAGGCTTAATATTTATTTGTCTTCAGTATTTCAGGAGTATTTGCAGAGCTGGTATCTTATTTAAGCTGTCAGTGTTAAGCACTTGGTTGTGATTATCTGTGAAATGCATGACGAGTCATGAGAAATACATCAGAAGTCATAATGCATTGTAGAAAACAACCAACCAGCCAACCAACCAAACCCGAATATTTAATATCTAGAATTCTGCATTCAGTTTCATTCAGTTTAGTGAGTTTTTCTTTTGGGATTTTTTATTGTGTTTAGGCATTTTGTTCTTTCAAGCCATGTGAAGGTACATTTGTGTGCTGTTGCTGCTGGAAGAGCCTCAGACAGATGTGCTGTAAGAAAATGCTTCTCAACACCCCCACCTCCCCAATTCCTCAGTGCCTTTGCCCACCTGAACTTCTGGGGCAAAGAGAAGGTTTAAGATAGGGAACGGGAAAAACTCACCATACCTGAACTCGTGCCCCCTGCTGTCCTCTGCATTGCTCTGGTTGAGCAATATTTGGAGTTTGTCCTGATCTCACTGCTTTGACCTGCACTCAGCGTGTGGTCTGGGTGACCTCGTGGTGCAGCTCTGCCTTAAGCAGGTACAGAGTGTAATTGAGTTTCCAGTGAAACCCTGAGATGGTCCCATCTGTTCATAGTGCAGAGTACCAGGAATTGCTCTTTGTTGAAGCCTTGGAGCTCATTCTTGACAGACCTTCACTGAATTGGGCATCAACGTGTAGAGTGCACGGCAGCAAAATCACCCCCTCGGACCCTTCCCAGCATCTTGGGGTCAGTCTGCCCATGATTTCCCTGTGTTCCTCAAAGGTGAGGCCACAGGGATAACTCCCCCTGTGGGCACTGTGTGTTTTAAATCATCAAGGAGTCATATGTGTGTGCTTTCATTTGGAGCTTTGCTTAAATTATGTGGAGTCCTTCAAAAGGAAAAAAAAATCAATTTGATTTTGGCAGCTGTCTCCACAACGCTGCCAATCACCAGAGTATCTTGGCTATTTTTAAGCCTCCTGAAATCAGTCTGCATTAAGGCAATAGCTGTGCTTGGATTTAAGCCCAGGACTCTATCAATATAAAATGATTTGTTGTAAGTGTAAAGATGCTTCATCCTTATTCTCTCTCTTTTCATTTACATTTTAGGCTTTCATCAAAACGTGGACCAACAATACTAATGGAGCCTTTTCCCCTCTGTCCTGCTCTCTCTGTCTGCAGAGAACACCGGAGGCTGCGTGTTCTGCACCTCGGTCTGACACGAGGGGCCTTTCCTCCTGCTCAAACACGGGGACCAGCTTGTTCTCTGAAGGAACCCACGGGGAGCCTTTGCAGCCCTTTGCCATTTGAATCATTTCCAGTGAAGTTCTCAGGGACATGAAACGTGTGATTAAGGGAGTGATGGGAAGCAAAAAGGAGATGATCCTTCATACAGTAGGAACGGAAATAACCATTAAATACGAGATTTTGTTTTCCCACTTTTAAGACTGATGTTTTCAAAGTGCAAAGTGTGTTAGACTACCCCTTCTTGGGCCTTTTCACAAGGGCCTGGAGCGGGGAATGGCCTTAAGGGGAAGGAGGGCAAGGTTAGATGGGATATTGGGAAGGAATTCCTCCCTGGGAGGGTGGGGAGGGGCTGGGATGGAATTCCCAGAGAAGCTGGGGCTGCCCCATCCCTGGAAGTGTCCAAGGCCAGGCTGGAGCAACCTGTTCCTTTGGAAGGTGTCCCTGCCCATGGCAGGGGGTGGCACTGGATGGGCTTTAAGGTCCCTTCCAACCCAAACCATTCCATGATTTCCTTGACAGACTAACCATGGATGCTTTCTGCAGTCGGGATGACATTTATAGCTCAGTGTTATCCATGCTCTGGGCAGGGTCAGTGCTCACCAGGGGAATGAATGGGGGGTTTCCCAACAATTGAGTTTCTCATCTCTAATTTTTGCCAGTCCCTTCTGTCCTTTCCAACTTGCACAGTCGCCCTGTCCATCCACACAGGCTTTGCTGAGAGAGAATTCCCCCAAGGAAAACCCACAGGGATTTCCCCCAAGGAAAACTGTGAAGAACTGCAGACAGTTAAGTAGTTAAATAACTTTGTGATTGAGTAGAATAGTGTTAGATCCAAGTTTGTTTTAATAATAAGTAAAAATATCAAGATAATGTTTTATGCTTCAGCTTCTCATTAGTAGAGGCATAATTTCCCTGGATGTTTTTCCCAGATTTCCTGGGATTTCTATGGTAGCCCCCATCTCACAGAAGGCATTTTTATACCTGGCTTGTATTTTGGCCTCTTTATGAAATTTTTCAAAACATATGATCATCAAATACCTTGAAAAAATAAAACATAAATTTGAAAAAATTTGAACTTGTTACTTAATCTGTGATGAAAAGATTGCACTATTTTTTTTTGCATCTTTGCTGTAAATATTGATTAAAAATAGCAACTCTTGATGTGTGGTTGCTGAATGTGATTTCTGATACGTGTATGTAATTAAAGCAGAACTGTTTGATGTTCTCTGTGGGTGAGGGAGTGTCTAAAAAACAAATATCAGTTCCTTTGCCTGTTTCTGCACTAAATCCTGTCACAATGGTTGGTTGTTGTTCAGCTCCTTTGTGCCTTCAGGGCATTTTGCAGTAGCATTAATGCCTCTGGAAAAAAAAAAAGGAAGTTTATCCTCGTTCTTTATTTAATTTATATAATTTCTGTCCTTTTGGCATGAAAACCTCTCCAGGCTGTATCACTATTTTCACTTGTGCCTTGGCATTTGGAGCGCTTTAGTTTATCAGCGGTGCAAGGAAAACCTTCCTGGAGACTTTCCATCAAACCCATTTGGTGATGAAGGAGGGAACATCTTCTCTGATGCTTTGAAACAGGAGCCATAATTCTGGAGTGAACTTTCAGTGCCCTTATTGATAGAGAAGTAATTTTTTTAGCATCACCCTGACCTGGGCAGGGAAAAGGGGACGTGTCGGGAAGGTGAGTGTTGTGAGTGGGGAGATTGATGTGATTTAGAGGAAGTGATTTTGCTTTGACTCTTGATGCCAAGTGCCTTCATCCAGTCTCCTGAGTGCTCCTGCCACTCTAGAGCTGGGTGAAGGTAGTTTAGAAATGTTGGCTTCCACCAGGATGGTTAACTCTGGAAAAACTTCAGTAAAACCTCTTGTAGAGAGGAAAAAATGGCATTTTTTCAAGCTCCTAGAGAGTGTCTAGTGCATAAACAGTGCTCTTCTGCTCCACTCTTCTTTGACTTGTAACAAATAGCCTTGAATTAATAAGATGCAAATGGAAGGGGGAGGAAACCCAGGTACCAACCAATCATTGTCGTAAAAATTGCCAAAAGAATCAGGGTGATCATAAAGGTGTCCAACATTGATGCTGTGCTGCAGAACTAATAAAGAGGGTATAAACAGGATATAACCTTGAAATGAAATAAATACATTCCAACGTCAGGCCTTGGAGGAGGAAGAAAGACTCACTTGGGCTTCGTGCCAGACAATTGAGTGTTGGGTTTTAATTGCTCAGGGTGGAAATAAGAGCCAAATGTCCAAATCCAGCTGTTCTGCAACGCCACAGTGTTCCTGTTGACAGCCAGTGGCTGTCCTTCCATTTATCAGCAAGTCATTTCCTAACAATATGGATTACTGCATGTGTGAGCTGTTCTTTATATCCAAGAAACTCAGTTGCATTAAAAAAGGCTTTTTGGGTTCAAGGACTTTTTCCTTTGTCTTGCTTCCAACCCTACCTTCCTCTAGAGCAGCTTGCTCAGATAAAGTTTTATCTGTAATCAAACACTTCTTCCCTGGGTTCCTAGAGATGCTCCAGGTGTCTCTGTGTGACTCTGGGAATCAGATATTTGTGTTAATGTCCCTGTGCCATCGGGTCACCTTGTTAGAAAGGAAACTATTCGCTGGCAGGAAATGCAGGCTTTAGTGATCACCTCAGTGCCAGTTTGGCTGTAAAGCCAGATCTCAGTGGCACCTTACCCTGAGCACTGGAATCCCCATGAATTTCAAATATATTAATAAAGCATGAAAAAGAAACTTTTTCCTCCCCACAATTAAAGTTGGGGTTTTTTACAAACAAGGGAAATTAACACAAAGGGAAGAATGAGGATTAAAGCAGAGAATGACTGACTTTGATTTTCAAGTACTATTGAAGCAGAACTGCTTTTAGGTGGGCTGATAATTTCTGCTATTCAGCTGATTCGGAGATAGGGAAATTGCCTGGGAAGGCAAGTTAAGGAAAGCTGGATTGGGACAGTGGGACTGAAAATATCTGGAAAGCAGCAGAGAAATTCCCATATTGATTTCAGGATCATTTGAATTTCATCTGTGTAATGAGATAGATGATGTGAACAGAAAGGACAGAAAAAAGGGATCTAGAAGATGAGAATATTTAAATGCAGAGCAATAACTTTGTAAGGAGCAATTGAATCTTAATATCTGGCATTGCTTTTGTTTGCGAGTTGAAGTCTGTGCCTCACCTAAGAGCAAATCTGACTGAAATTAAAATCCTTGTAACACATTTCTGCTCCTGTTCAGCTTCACCAGCGCTGAGGAGGAAGATTAGAAATTCCTCAGGACAGTGAAGAACGGCAATTAAATAAAATTCACAGGGAAGATTAAATAAAATAAGTTTGCAGATTTATAAGGCACTGATTATTCTGTTCTGGCCTTGGAGATGAATTACACAAATCACTGACCACAGAACACCTTTGAATTAACACTTTTCTGAAGGCAGGAATTCCACTTGTAGGACTTGTGTCTGTGCATATTCTGCTGACTATTCTACTTCTTTTCCTGATGCTTCCACATTTCCTTGCTGAAGCTGTGTTTTTTCACACGAGATTATACCTTTTACTGATAACCAAGTGTTCCTTTCCTACCAGCCACTAGCACTGCCTGTTTCAATGGGGATATTTTATCACGGGAACACACGTGCCAATTGACATATGTCCTGATCCATCAATCCTGTGCTTTGATGGCCTAAAAGCATTACTGGTGAGATGAAGATTTGACGGATTGCCAGTTAAGCTGAAAAATCATCTGTCTCGTTGTGTATTTTGGACTTGAACAACTCCAAACAGGAGCAGTGAGAGGCACCTGGGGCTGGGAGAGACTTGGGACCTGCAGGGCTGGAACGTGCCTGGAACTTTGCCATAATTAGTGCTGGGTTAAACAGATTTGCCTTGTTACATCAGCACTTTCTGTCTCGCTGTGTTACAACATGATCATTACTTCATCAATTAAGGGCTATTCCGTACTTTTATGGGACTTCCCAGCACTTTCTGCTACAGAGCTTTGCTTTTGATTTAAGGCCTGGGCTCCAGGTGATCTAAACCTTCAATGCAGCGCTAAGGGGACAGTGAGAAGGGCAGCAAAAGGGGACCTGCTTTGGAAAATTGAAGTGGAAGGTCAGGGAGAAGATCAGAGGATTGAAGCTCTTGGTTTAAAATATTCTTTCGAATTTTGAGAACGCCATGTAGGTGTTATTGCCTGCCAGGGTCACAGCAGCCCAAACGCTGCTTATTTTGATTAAAACCATCCTGCCCTGGGCAGCTCCATTTTGAGGACCTTCAATTCAGCTGTTCCTTCTCAGTGTTGGGTTTAAAATCCCCCCAGTGGGCACTGATAGACTCGTGTCTCTTTTTTGTTTCCAGTGGCAACAGAAGACGCTTCTCCCTTTGGAGTCAGCAAGAGGCTGTGGACGCTGAGCTGCAGCTTTACAGGTCAGATGGCTCAGAGGGGATCTCTGCCAGGCCGGGCATGCGGAGACTTCGGAGAGCAAAGCCAAAGCTGAGCACCAGAAATCTCTGCTGAGGAAGGTCTGGAGTTTGGAAAGCTCCAACTTTCCAAGCCTTCGAAACGTTCGGTCTCAGCTGTACCTGGAGTTAGTTTTTCTCTTCAATCAATAAAATTATTCCCTCAAATACAGAGGTATGAAAATATTCATTAACTTCAGAGTCACTGGCGAGCTTCAAACACAACTGGATGACGCCGTACAGTCAGGGCTGCACTCCACGACCTCGGAGGTCTTTTCCAACCTCAATGATTCCATGATTCTGTGATTCCATGTACTGGCTTTTGGTGGTTGGAATATACAAGCACCATCTTTGAAAACGGGTCAATTGATAGTGATTAATAAAAGGCTAAATTTACAGTATAAATCTGGACAGTGGTATTTGAGTGGAGGATTTGATTTTAGTCCATTTCTGAGGGATATTGGTAGTTAAATAATAGTAAAGATCCTTTTAAAGAGCTAATTAAAGGGCACGAAAGGGGTCCCAGTACAGCGAGGCCACTGGTTTGCTCTGTGCTCCCATTCCCATTCTGCCACTCCACAACTGGCACCCTCATTAGCATTTAAATCAGGAGTATTTGGGCTTAAATAAGCTTTATTTCTGATTAATGTAATGCCATGATTTTGTGCCTTTTTTAGAGTCTTTAGCTTAAAGCAGGCAAGCTTATGATAAATACTGGAGATGTGGGAGAAGTTGATTAAATTAGTCGTGGAAATGGACAGTGGGAAACAGGAGGAAAAATGCACAGATGAGCAAATTCAGGGTTTTTCAGCTCTATTCTCAGCCTTTGTTAATGGATACGGTCTGCTGTTGAAAAAAATAGAAATATTGAAAGACTTTTTGAACTGAGGATTAGCAGGGAGGAAAAAAGAGCTTTTTTCCTGCTGGAGGAAGTGAGTGCTCTGTGAGCAATTTGCCAGGTCTTCTAATATTATAAATTTTGAATGTTACTTAGGGAAAAATGGTGTAGACAAAAAAGTTAAACTCAAAATTCTTCTCCATATCCCCCCCAAACAATAAAAAGTAAAATTTAAACCCCCCAAACCCTTTAACGAACCTTTTCTAATAAGATTACTTAAAACTGCAGTGGGTGAGATGAAATGATGACTTAGAACTGGATCTATTGCTGTGCTTTAAATGCCTGAAGTTTGCTCCAAATGACTTTTGGAAGTTCCAGATGAATTTGGTTGCCCATCTGCTGTGAAATCCCCTTGTTTCCTGAGACTGCTGAGAGCACAGGATACAAATACCTGTTTATAGCCAACCTCCTTCCGAAAATTACAAGTTTTTTGCAAAATGTCTGATCTGTGGCCACATTTCAGGAGTGGAAAATTACTTTGATGAAGGTTAAGAGGCAAAACTCTCTACCTAAGGAATGAATTTGAACTTAGAAACTCCACTAAAGGGGATGTGTCACCTTCAGGAATAGGAAATCATTCTGCAAACAGATTTATGACAAGCAAGTGCCCAGCAATTAAATATTATTGTTGTGCATTATTCCACTTATTGGCTTTAAAGAGCAAAGTGAGGTTTTGGGAAAGAAGGGCAGATGTTGTATCATCATCTCAGTTGTTTGTATCCCAGATACTTTGGGATCATTCTGGTCTGTTCCATCAATATAAATCCAGAAATCCTCTGTAAATTCAGCAGCCTCCATCAGGCTGTTCCCTGGTGCTGAGAGAGGGGAATCTGAATCTCTCCTGGCTTTGTGCTGTCCATGTGGGAAGTGTTTCTCCTGAGAAGGCTTTTCCTTGAAGAAAACGAGTGTGCCTTTCAACTGGCCCTACAGTGATGGAGCTCCACGAGCAGGGCCATGTGCACACACCCTCCTCACCCCAAAGCCCCCGGTTCCAGTGCCAGCCGCTCCCCCAGGGTATTTGTCAGGAGGGGGACAGGTGTGGGGGCTGATATAAACCCAAATAACGGCACAGTTGCCCAGCAAGGACCGATGGCCTCGGAAATGGGGCCGGTTCTCTGTGCTGGACCAATGTTGACATGGATTTCAGCTTTACAGAGACTTAATTTGAAACTTAAGCCTGTCTTAAGTCTCATTTCAATTGAACTAGTCAGATTCCTAACAGGTAATTCTCACTGCCTCCCTCCCTGCTAAGTGCAGGAGAAACCATCACCTTTGGTGTTCAGGGAACAGGTTTAAATTGGGTGAGAAGTGTAAAACAGCAGAGAAACCCCAAAAGAGGGTCTGAAACTGTCAAAGGCAAAATATAACCAGTTTCAAGGGAACTTCATAAATAAATATAATGGGCTGGGTGAGGCAGTTGCTTAGAGCTTCTCAGGAGAGAGACCTGTCCCCTCAAATCCCATGAAAGTCCCATGGAAATAAATACCAGATAAATTCCAATAAATACCCAAATAACAAGGNACCCAAATAACAAGGGGGGGGGGGAAGGGGGGGGAAAAGAGAGAGAGAAAAAGGGAAAAAGAAGGGGAAAGAGAAAAGGAAAGCACTTCCCATGGTGAAGGGTCCCACTCACAACAGTGGGAGGAGTTCTGGAGTTATTTTCTTCAAAGAATAAAGATGTCAGAATTTGTCCTGAAATTATTTACATATATCTTCCCTTAATGAAAATGAACTACTTGTATTTCATGTAGATGTGCATTAAACACTCCATCTATCAAACTCCACAGTGCACAGTCCTGTGAAGGAAGCAAACATCTAAGTTATTGCCCAAACAATGGGTTATATATGACTGAGGCTGTAGCAGTAATAGAAGCCCATCAATCTCAGGGCAGGACTTAGGCTGGGTTTTGGCGTGTTCTAAGTGAGGCAGGCCCAGCAGAGCAGGGCTGAGTCAAGGTCTTGCTTAGCTAAATCTTCCCCTTGGCAGCAGGAGCGGGTCAGAGAGGGATTTCCTGCGCGTGGCAGCGTTTCCCTGGGTCCTGCCCAGCAGAGCTTCACACCTGGGAGCTGCTTCCTTTCCACTTGGGTTGTTTCAGTGCAACCCCAGTGGTATTGGCAGTGAAAGTCTATCAGACAGCCTTTGACTGGAGTGTTCCAGCCGAGTTTGATTTTAAAAGGGATTTTGTTGATTATTATTATTTTTTCTACAGGGGAGAAATTTCTTGAGCTGTTCCAATTCAGAGAGAACTGCAAGGACAGCCTGGGTTTGTAACAGAGCTGCAAATTCACACAAGTGCATTCACACTGGCAGGAGGTGGATGCAGGAAAAGGGACTTGGATGAAATCACAACAAATCTAAAGAAACTGGTAATGTTGCACATCCCAAGGGCCCAGTGAGGGCTCCCACTGCAGCTTTGGGAGGAATTGAAGCCTATTTTTAAATGTGGGAGGCTCAGAAGTTCCTAGAATCCATGGGCACCTACAGCAATAACAGTCAGAGTTCAATTCTCCCAGGAAAGCATCTCCCATTTGAAAATTGCTTATAAACAATCAAAGTCTGCAACAGGGAATCACAAAAGACTGTTTTTGATAGTCTGTTGTGGTGGGAAGAACACCTGAGAAAGCTGAGTTCGAGATGTTTGCTCATCAGTTAATTGTGGTTTGAAACTTTTGTTTTAATGGCTGTTTACAGCAAAAGTGCAGCAGGAGAAATAGTTTCTCCAACACAGGTTGCTATGGAATTTTTGTAAGGAACAAGGAAATTGGAGTGACTAAGAGGGCAGAAAACACAGGCAAGACACCGGAGCAAACAGGCAACAAACTGAATCAAGTGTGTTCCTGCTCTGGAGGAAAAAAACCCAGAGACAGGACCAAAAATAGCTTCAGCTGCTTTTTGTACCCAACTCCTCCCCAGCCCAAGAGCACACACAGCTCTGCGGGCACGTGGCACTTCTGGTGGAGCAACTTCATTGCAGTTGGATCAGAGGCAGGAGAAGAGCACAGGCAGAAATAGAAGAGGGGAAAGGTTGTTTGCAAGGTTGCTTTTTTCCAAAATCAAGTAATTTAATAACTCGGGAAGATGTTTGCACAAAGTATTCACACTTGGCTTGGTTTACAACAGGCACGAAATAATTTTGGCCAGGTTCTCGAATGTTCCTCTTGAATAAGTTTGGACGTTTATCCATTGGAATAACTCACCTGGTTGAGCTGAGCCTCAGACACAAGTAGTGCTCAGGAGATTGTTAGACTTAATTAGTTTATAAATCTGTCTCCAATAGCTGCATATGAAAATTTAATAAGCCAACCCTGCAACGACACGGTGCTTTTGTACTTTGCTACGAGACACTGTAGCGGAACAGACCAAAGATGGGAGCAATAAAGATTAAAAACCCTTCGAAATAGTACAGATGTTCCAGAGTTCCTTCCGGAGCCATAATCAGACAGCGGTGACTCGATGGGGAGACAGGTTCTGGAGAGACGCCTTGGTGAACTTTGCAACAAGCTGTATTGATAGTCTCCCCCAACCCCATCCCCTAATCCTGGACACTGGATAAAAATTACAATATAATTCCATTTACTGTTGATTTTGCCCCCATCCCCCAGATGCAAAATCCTTCCTTTTTGATGTTTCCAAGAGTAAAGACTTTTTGGGTGAAGACTTTTCTTTCCTTTCCATTTTTAAGCTGTGTTTGCAAACTTGAGAATGGAACTATTTTCACCAGAAAAGTGAGGTCTACCTATGGGCAGTCTTGCTCCTCAATAATGTGGGTTTTGTCTTGTTTATTTATTAAATTGAATGCATAAGCACAATAATTGTTGCTGCTTCTCACAAGGAGAGCTCATCCTATGTCAGGGAGGCCATGCCAGGAATATAAATAGAACAATCTCCTGTTCCTGCAGCTCTGGGTACCGCAGGCTGCACATCTCGTAGGTGATAACAGCTTAAACATGAATTCATCTGAGAGCGTGATGTGAGAGAAAAGGTACCCAGTGTTAATTAAGCCTTGGGGGCGCAGGATTGATCCTGAGCTCCTGCAAATTGGCTTAACTTCCTCGGCTTGAAAGGAATCAGCCTTATTTACACCCCGGGAGGATTAAGCCTCTCTATTTTAAGATGCTTTAGATTTGACTATCTCAAATTAACATGTACAAATTCTTTATTAAAGGAATGATATTAATTATTCGGTGTACAATGAGGTGTGTTTCAAAGACAAGTATTAAATAGTGTTGAAGTGACAGAAAGAGCAGCAACCCATTTACCAATCACAAAGGTTTGTCGTGGTTTCATTTTTCCCCTAATTGCCTCTTGGCCCCTTCCCATTGTCCATAACCTGATGGATACAGTGTGGTCCATGTCTGAGTGAAGATGACACCTCTGATTACTGAGGAGAGATAATTGCTGGCTTTCTTCAGTAAAGCATTTCTGCATCAAAATTAAATTAATTTTCTCAAGTTCTGCAGTAAGCAAAAAGAACCAGCTATTTCAGGAGAGCTGGACCCTCCCACCCTGGGCAAAGCTTTGCTAGGGGGTTTCCAGGATATCCAACCACTTCTTGAACCCTTCCTAAAGCCCCAAGTTGGGCGAATAACGTATGAAACAGGTTGAACAGAGTTTTGAGCCTGTTTGGTTGGGTTTGGGTTTTTTTGAGAGCGAGTATCTGAAAAGTGCCACAGAATCCCAGGATGGTTTGGGCTGGAAGGGACCTTAAAGCCCATCCAGTGCCACCCCCTGCCATGGGCAGGGACACCTTCCACCAGCCCAGGGTGCTCCAACCTGGCCTTGGACGCTTCCGGGGATGGGGAGCCACAACTTCCCAGGACAAGCACAAACATTCTCTCTCACATTTCGACCAGAAACTGCCAGGTGTGAATCAACTTCCGTGACAAGTGTTCCTCGAAGTGGAGGGATTTCTGTGAAAAGTGGCAGCTCCAAAAAATCAATATTTTTTTGACAAAAAAAGAATTGACTGGAAAATTCCCAGTTAATTCTGTCCCTGGGTTCTGGCTCCTGACTGAGTTATTTCATTGTCTTTGTGTGTCTCCTGGCGCTGAGCACCAAAAGGAACAGGGAGTTCTGGAGTGTCAGGGATGGTTTTTTGAGGTTTTCAGTTACAGGACAGGTTTTTGGGTTGCCTTGTTCCTCAGACTCCCTGTGTCCTTTTGTGCCTTGTTTTCACTCTATCAGATTTCCTGGCATTGTACCTAAAACTTGTGTTTGACTCAAAACCTCCTCCAGGCTGGTGAATTTGGGTTTTTTCTGTGTCTGTGCATGAACACAAACATGCATATACATGAATATACCTATAGCTACCTATTTATGTGAGTATCTTTTAGATTTCATTCTTAAGTCTTCCTAGAATATTTTTCCCCAGAGGTACTTTTTGCAAAACCAGTTTCTCGTGCCCAAATAATTCCTTTTAGTTTAAAGAAAATGGTTTATTTTATGAGCAGGATATACTGAGGGATTCAGCCTATTGATTCCTTTCAAACAGCCTGAGTCTCTAGCAGCTTTATCCTTTTTGTTCATTTTTTATAGCTAATGAAAAACAGTTTAATATCATTATGTTCATCAGATAAGGCTTAAAAACTCACTGAGGTTCAAAAGAAAGTTCTAAATAGATTGTGAGGCTCAGCCTGGAACGCCTGTCTCGGGAGAGCCGTGTGTTCTCAAGCTTCTACATCCTGCCACATCCAGCCCTCCGCCAGTGTTTATTTAATCCTGTCAGGGAATGCTCCTGGGCCGTGTTTTATGATGCCAGGGGAGAGCTGGGCTCGAGAAGAACATACAGAGTCAGTGATTGGAGCTGTTCCCTCCTCCGCGGATCCCGGCGATGGCACCTCCTAAATAATGGAGCAGTGATTTAGTTCCTCCTATTTGTTTTCCTTGGGCCCTCCTATTTGTTTTCCTTGGGCCCTCCTATTTGTTTTCTTTAGTTCCTCTTGTTTTCTCTGCTTCCAGAGGGTGTGTTGTGTGTTTGGCAAAGCACAGAGAGCTTTGGAAATGTCAAAAAAGCATCTCCTGGCAGTGCTGCAGAATTCCTGCTTGGAATAGTGAAGGTGCATCCTGGGGGACAACGTTTACTTTGTTGCTCCTATATGTGAAATATTGTGTCCAGAGAGCTGGAATAAATTCTGAAGTATCTGAGCTTTTAATGTCTTCAGTCATTTGCCCTCTCAATTAATCCCTACCAATGGTTTCATTACTTGTCAGGTTCGTGGCTCTGCTCAGCATCCTTTTCTGCATCTCTTTGCTGGAACGTGGTGCTGAAAATGGAAGAGTGTCTCTCATATTGTTGAATGAGAAGGGCTTTTATCGCTCTGATCTGGGCAGATGCAAATTTGAGATGATTTTCTGGGGCACACAAGGCTAAGTACACATGGAAGGATACAAAGCTGCAGGTTTATTTTGCTTTTTTTCTGTACGAAAACATCTCAAGTGGCTGATGCCACTGGGGTGCCTCGCTGGGGACAGGAGAGAGACTTTCACTGCATTTACTTCGTGACATTTCAGGTTTGTGCAACTGATTTTCTCCACCGATACAGGTATTTAAAAGCAGTGAGCAGCTGACATGAGTGATCTGAAGAACTATTGAACACGAAAAAAAATCCAGAAGAGCTATTATTGTCATGGAATTGCATAAGTTATTTAATTGGAACTAATTAAAACAGCCTGAGCTGGTTCAGCACCAGGCCCTCCAAACCACAGCCAGGCTGGGTCTTCCAGGAGCAGGTGAGGAGCCACCTGTGGCCCAGGAGCCCCTGGACCAGGAATTAGCTGAAGTCACAGGGATGTAGAGAGAAAATGCAATTTCTCTGTGCCCTGTTCTCACGTTCTTCTGATTACTTGGGGTTTCACTTGCTGTTAGAGCCAGAATGGGGAAAGCTGTTGGAGGCAGAGCTGGACTGAGCTCCTCTCTTACCAGGTTTAATAATGGTCATTTTCAGTAGATGTTCAAAAGTTATTTCAGAGTTAGCTGGGCAAAAGATGACTGGGAGGTCAGTCCTTGGGAATTGTTATTTATTAAAAGAAAAAAAGCATCTTTATAGCTTGGTAAGGAACGCATAAAACCTTTGTGAATTATTACCTTTCTGTGCCTGAACCTGCAATATTTTATTCAGATTAACTGAATGAAATGGATTCAGATTGCTGAGTCAGATATTGCTATCCATGTTTATTATAATATTGCCATGATAAGTCCAGCAATAAAGCAGCACTGGCAGCTCTGGGGGTTCAGAGGAGGAGGAAAAGAAGCCCGGGAGAAGCAAGGTAAGCTGGGGCAGAGCAGTTTGTGCCCCTCCTGCCTCGCACTGCTGGCTCTTCTTCTCTGCCTGTAATGCTCACAGAGGCAGAATTTTTGCTTCTATATTATCCTTTTTGGCAGTAAGTGTTGCCCCCAGGAGGAGCGTTTGTGTGTGTTTCCATCTGTGTATCTGGGACGGTCCTTTGGAACCTTCAGCCAGTCCTGGTCTGAGAATCAGTGGATCCCAAGGGGTGTTTGTGTTTAATAATCTGTTCCACTTAAACCCACTGCACAAAAGGTGCTGCCACGTGAAGTCCTGTGGCAAAGGAACAGCGTTTCCTTGTTGTGCACCACTTGGAGTGTTATTTTTATCATTCTGATTTTTTAATGTTTTTCAGTCGATTTTATATGGTTTTCTTTGGTTTTAAATTGGATTTCTCAGAAGTAAACTTTAAAACTTTAATGAAGGGACTTTTCAAAACCCCTTTCCTGCAGGTTCATTGGTACTAAATAGAGACTCTTTCTCCTGCCTCATCAACACATTCTGCAGGGAACAAAGGGAAGCAAAGGATCCAATATCATGAATAGAATCAGAAACCCATGGAACGGTTTGGTTGGGGACTTCGGAGCCCACCCAGCTCCACCCCTGCCATGGGAAGGGACCTTCCACCAGCCCAGGTTGCTCCAGCCTTGCCTTGGACACTTCCAGGAATCCAGGCACAGCCACGGCTTCTCTGGGAATTCCATCCCAGCCCCTCCACACCCTCACAGGGAAGAATTCCTTCCCAATATCCCACCTAACCCTGCCCTCTGGCAGTGGGAAGCCATTCCCCTTGGCCTGTTGCTCTCTGCCCATATAAATCCCTTATGGATGCAGATACACACCCTGGACCCAGGTTTGCTGCTGTCCTGTCACTCCCTCTGTTTAGAGCAGTATTTTCAAACATTCAGCAAGATCTTAGATAACTAAGTTAAATGGAAATCTAATGGCAGCTCAGTGCCTAAATCCCCTGGGCACCATTAAAGCTGCCAGTTTAAATTTCTAATGATTTGTAATGACTCAACCCCATGGACTTGGAGAACAAATGTACCCAAGGACTCCACTGAGCTTTGGAAAAGGCCTTGAATTTGCAGTATCTTAAATTTTTATAGCAATATATCTGCCCATGTATAACTGGGACCAGAATTTGATGATAGTGAACACACCTATCTCACTGTGAAATCCCTGGCAGCATCCTAATGCTAAATACAATATAGCATAAATATAATATAGCATAGGCTGTAACACACAGGTGTAGGAGGTGGGTTTGGGGGGGTTTCTCTTCTGGTGGGGTTTTTTTCTTTGCTTTAAGTTATATATTTGATTAGTAAAGTTGGTCTCATGAGCAACTCTATGTGGGAGCTGAGCTACAGCATTTTCCATTTCAGTGATACCATGATAAATCTTTGGAGCCATCTGGGATTTTTTTTTTTTTTTGATTAAACAGCACTTAAGTAGAAAAGGTTGATAGATGAAAATCAAGAGGGATGTGAATCAAAAACCATCCTCCTCCTTTTTTTTTTTTTAACATGGAGATTGAAATTCATTTGTGTAGTTCAATGGAGATTAATACACGGGCTAAAGAGGCAAAAAAAAAAATTAGTTTTTCCAGAAATGAGCACACATTAGCAGAGAGAAATGAAAAGAGTTGCCTATAGCTGAAGGGCCAGCCCCAGCCCCCTCGAGGCTCTGGCATTCAGTCCCACACTAATAGAGGGGCTGCAGGAGTGTGACTGGGAGAGGTTGCTGCAAATGGGAAAAGTAATCTTGGTGCTTAATCTTTCTGTCTGCAGCTGTTGGACAATAGTCTCCTCTAGTGACACTTGGCATAATACTGGCATAAAATTTCAAGTGTTCCTGCTTCCAGGCAGCTGAGTCAGATTAATCTGAAAGCTGAGTGCTGAATCATGTCTTGGAAATGGTGATTTTCACATTAGATGGCAAAGTCACAAGGCAAATCTTTTTCCTCTACCAGGCACTAAATTGCCCTTGTTTCCCTTATGTCAGAGCTTGGTCTCTATTAGCCATCACTATTTCTTAATCCCCAATAGGAAATACTGTGTGTAAGCTATCCCAGATCCTTGATTTGTTTCCCTTTTTTAGTAGCAAAGGAACCGAGAGCACTTTTAAAATATTCCAACCTGAGAAAGCAAACAGGGAAAGCCTTGAGAGCAGACTGCAGTGCCCACGGGAGAAACCCTGCGTGGAACGGAGAGAAGGTACCCTGGGTTGCTGCAGCTCTTTCAGATCCTCCAGACTCGTTCCCATGATGAAACTGATATTTGCTCTCTTTAGCAGCACGGATCCTTTGTCCTCTATAATCAGCATTTATTCTGCTCCTTCACCCTCTGATGGCTGCATCCTGACATGAGCTGAAAGTGTCCCAAAATAAATCAGGCTGGAGAGATGGAAAAGGTCACATGCAATATGAGCTTGGATCGTGTGAGCTGGTGATACCTGGGCTGCAATTGTCTCAAGAGGACTCCAGCAGGGCTTCACTTCGTGAAACAACATTGAGGTGATCTTTGAAAAGCAAAATTACACCAGACACAGAAATAGATGCATTGGATGTAAACCGAAACGTATGTTTATTAGGTGGTTTTGTTTGAGAAGTCCCCAAGATGCCTTGAAAAACTGAACGATTTCCCAGCCTCTCTCACAAGAGCACTTTCATTATGTAACAGGGGCTGGGTTATTTGAACAATAGTTTGAGAAGGGCTTTGCTAAAACCTGTCAAATCTAATTTATCACATTGGCACACACAGACATGCGATGTGTGCCCTCTCTTTCAGTCAAGTGCATTTGTACACTCGGGCTGAGACACGGGTGTAACGGGGCCGCTGGATATCCAGTAGAGCAGGGAGCATATGGATGTGTCAGAGTGGGGCTTGGAGTGTATTAATAACATCCTGCAGAGCCTTATCCTCTGCTTAGCTGAGAAAAAAGCAAGTTTTCTGCAGCTCTAGGATGGAGTGTTTCATGTAAAGATCACCATTTTTTTCAGTTTTGATTTTTCTCTGTCTAAAAAGAAATAAATATTAAAACCAAGCTTTGCCACATGGAAATTTGCTTAAAATAGGGAACGCAAGATGAGTTAAGGACCCGGGGGGGAAGAGTTACATCCCGTGGGGATGTTTTTTCCATCCTGAGTTTCAAGGGTTCTCAGCAAGGGTCTCTTATAATCCCCCTCCTAGTGAATAATGACGCTGCCACCTTCTTCTGTCCTTGTGTCATTTAAAGGTCACTGTCCTTGCTGACCTACCAGGGCTAAGCAAGGCTTCTGAGTTCAAACTTGGCATTACAGCTTTTCTTCCTCTCTGTAAAGCTTGTTAACAAGACACTTTGCTCTATTATATGACAGGATTTTATTGAGATGGGATTCCTTCTGACCGACTTGCTTATGAACAGACAGTGGTGTCCTTGCTGCTCAAAACTCCGTGGAAGAAGAGTCTAATGTTCTCCCTCTAATTGTACCTTAAGTAGAACCAATGCTTGAACAGTCTCACCTCACTTATAAAACACAATTTGGAATGCGGATTTTGATGCTGATTTGTGTTCTTTTAAGATGATTTAAATCTAACAAATCTCTGGTTTTGGCAGCTGCAGTTTTGGAGGAAATGCTTGCTGCCATCAAAACTATAAAGAGAAGGGTCTGACAGGCAGAAATCTTATTATTGCTCACAGAGCCCACGTGGAATTAGGTTTCAGGAAGTAAAGCAAGTGCAGAAATTCTGTTCTCTGGTCTGCGCTGGGAGTGTTTACAGTCAGTGCAGAACAGAAAACATCCAGTTAAATGTGAGTGGAAAATCAGACTGTAGGAGGACTATGATGTGTGTTGTGGGTGGACCTGAGCTGGGAGAGTGAGTTACTGAAACACCAAGATAGATTTGGATCAAAACCACACAGAATTCCATGATAGGGAAACTTTCATCTCTGTGTTCTAAAACAGCTGTTCTCTGTCTCTGAGAGGAAGGAAATAACTTGTTTACAATAGAGATAGTTAAGAAAATTACCCTCCTAAGGTTCAGGCACAACAGCCAATTGATTTCAGAGGGATTGAGATGAATGGCAGAAGAAAGAGCCTCATTATTTTTAACTTTGCTATTTCTGGCTTCAGATTATTGAGGCAGTATAAAAGTACCTCTGTGATTTGAATGAAAGATGGTTTGCAGGAGCTTTAGCAGATAACACTGTTAAAGGCTGGGGCAATTCCATGGGTGCTTGGGGAGCCTCACAGTGCGAGGGCAGAAGATGAAGAATTCTGTTGTACACAAGTGGATTTACATTTCCCAGGAGGAAAAAAAATCATCTAGGGCAAGTCATATGTGAGATAGGAGGCTTGTAAAAATCATGTGGAGTATCTTTTCCTACCTGTCTCCTCCCTATGCATTTCATTCATCTCCTCAGCCAGGATTGCCAGTAACCTTGGCAACTTCGTGTCTGTTTTCCCCCTTCTCCTCTGCACCTGTGATCACTGAAAATGCTTTACTTTTTATTTTTTGTGGTGATGTAAAACTTGAGTCCAAATCACATCAGGTTAAAGGAGGAAGAGGGAGGTTTGTGAGGAAAAGGCTTAGAAAGCTTTTCTAATGCAGATTTTATATACCTCTAAGGGAAAGCTTAGGAGTAGCTGAGACAGCCTGATGTGATTGTGATGTTTTAAACAGGGTTATTCTGTCAATATATCTTGCTGTCTGGGAATATTTAATTCCAACTGAAATGCTGTTGAAGTAAATTCTTGTGCTAAAAGGCCTGATGGTCCAGGATACTGCTCTTGGCTATCAGAGGTTCCTTCCACACAAAACAATCCTGAAGGAGGAAGCACCAGTGGAGCAGGAGAAGTGGAGGCCTTTAATGTGCTGGTTCCGCAGCTAAACCAGTTCTGTCATAACTTGAGTACAAAGTCCTCCCAATTCACCCGCCAGGTGGGAAGTTCAGGTGTCAGTTTTGTTCTTCAAAAAACAGCAAGGTCTCAAAATCTTAAAAGTTGCCTCAGAACTGAAGTTTTCTTCTGGACAGTTTCCGTGTCAGATAAAGTGCTTTTACTGCTGTATCCATATCCCAAGGAGCTTTAGCAGCTCCGCTGTGCTGGCTGCAGGTCACAGCCCTCGCTCAGGACTTACCTGCCCTGAGGTGACAGAAAGGTGCTGTAAACCTGCCCGTAACACCAGCCCAAACACCTGCACTAACCGCTTGCACTAAGGGCAGTCCATTAATCGTGCTTCTAACCTGGGCTTTAGCCACCCGACAAAATATTTTCCCTCTTTGCAAATTGCAGTGCAGGGCCAGATTCCAAGCGGGAATGACATCCGTGAATTTTGAACTGAACTTGTATGAGTGGCAAAGATGGGGATTTCTTTTGGACATCCCATAGTTGTGCAGAGCTCACACGATGCACAGCTCATACAAAGGCTGAACTTGAGGAATTCAGTAGAAACACATTAATTTTCCAGGATGTTGGTGTTCCAAGCATGGCCAAGGGTGCCACGCTCAGCTTTGTGTCTGGTTAGTCCAGCTGCATTATCATCCCTTTTTAAACTTGGGATGCTGGACTTGGAACTGCAGAGTCTCTGCTCTGTTGTTCTGGTTGTGATATATGACTCAACTTTCAAAGTTGTGCACTGTTGAAGGACTCTGATAGAAGGTCAAGCTTGTTGATTATGAAAAAGTAATTGAAATTTGTTTTATTGGGGCAGGGGAAGGAAGGGAAAATGATTTGTATGTATCTGATAATAGAAAACATGATGGTCATTTGTTTTAGTTTCTGTAATTGAATTTCAAAGCCTTGAAGTTTAGGCATGGATACTTCCAGCTCAGAAACTTTCTGTAATTCCCTCGTCCACTCTTGATCAATTTTAGTGATTGTATAGATTTGTCTTTCCAGAAGTTGATTCCCAGACTGTAGTTAAAGGGCAACAGCTGAAGGAGCGACAGCATTGCCAAACAGCTGTTACACACAGAGCCACTGGATTAACGAGGGGAGGGAGAGCTCACCTGGATCTTCCAAAGAATTCCCTGAGTGTGTTCCATAACAGACAGAAGGATGGGGAGATGACAGCAAGGGCCACGGTGATGAAGGCACCTGCTGAGGGAATCCCATGGCTTGGGGAGGATCCAAGCAGTCCCAGAGCTGGCAGGGAGTGGCTGCTGAGAGGGCACCTGCGTGCAGGTGACTCAGGGGACCTCTCAGGAATGGTGTCCTTCGCTTTGGCAGAAGTGCTTTTGCACTGATAATCTCCAAGAGCTCTAAGTGTTGAAGCTGGCAACGTCTGACTCGTTTTCCCTCTCTTGAAACAAACCAATTATCCAGCCATGACGAGAATAGAAACACAAGGTGGTAATTTCTTGCACTCTTTAATTGCCTCCCAAAGAGGATAAAGCAGTTACTTAAAAAGACTGTGTCTTCATCTGCAGTGTTGAAATAAAGTCTTTTGAGGATAACTTAAAAGGACAGATGAAGAGCCTGGGTTTGCTAAGGAAAGCCAGACCTAAATGAGCTACTGGCTTCAACAAAACTTGCCTATGATTAGGTATTCTCTCTGTCACATGGAACAGTGCAAATAGCATGGGAATTAATGCCTGGCTTCCAGAAGAGAAGCAAACTGTAGGTAGCTGGTGTTTTAGAAGCCATTAAGAGTTTTTGCAGTAGAAAGAATGGTCCAGGTCCAGTGGGTCGGGAGCAGGCCTGGGATGCAGATTATTCTGTAGGTACCCTGCAATCTTCCTGTGGGAATTTGGAATGTCCAGGAATTCAGTCCTCAGCTGTGTCCCTGTGAAACGGGGCCATTATCTGGGATTTACAGTGCTTGTTATCTCTGAGAGGTGTGGTCATGGTGCTCGGGGAATATCCACAGCTAATAAAGTTTCTACAGCACCCTGTACTTGGAAACTCCAATTGTGCAGCTGGGATGTCTTCCAAATGTAGAGCAGGAAAACGCCTTTTGTTGTGCTGGCTCTGAACAGCCACTTGCATTAGTGTCCCACCTGTGGTCCTGCTTTCCTCTGGCTGAAGGGATGAAGATCCTGTTTTTCTTTGAATAAATCTGGTCTTCAAGGTTCTGGCTTTTCCCTTGATTAGATCTTGGTTAATCCTGGTTCCTCTGGTTTCTGCTTTCTTTGTCCCATCTTCCTTACGTCCTGTGGGTTGTCTTTCTCTTTGTGCCAGTGTGTGGAAAATGTGATGCTCTGAATGTTCTCAAGCTCTCTTTGATCCATTGCACAGGGGCTTTGGAACTGAAGAATTCTTTTCAACCAAAATGAAAATAAAAGTTGAAGCCAGCTCTAATGAGGACCTGCAAAGAATACTCCCGTGGGGCTGTTTCCTACAGGATGTTTGGTAATTCCCCCTTTTATAATGTGTACCATGCACTGGAAAAATAGCGTTGGAAACATTTCTCCTGCCGACAGAACACACCCAAGGAAGGGAGGGCAGCGAAGGGGCGTGAAGTAAAGCAATGAAAACATACTTTGCTGTATAATTGCATTTCTGCAAGGAGTTTTTGCCAGCACAGAAAGGCCTAAAAAGCCAGAATTAAAGCATCTTCCTGTGGCTGCCAGTCAGCCTGCCTGGATTAGTCCAGTGGGGAGGACGAGCTCCTGCTCGGAGCCGTGCACACCCCACAGCCTCGCTGCTCTCAGTCCGTCACTGCGGGAAATCTGTGCTCCTCATTAGGAAAAAGCCCAGGTTGTTTCTTTACCATTAGATTTATCATGCAAGGATTTCCTCAGGTTTGCAGCTGTTTCTGAGCAAGGTGCATGTGGTTTGTTTAAGAAAAAGGGGGAGCAGAGGGCACCCAACAGGAGCCGCTGGTTGGCCCAGTGGGCTCTTGGGGGGGTTTGTTGCAGGGTCGGTTTTCCTCCTGCTGGGGACCTTTCAGGAGAATCTTTGTGCTTTCATCTTTTCTTTCCTGCTGCACCATTGACACGTGAACAGGGAGGCAGCCAAATTTGGAGAATCACACTGAAAAGCAAAAATATAATGAAGATTTTCTACCTTCAGTTTGTACTGATAAACAGTGTTTAATCGGTGTATGGAGTAGAGGGAACATATTTTGTGAATATTTGGGGTTTTTCTTAATTCTGTGTAGGTTTTTTTAACTTCTGGCCTATGAGATAGCACTGAAAGGTTTGAAGCTTTACCCAACACTTGCCAAAACAGAGCAATTGCTATTTTATACTTTTCCCTGCTTTCAGAAGGAAATTCTATAAAAAAAAAAAGCTGGTTATTTATACAGATTAAATCTCCAGTTCATCAAATCCCATCAGGATTGAGCCTGGTTTTGACAGCAGTTCTTACAGGAAGGTGACCACAGGCTGGGCTCCTCCATCCTCTGGGGCAACTCTGCCGTTCCAAGGTCCCTGTTAGTTTGAATTCCACAGAGCAGGCAGGGGCTCGGGTAGCTTTCCCAGAAGTCTCACAAGAGGGACACGGGTTTAAAACTGGCTGTTGTGAAGTTTGTTTTGGGTCTTTTTCACTCTGGACAACTGAAGGACAATTCAGCTGCACACGGGGCTTGGGGAAACCTTTCTTAACCTGCAGGATGAAAACAGAAAAAGTTCCTGTTAAAGAAGAAAGGAACCACGACTGTCTGGGGACTGGAAGAGTTTCTGAGATTTCTGCAAGTGAGAGGAGCCTTTTAAGAATCTGAGCTGTGGCAGTAAATACTTGCATTGGAAAGTGGGTAAGATACATGTCCCTAAGCTTTTTCTCCTTTTGCGAATGTCCTCCTGAATTTATCTCCATCTCCCTGCTGAATTGAGGATATATCTGTTCCATTGGAAACTGGTATTTTGAAGTAGTTCTTGCCCCAAATGATAGTGAATAATCAGAATTCTCTGTAGAGAAGCAAGGGGAGGGGACAAAAAGGGAAAAATTACATGTACTGAAATGATTTAATGAAAAACTTGCACAGCTGTTCACTGAACTGATGGGAAAATTGATCCATTGGAGAGAACAGGGTTTTTTTTTCCTTGGTTTAACATTTAGGGCAAATTCCAGTGCAATTGGAATTTTTTTACCAATGGAAATACTGTAAAAATGATTAAGCAGTGGTTCAGTACGAGAGCTGAGCTCATGCGTTCTTTTTTAGGGAAGCAGAGTTAATGTCCTGCAAATATCCAAGGAATGTGCCCAGCAGCAGGACAGGAGGGGGAGCTCCCAGTGCAGCGATGAGGAGGGAGCAGAACCCTCTTTGCCTTTCGACTAGGAGGGAAAATCTGTTTCCAGCCTGTCCCTGCTATTGCTTAAAGCCCCTGATGACCTGGATTTGAACTGGTGTCCTGAGGGGTGAAAGGCTCCATCTCTCACGGTCAATCCCCAGAGGATGCACTTGCTCCCAAGAGGGATTTGTAACAAATCCTGCTCTGAGGCATCAGCCTTCGCTTTCCTTACTCTGATGGTAGATGGTAATTTAAAGATTTGCCTTTCTTCCCCACCCCTTCCCTACCCACTGCACCCTTTTCTCCTTCTGCCATATAAATCCAACTAAATCTTCTGAAAGGGGATTATCAACTGGTAGATTTTCAATAGTGTAGAGCCAGAAGGGAACAAAATAAGGTGGATGTTCACATTCCAAGGTTTTTCCTGCAGTTCCTTGATGGACAGAGATGTCCTGAGCTTACTATGCCTCTTCAAAGGAAGATTCAAAGCCCATCTCTCCCGAGCAGAGTGTTTTCTTCTCTGGCTGCTCTTGGATCCCCTCTCACATTTACTGCTTTACCTTCCTTTATTGTTGCTAAATCCTTGTTGACTTCAGCGGGGTTTGTATCAGAGCAACATCAATTAAGATTTTTCTACCCTTTGGCCTGAATTCTGTTGCACTTAAATTCACACTCACTCTGTATTCCTGCATTAAATAAGGTTCGGGACAGCTGAGCAACAGGCCCTGATCTCCCTGTGGAATTCCTGCTGGGATTTCTGGATCTTGAAGGAGGCGTGATGTTAGCTCCGTGTTCTCCTGGGCTGCGGGAAGAGTTGTGCATGAAAAACGAGGGCAGATTGAGGCTGTGGAGCGCGGTGAGCTCTGCCACCTCCTCCTGTGAACTGGCAATCTCTGATGGCTATTTAAAAAAAAAAAAAGAGGCCAGACAATCCCTAGCAGAGCCCTGACTATGAATTAATGCAAATGCACGTGTGTCCACCCTCAGTTTCGCTTCCAAGATCCCTCCGGTTTCTTGTATAAATCTCCTATTGCGTGTTTTCCAAATGCTGCTTTCTGACTTCCTAAGAGCCAGCGTTCTTTAAAACAGGACTGAAACCAATATAATCCCTTTGTTGCTTGTTTCCCTAAATGTTGTTATTGTAAAAACAATCGTAACAGAAGTTACAGTCCTATGAGGAAACTGCCAGGGTTTCTCTTGGAGCGTCCAGACATAATGTGTGCAAAGACTCTGACATCGTCCTATTGATTTCATGTTCTTTGCCCCAGCTCGGGGCTGGTGGCTGAGCTTCCAGAAGGGGCTGCTGATCTAAGGGCTTTATTTTGGTTTTGGCAGCCCAGCCTGGAATAATTTACAGGAGTGATTTTTGAACTTGAGCTGTCCTCACTTTCTGTACGTGGCATTTACTTGTGGGGGTCAGAGACCAGATAAATCAACCCTTGACCCCCACAAAGATCACTGGAGTTAATTTAGGTGATAATCAAACCCTGTGCTGTCTCCTTCCCTTCATGTGCTTTGCTGACTTGGGGCCAGCAGGAGGAAGCAAATAAATACCAGTAGGAATGCCTTCAAGATACTCTAATTCCCAGACTCCGTGACTTCTGCCAAGCTGATTCATCCCTTGCCTGCCCCATCCCTCTGAAAATTCAGCACGGGGCACACTCCTGGAGACAGCAGAAACTTGCTCTTCTCTAAGTTAGAAAAAGATGGCAAGTCCTTTGTTGAGACCAATGAAATTCCCTCCTACCTGGGGGCTTTTTCCTATTTTTGCTTCAAAGTTTTGTGTGTGCAGGGGCAGGGAATGCCTCCTCTTGTTCTCCCCTGTTTCAGATCAATATAACGACCTTCACCAGAGTTATAATTACATTGGTCAGGGATGCATCAAACCTCAGAATATTTGATTTGTCCTCAACCTGAGGTGAGGACTGTGAATGTATTTTTTTCCTTCCCAACCCTTTGCAAGTGTAATTCTGCTTAAGTCTGTGGGGATCACTCTAAGATTGCACTAATAAAGGAGGTAGGTTAATATCCCTCCTGTCCTTGGCTTTACTGCAGACAGTGGCAACAAGGGGCCTAATTAGTGTGTTTGGGTTGTTGGTTATGGAGGTTGCTCCAAGAGAAACTGGACTGACACCATGAAACTCATTAGACTCAGGTCTTCCAACACTGTGGTTTTATATTAAAGAGAAAAGAAAGTCGAGGCAATGCAAAGTCGAATCCTCATTAGAGTAATTAGCACAAGTCATTATTTCCTAGAAGCCTCAAATGGCCACATTTATTCCAAAGAGATGCCAAGGGTATGGCTGGATGCAGCTCCAGCAGCTGCCTCGGGAGGGGAGGAAGGGAGCAAGTTTGCTGCCCGTGTTTCCCTGGCGTGGCTGATGGGTGATCCCATTAAGCTCAGCACAGCTAATCCTCTTTCATGGTGCTAATTTCTTGCCATTATCTTTATTTGGCTGCTAATTTCCCATATGGAATTCTTCTACTGTTCCTACGTTTAGTGAGTAGAAATTGAGAAAGGAAAAATCCTGCCTGGACTGTGTCAGTGTTCTGGAAGGAAAAGGACTTGCTGGTGGGGCTGAGAAAGTGTCTCCAGTAAAATCTTCTGCTGATGGGGCATCTCTTAGGAGTATTTGTGTCCCATTCCTGAAATTCCTCCTGTTCTTTCCGGCTAAAGCTGAGTTATGTTTGCAACGTGCAGTGCAATATAATTGATGCAGAGTGATATCAGCAGAGAGAGAAACAGATAACCTCAGTGATGCTACAGGGATAAGGCTGGGCTTAAACCTCATTTGTCAGACTGTATTTTCCCCTGTGTTATCCTTCTGGAATCTTCCCTTGTTCTGGAGAGGTCCTGGAAATGCGACACGACGGCATCTGGAAAAGATCGAAGCGCTGCCTTTTGACCTGCAGATAAAGAGTGTCAGGTGAGACCTTTAAGCATTGAGAAGCTCTGTGCTTTTAATGAAATCTGTCAGCTACAGGTGAATAGTTAACCTACCTTTCATTTTCCCAGCTTATTAAAATCGTTAAAACCCAGCAATAATTATGATCCTTTCTGACTGGAGTATTTATGTCATCCCCAGGGATCAGAGCATTTACTACACAAGGTTTCTTGCAGAAGGTCACTGGTGCTTCTCCCAACACCAGGATGGGAAAGGGAGGTTTTTCGTCTTTGCTCTACATCTGTTCTTTTAGTGTAGGATCTGACCTGTAGAAACCAAACAGGTCATTTTTGCTGGGGTATTTTTTTTCATGTTTCAATTAGAACTTGAAAATTGAATCAGCTTATGTTCCAAACTGCACAACTGATCCTGTCATGAGACAACCCAAAGAGCACATTCGTCCCTGTGGATCTTCCCAGGATGAAAAGAAGATGCTGGGTGGGAATATTACCTGAGGGAAGACCTACTCTTTTCAATCAAGGTCTGTGCACCCCCACAGTGACATTAAGGTATTTATTCTCTATTCTTTGGCCTGTGGGTTTCTCTGTGGGTTTTCTCCACATTTTTTGGTGCAGGTTGTGTGGATTCATGCAGGGCTTTCTGAAAGTCTTGGGATCAGAGTTTTGGTTCTGGTTAGGAGTTCCGTGGGCTTTGCTGCTTTTAATTGATTTTTACTAACAGTGCTGCATTTTGGCGATCTGTTGAAAGGCCTGAACCAAATCTATACTGAAGGACATTCCTACAGTGGCAAAATGACTTTTCAGCTTAGTACTTGAGATATTTTTCTACTCATGTAGATCATAGAAATGAGTGTGATGGAGCCAATTCCTCAAAGCTGAAAATACGGATTTTCATGGAAATCCCTAGCAAGATTCCTTCTTGATTTATATGAAATCCAAAAAACTCTTTTGTTCCTGAGCTGTTGTTTGATCTCCTCCTTCTCAGCCAGGGATTCTGGTGTCAAAGACTCTAACTATCAGATCTGTGGGGCTTAAAGATTTTGGAGGGGAGGGGGGAGTTGCTTCCCATGCAAAGCCCTGTCTGGCTCCATATTGGGATTTTCAGGCATCGACAAAGCAATCAGTAGAATTTTTCTTCAGCACAGATTATGCTGTAAAAGCAAAAAAAACCCTCATCATTGATTTAGGTTTGTAATAAGATGACAAGTTTGTAATGATCACCAGTTTGGAGATTAAAGAACGCACTCTTCACTTTTCTGACAGGATGCCAATATCTTCCTCCAGCTGTTTTCAACACTTCGAGAGGTTTTTTTATCTTAAAATCTGGTTTTGAGAACAATAAGTAAAGGAAAGGGTGGATCTTCCATCAAAATAGTGCCACTTCTGTCTCTTTTCTAAATTCTTTAGCGCTTGGTAAAATACTTATATTATAAAGTCTTCTAAAGTCCCAGAGGGCCAGGGAAGGACCTTGTGCTCCACTTCAGGTTACCTGAGCCCTCAGTGTTTGTGTGACTTCCAGGGGTCAGGCAGAACACAAAATGACTGCGGGTTTAGGCTGGGGGTGGGGGGGTGTGGGTTTCTCATATCCTTGCCTTGCCAGAATTTCTGAAAAATAAGTAGGACTCAGTGATAAATGTCTTCTCCAACCTAAACAGTCCCCTGGTGAGGCTGATGTGATTTGTGAAACCCACCCCATGTGTGTAAAACAGGCTGAGGGAAGGCCATGGGGTCATGGAATGGAATGGTTTATATTCAATTTAATTTCATGAATTATTGATCAAGTTCCAGTAATGATTATCTGTAAGTGGTGTCTCACACCCCAGCATGTGCCAAAGGGATCTGCAGTAACCCAGCTGGTATTTTCAGAGGTATCAGACACATAAATGCCAGTAGCCCTCTAGAAATGGATAATCTGGACCTTTCTGGGGGCTCAAAGAGTGCGTGGCATTATTTGTTCCCTTCTCCAGTGTCTGTGCTCTCGCTAATGCAGACTGGCCTGTTTGTTCCCTTGGGGCTGCTGCTGCTTGGACACTCCCAATCACCCTGGCAATGGATTTACTCTGGACACACATTTATGGAAGTGAACTCTGCACTGGATTCCCCACAAAAAGTGTTGCTCCAACCCCCGGAGCATATCTACCAATTTCTCTTATTCCCTCCGCAGGGGACACAAACCCTGCTTGTCCTTTTTTCTGTATTGTGCAGCAAAGTTCTGTGAATTTAGGGAATTTAGCTGAAATCCAGGCATTTGTTTGGTGTTCATGTCACACGTTGTTTCTGCCACAGTTGCTCTCCTTCCCCCTCTGTGAGTAGCAAAGGAAATAAAAGGAGCTTGTGTGAGATTTGGCTCGGCAGCCTCTGCTCTGCCTCTGTGCCAAACACCTTAAAGCTGCAGCAGCCCCCGGGTGAGCTCAGAGCTACGACTGCTCAGGCTTGGCATCGCTCTCCTTTTCTTTGAACTGTCAGTGATGCTGTGGCAGAGGATGGGGTGAAATCAGAGCCACCCTTGTGCACCCCGTGATGGATGGCTCCGCTGTGGCACGGGGTGGAGTGGGTGCTCCACGGGCAGGTAGGAAAGACAGTGGGAGAATTCCTGGAATTCAAAAAGAAACTGAAAGAAGGGAAATTTAGGTTAGATGTTGAGAAGGAGTTCCTGCCTGTGAGGGTGGGCAGGCCCTGGCACAGGTTGCCCGGAGAAGCTGTGGATGCCCTATCCCTATCCCTGGAAGCGTTCGAGGCCAGGTTGGGGCAACCTGGGCTAGTGGAAGGTGTCCCTGCCCACAGCACAGGATGGGACTGGATGGGCTTTTGAGGTCCCTTCCAACCCAAACCAGTCTGGGATTCTGTTATTTCATGAAAAACAGCTTTTTATTGGAATTCAGCTAAAACTTGAAGACATCTTGTACCAATCTCCGTCCCTTTGGTTCTTCCTCATAGACAAAGAAAACATCTAGGACAGGGATGTTTTGCTTTCCACTGCTGAAGTGGTAATAATGGTCAGTTGCTCAAAAATTAAATATGCTGGACTTTAGTGCCTAAGTTTAACTAAAACTCAAAATCTGAAGTGTATAAATCCATGAGCATCTCTTGCTGCTGGAGGGAATTCCCCTTTGCTGTTCAAAAAGGGAATTAGAAATTGGCTCATACTAGAATTTTTCAGGATGCCAAAATGAACTGTTGTCTCCTTACAGGAAACCAACCTCATTTCCAGCATCCATGGAAAGATCTTCCTGCATAACAATTGTAATCCATCTTGAGATGCTCCTTAAAGGAAGACTCTTCTCTGGATCTTTCCTTAAGAACTGAACTTGGCTTTGTAAGAAGAGGGCCTTGTGGCATCAGGAAAAGATACAGGAGGGCTGGCAGCCAGTTCTGGCTTTCCTACAGCATTTGTAGCCTTGGGCAAGTCAATTGGTGCTTGTGCTTTTTTAATATATATATATAGCAAACACAAACAGCCTTCCTAGTGCCTGTTCCTGGCTCTGGGTTTCCAGAGCAGGCCAGGCACAGATTTTCCTGATCCCTCCTGGAACCCTTCTCACCCAGCAAATGAAGTAGAACTTGGCAGAAGGACGAGTGAAAAACTACTGAACTCTGTGTT
The DNA here is from genome assembly GCA_013396755.1 of Sclerurus mexicanus. Classification (NCBI taxonomy): domain Eukaryota; kingdom Metazoa; phylum Chordata; class Aves; order Passeriformes; family Furnariidae; genus Sclerurus; species Sclerurus mexicanus. The sequence continues at coordinate 443,898 of VWZF01003689.1, read as the reverse complement.
GGAACCTGAACCTGTGATATTTCATAGAATCCCAGACTGGTTTGGGTTGGAACGGACCTCAAAGCCCACCCAGTGCCACCCCCTGCCATGGGCAGGGACACCTTCCACCAGCCCAGGTTGCTCCAAGCCCCGTCCAACCTGGCCTTGGACACTTCCAGGGATGGGGCAGCCACAGCTTCTCTGGGAACCTGTGCCAGGGCCTGCCCACCCTCCCAGTGTATTCACAGCTCTTTGCCTTGTCTAAGCTCAGAGGAAGCACTGACTGTGGTTTTATCATCTGTGGTTGGAGATGAAATATTTTCATAATGTCTGCAGGTCTCTTCCCCTCCTAAAAGCATTTCTGTAGTGCTGTTCACTAAGCACAATCATTTGCCTGTTTGCCTGTTAATGTTTATCAAAAAATAATGAGGATCCCCCTTTTCTACTGCTGTGAACTCCCGTTGCCATTCTCCTCCTGCAATGACAACGGAGAGAATTGTCCTTAATTAAAAGTAGTGCAAAGCACTGGAAATCCTTGTGGTTTTGCTCAGAAAAGAAAAAAAAAATTCAGAAGACAGTAGGTCGTGGGGCGGAGTAAATGGTAGGGAAAGAAATAGGTTGATTTTTTGCATATGGTGTAATGACTTATTTGGGAGCAGGCGTGTTGAAATATTTGGGAGCAGCGGCCTTAGTGCTCGGAGAGGCTTTAAGGGGAACAACGCATGGAATAATCCTTTTTTGGGTACCAGCTGCATTAGTATTCCCTGCCCACATCAGCCCTGGCACGGTGGCATGTTAATGAGGGCTGTCCCTCTCCTTCCCTTCCTTCCCTCCACCTCTTGCCTCCCCTTTCCTTCCCATTCCAGCAATGCCCTGCTGGCGGGGAGGGATCCGTGCTTTACCTCTTCCCAGCCATCACACTGATGACCCAGGGCAGTCCCTGCCACTTTTGATAAACTGTCAGATTATTTTTGGAATGTCCACATATGCTTTTCTGGAGGTACAATTTAGCACTGTGATAATCTGCTAAATTGCTTCCTGAGCTGTGCCAGCTCTTCACTTGTGCTGCTCTTTTTAATGTTTGCATTGCCAGAGAAAAAGTGTGTCCAGCACATTTTAGGTGATGCTGCACCCCCAAAACGGGACCGGTGTGTTCTCTGCTGGGGATGAAATACAGGATTAAATGATCTTCCACAGAATCATAGAATGCTTTGGGTTGGAAAGGACCTTGAAGATCATCCAGTTCCATCCCCCATATTTCCAGGCTGGGCTTTTTTTGATGATGTACATTGGAAAAATGAATGCTTGTTTTTTTTTCTTAAAAAGTCTATAACATTGAGCTCCCTTTAATTAATTTTGCAACAGGATAAATTGGCAGAATTATGACATCAGAAAGACTATCTGTTGTAGCTTTTATGTGAATAATTTGTAAATCTGCTGCTCGTAAAATATTAAAGGAGAGCTGTGGTTAAAAGTTGAGTTTGCTATGTATTGACAAGAACTGTGCTTAAATTGGAAAACACATTCTTAGAAAATAAGTCTCCTAGAACCTGTTTAGAGCACTCTGGGCAAAAAGAGGAGTTTGATGGGTGCTCTGGAGGAGCAGAACAGAAGTGAAGTAAAAAAATATCCATGGATTTTATAGAATCATGGAATGGTTGGAGTAAGGAGGGACCTTAAAGCTCATTTTTTAACACCCTCTGCCATGGGCAGGGACACCTTCCAGCAGCCCAGGTTGCTCCAAGCCCCATCCAGCCTGGCCTCGGACACTTCCAGGGTTGGGGCAGCCACAGCTTCTCTTGGTTATGCCTTCCTGGGTTTTTTCTTACTGCAACAAACTTCATAATAAACTATTTTTCCTACTCATTTTATCCTTACAGAGCATGCAAACGTCCTGATATACTTAATTTATTTTTCTTTAATTATTATTTTTAAATAGCACTGTGCATAAACTTTCATTTGGTTCATTTTGGGAAAAAATATGGCTGACCTAAATAGCAAAACTATCTTTGATCTTGCAGAGATTGAACTGTTAGCAAAAATTAATGACTGAAAAATGAACACGTGTGGCATCCCTCCAGAGAGGAAAATACATCTTTGAATCAAAGAACTCAATGCAGAAGAAGCCAAATTCCCACAAAGCTTGTGCTTTTAAACAAAATGATTAGAATTTTAAAAAGGGATCTGGAGGAGGTGAATGGCCAGGCTTTGCCAATCGTTTTATAAATGAAAATTCACTGTTGTGTCTTGGGCTGTCCCTGAGTTTGGGGGGTGAGTAAATCTGGGGAGGGTCAGCCCTGCTGGCTGATTCTGCCCGTGAAGAGGTTGCACAGAGTGGAAAAATGTGAAATAAGAGACATTCACCTTCCCAGGCAGAGTCTGTGGATGGCGACGTGGAGGAGTCATTACATTCCAAGCCCTTCCCTGGGTTCTGCCCGGCCCGTGGGAGAGGAACACGGGAAAAGGAGCTTGCACTGGAAGCCTTATTTTATCTCCTGTCTCTGTGTATCACCTGCATTTGAATTTCGGGTTCTTCAGAGGTCGGTCCTTTATTGCCACATGTCCAGTCCTTTGCCACATTTACAGTCCACCATGGGCTTGGATCTCAGACAGGTTCTTTAATGGAATTAGCAATGGTCAATCTGATTTAAGGCAGAAAATATGTGCAATACTCTGTCCATGGAAGGCTTAATTAATTAAAAGTCATTTAATGTATCACAGAGCTTGTGCAATGAGGAGCATGCTGGAAACACCAAGTATTATTTATTACTTCTGTAGTGAAAATGTGGATAATAACTGGAGATTGTGGTTCCAATTTACAGGATTTGTATATGAACTCAAATTCCCTGGGAGATAGCTTGACCTCAATTTCCATTTATTGACAGTGTGTCTGCCTGGCTCAGCCTCCTAAGGCATTGTGGTGTGAAATGGGAGCTTAAATTAAAGAAAGAACCAAAATTAATCCTTTTTGTGCCCTGGACCTGCTTTAGGACTAAACTGGCAGGATGTTTTATATTAGAATTGGGATTATCCAAAAGAAATGCCTCTTCCAGCTCCATGCTCCTTCCTTCTAGAGTGTTTCTTAGTACAAACATGGCACTTTAAGACCAAATTTTATTTCTCCTAAATTTATAATTGTAGTTTTCCACCTGGAACTTCAGCATCTAAACCAGCCAGGACACATTAGGACCTGCTGCAGGAAACACAAGCTGGGCTTTGCTTTCTTATTTAATGAACGGGAAGGAAATTCCAGCATCCCCTCTACACTCAGGAATAGATCTGAGGCAGATTTGCTTTCCTAGTGGGAATCTCTGAATCTGGTTTATGAAGGAATTGGGGCTGTGGGTTCTTGTTGTGGTGTGGAAGAGGGGAGAGGGAGCCTGGCAGCTCTGGCAGGACACAGACTCACAGGATGCTCTAAGCTGGAAGGGACGCCCAAGGATCTCGTGGTGCTGTCTGAGCTCAGGGGCCAGCACTGCAGGGTCAGGATTTTTAGGTGCCTGTGGCTATCAAAACTCTCAGTGCCTTTGCAGTCACTCGGAAATCAGTTCATGGCTTTGGCCCTGCCTTATTTCCTAAAATTTTCCTAGTTAGAACCTGGTGTCCATCCTCTGCAGTCAGACAGCACAGCAAACGTAGTCCACAAGCATGTGTGTCAAATAACTAAACTGCAGTTAAATAAGAGCAGGCTCACACAAGTGTGGGCTTTGGAAAGGACTCGGGATTTGTGTGGCTGTGCAGGAGGCAGAACTTGAAATCTCTGAAACTTGTGATTTCTGTTGTTTGTGATTTCGGTTCCTTGGAGATATATTAGTCAAATCTGCTGGTCAATAGGTTCTCCTAGAACAGCACAGGTGAGTTTTAGAAGGCAGCCTGCAATCAGGAGTGACAAAAGCATTACAGTTATCTCTGCCTTAATGGAAATGTCATTTCAGACGTGGTGGGTTTTAAGCAGCCTGAAGACAGTCACTGGGAAAGGTATTATTATCTCCAGCATGACAGCCCAAAAATACCTTAACAAAGTACTTTCTTTTTCAAAAAAGAACCATTTCTTAAGGAACACTTTAGTCTTGTGCTTCTGCCATTGCAGTGTGACAATGACTGCAGCTGCTTTGTCCCATCCTGAGGTTCTGTCTCCTGTGAATGTGCTGAGAGCAGGAGCCCACTGGAAAACTGAGTGTTCCATTGTGCTCGGGTAACTACACACATTCATTTCCCTTGCCTGGTGCTGCACAGTGCCTGTTCTGCACAGTTCTGTAGCTGGGAGAACTGCACCATGAATTACTTTGCATCTGTTCTTGCTGCTAATCCTATTACCAGCAACAGGATTAGTTCATAAACAAAGAGCTGGGCTCGTCTGCTCTATATGAAAACTGAACAGGGCTTACGTGCAAAGCCTCTCTCACTTAGCACCAAAGCTTCCAACTGCTGGGACTCACTGGACTGATGTATAGATTTGTATGATTTCTGAAAAGAAAAAAAAACTAGATAAAAATGTAGGCATCATGATACCTCAGAAGGTTTTGAGGGCTATACATTGTTCAAAGCAGTGCCAGAGTATATTTCAAAATACAATTATTCAAATAGCCTTGGGGTGGGACAGGCAATAGCAGGGGCCATTTCTAGGGATGCACTGGGGTCATCCTGAAACCAGGGGACTGTCCTGGGGACCTCTGCCTTGCTGTGTGCACAGGCGAGGTGGAAGGAACCGGAGTCCTGGGGAATCAAGTTACTCATCTGTAAATGGCTTTAACGATGCCCAGTTATTGCTGGAGATTGGGAGGAGCTTGAGATTATTTCATTGCCCTATAATTCCTGGGCATCATTGCTAAATTTCATTTGCATCCAGTAATCGGATGAAAACTCTAAACTTCCTTTAGTTTTCCATCATCCTCTTTCTTTGTTCCAGGCTTGTGTTGGAGGTAACAGAGAAAGGAGCAGGGATAACATATGCGAGCTCTCCGAGTCAGGAGCTGAAGGGTAGCAAAGACATGTCTTTGCTTTTACAATGATTTCTGCAAAGCCATGTTGGCAGATTCTCCCTGTAGAACCACAGCATATGCCAACAAAACTTTCGGTGCTGGCACCGCTCCCCGAGTTGCTCAGATGATGTGAGCTGAGTTGACAAAAGCAGCATTTTCTCAGTGGTGCTACATCTCTTGGATTCAATATTTCAGGACCAGACAATGTATTTCTTTTCCCCTCACCTCCATCCTTGCTGCTCTTCCTCTTTTTCCCTCATGTCTTTCCTCATCATTTTCTCCACTCAAGAGAAGAAAGAACAGACAAACCAAACCCAAATCCTCCCCCGTGCACAAACACTGGCGTTATGACCCAAATCGCCACAGATACTTAATTCCAACTCCACATAAAGGGCACAGAAATATGTTGTCATTTTCTGCAGCTTCTCTGTCCCACGCTGCTTCCACTTCCCATACAGAGATTTTCCAAGTGGGGCTCTTTGCTTTCCAGGAGAGAGACACCTCACCCAAAGAGAGCAAATGATGTCACTTGACCTTTTCAGCCGTTGGATTCTCAGCGTATCTGACTTGGCCACGCAGGTCTGGGGAAAGGAAAAGCGAAGAGCAGATGGATTTATGGCAAGAGCTCGGTGGCAGATGGTGCCTCCAGACAGTTCCTGACATGTCCTCGGCCCTAATGGGGGTGGCTTTCGCCTTTTAGCAGCACTGAGAACACACTGATATCTGGTATTTGCGTGTGTGCATTAAAGGATGTGTTGGCAGGTAGGAGACTGCATTATATCAGCAGCAGAAGCAGCTCAGCACCTCTAATATTTAGTTTGAGGATTTAAGAGTTCACCTTTACTCGTGGCAAAGGGACACCAGCAGGAATCTTTTCAGGCCATTTGACCAAATGTGTAAATTCTCCAATCATCATTTTTCTGAGCCAGTTTGTCTTCAGTGTATGAGATTTATTTCGTCTGATAACAGATGTCACTTAAGCGTTCAGAATAAACCCAGAGGCTCCTGGCTGTACCTGTGCAATTGGAAATGATTTTATGAAGTTTAATGTTCATTACTTACATCATTTTTTCAAAAGGTGCTTGGGACAAGCTTAACCAAAACCCAGAGCATTCTTAGCATTAAGCTTATGAGCAGGGTTAGGGATCCAGCTTATCTCTAAGCAATGCATTTAGTGCACTTCTCTTCCAGAGGCCTCAGAGAGCAGCACTGAGGGAGAGATGATGGGGTTGATTTGTTGTCTCTCAATGCACCCATCTCAGCCACTTTTCCCCTACAACCAGAGCTTGAGCTGCCCTAACCCCCTCCCTCCAGCTGCAAATCTGCCAGCTGAAATCTTTCCTTTGGAGTGATTTATACTTGCCTGACTTAGCAGATGTAGACCTACATGGTGACATCCTCAATCCTGGACTAAATCCTGGCTTTGCCTAATCATTCTTTACTGGGCTGCTTTCAATCTCTCCTTTCTACATCTCCTGAATTTTTCATTGCCTGTAAAGAAGGATTGTCTTCTGGAGTCAAAGGAGAAAGATGAATTAAAAATGAGAAGTTGGGTTATAATAGGTCGAGTTACTGCTTTGGGGGTTTATTTGTATAGAAACGTGGATGGAATATGAAACAGAGCCCAGAAATTTGGCTGGAAAGAGACTGGAGAAAGCGCCGTATCCAAAGGTCTCTAAACCCAAGTGGAGGTGATCTCTGCCTGTGTGAAGTGTCTGGGATAAAATGTTGTTTTGACTGAAAATCAGGGCAGGACGTTGCTGAGGATGAAATCATAATTTCCAAACTAAAAAATAAGAGAGGTTAAAAAGTTTGTATTTTGCCATTTGGTGCCTCTCAGTTACTCCCAGTATGTGGCACCACTGGCATACATTGAGACCCTGTGCCACAGGGATGCACCTCCTGTTACAGGAATTTTATTTTCCTGGTGTCAAAACAACCTTATTTTGAGAAATCCCAATAGATGAAGGGATTGGAAGATCCTTACAAAGAGTCAAACTTGTGGAGAAAGTGGTGGGAGATGTAGTGGGAAACTTGTGCACCTTTTATTCTACAAAAGCAGATTACAGAGGGAGCAAAGGGTTAGCTGAGAGGCAAAAAGTATATTGAGGCAAAAAGTTTTAAGTGATGCAGTTCCAGTGTTACTGAAATCGGAATGGTATTAAATCAAACGCCCTTTGATCTGACACACCAGTGGAATTCGCAATTGAGGCAACTGGGGTTGCATGACAAATCAGTGTCTGGCCAAGGCGGAGCTCAGGGACTCACAGACCTGGGTTTGCTGGCTCTGCCTGGTGTCCTGAGGAGGTAATTTTGGGGGCAGTCCCATCACTGAATGTCAGGCACCCTCACCTGGAGGTAGGAAGGTTCCTCTGTGATTCCCAGACTCTGAGAGTGAGTTTTGAACTCCTCCAGAGCAGCCCATGTTCCTCTCACTCCCTGTGCTGCCTTAGACTTGCTGCCAAATTTAGGCACCTCAAGGCTCTAAAGTCAGGGTTTGTGTCTCCCCTTCCACTGACACTCCCATTTTTGTACTTGGATAATGGAGATGGTGATCCTGAACTTGTTTATGAAAAGAGCTAAGATTCATAATTTAGACTGTTTCTATGTATGAGCGAGATGCAATTAATTTCTTCCTGTCATTACATGTAAAATTCTGCAACAGATGGACCAGTATCATTTGGCAAATAATTCATCTGACATTTCCCTCATCAATCATTAAACAATTGGTGCATTTCTTCATTGTGGAGCCAGCTTTAAATTCTGTTTTGTTCCATTTTCACAGCTTTCCAAAAGGATTGGTCTGGATCCACTGAAACCAGGGAGGAAACTGTCTGACTTGGGAGGGTGTGTGAGAAATGTGGGCATGCACTGACCTCCTGTCCAGCACCACAGAATCCCAGAACGGTTGGAAGGGGCTTTAAAGCCCATCCAGTGCCACCCCCTGCCATGGGCAGGGACATCTTCCAGCAGCCCAGGATGCTCCAAGCCCCATCTAACCTGGCCTTGGATACTCCCAGGGATGGGGCAGCCACAGTTTCTCTGGGAATCCCATTCCAGCCCCTCCCCACCCTCAGAGGGAAGAATTCTTTCCCAATATCCCATCTATCCCTGCCCCCTGCCAGTTTGAAGCTGTTCCCCTTTGTCCTGTCACTCCAGGCCCTTGGAAACAGTCTCTCTCCATCTCTCCTGTTGGCCCCTTCAGGCACTGGAAGGTCACAATTGGGTCTCTCTGGATCCTTCCCTTTTCCAGGCTGAACCATCCCAATTCTCCCAGCCTTTCCTGCTCCATCCCTCTGACCATCCTGGTGCCTCCTCTGGACTCTCTCCAGCAGCTCCATGTCCTTGCTGTGCTGGAGGCAGCTCTGCAGGGGGGTCTCAGAGGGGCAGAATCCCCTCCCTGATATTGTAGAGAAGTTTCAGGACGTTCCATAATTTTCTTGATGTCTAAACTACCTGATAACTGACCAAGACAGAGCTTTGGTTCTGTAGGACCAAGGTTTCACAAAACCTGAGTGAATCCTCTGGCTCATTAAACAGCAGCAACCGATAAATCTTTTTTTTAATAGTCTCTTGAATTTTTAAATCTTGGAATTGCTAATGCCCATACTGTAGATGTATGGAAATGGATATTTCAAAACTGAGCTCTAACTTTGAGAAGGGTGATTTGGATAAATGATTTCGCTCTGCTTTCACCTTTTAATTAAAACTACTGTGGCACGGGCTGGGTATTTCAACAGATTCCCTTAATAAATAGCATTAGGTGCTATTAACTTCCAGGGTATTACTCCAGGTTAACTCTCTCCTTTCTAGGATTTCCTCAAGCCTTCGCCGTATCATTCATAATGGAAACAGCAGCTTTCTTTGCCTTCTCCCCCTCTCTTTATTGCATCAGTATGCATTGCAAAATGAGTAGCTTGTACATCCTAGGCAAAGATAATGAGAGCAATATTAATTCTACTCCAGCTGCTACAGGCATGTAAATGAAGCTTTCATGTGGCCAGCCAAGCTCTGAGGCTCTCTGAGAACACCCAGGCTGAGCAGCAGGAGCAGTGGGGGTGGAAGAGGTGAGGGTGAGAGGAGAGGCCGTGGTAAAAATGGCTGGAATTCAAATGTTCTGAATTAATATTTCCTACCCAATCAATGCTGCTCTTATACATGGCATTAATTGGTGTATCTTTCCTGTTTCCCCTCTGACTGGGATTGGCCATCATTGGCCTGTTAGCACAAAAATGGGCACTGTGTGAAGCTCTCACATTTCTGACCACGTTGGCTTCAGTGTCTGCTTGGGCCAGGTCTGTCAGGCTGTGCCCACAGTGCGCTGAAGGCACTGCAGTGGCAGGAGGGCAGTGCGTCGGCTAATTAGTTCTGCCTCTCAGCAAAGCTAATTAATCTGGACACTCTGGAGCTGATGTGACTCTGCTGCTTGGACTTCTGGCAGGAATTGGTTTGTGGCTGATGTGACCCAAGAGAAGAGTCTCTGCTGGGTTCTTTTGTACATGCCCCAAGAAAACTTGTGCTCTACAAGCGAGATGGGATGGGAGGAAAATATTGATCCTCAGCCTCTTCCAATGTAATTTCGATTTTGCCAACACGCAGAGGCTTCTCAGAAATCCAGAAAGTAAATAACTATTTTCTAAATCCAATTTCACCTGTGTAATAGTGCAATAAGGAATTGTCTGTGGCTGTGACAACAGGGGGGTACACAGCTCTGTGCTGCCATGGAAAGCAAGCCCCATTCCCTGCATCCCTGCTCTTCCCACTGCTCCAACACATTCCCTGCTCTTCCCTGCTCTTCCCATACTCCAACACATCCCTGCATCCCTGCTCTTCCCATACTCCAACACATCCCTGCATCCCTGCTCTTCCCATACTCCAGCACATCCCTGCATCCCTGCTCCTCCCATACTCCAACACATCCCTGCATCCCTGCTCTTCCCATACTCCAACACATCCCTGCCATCCTCCAGCGCGGCTCTCCCGTGTGTGAAGGGGCTCTGAGTGGCTGCAGGGGGGTTTAACCACATGGTGAAACAAAGCAGGTTTTAGATGCCTGGCTGAAGTGAGGCCCAGATTAAAGCAGCAGGCAGAAGCTTTTGACAGCCCTCTGGTTTCCCGGAACTCGAGTGCCCTGTTCTTGCAGGTCTGGGCTCTCCAGGGAGGCTGGGGAGGTGTCGGAGGCAACGACAGTCTGAGCTGGTTGTTTGCCCCTGTACGGGGGCTCAGAGGAGCCTGTGCAACCAAGTTCTGTGTGATGGCAGCACCAAGGAGGTGAGTTTGGGTATGTTTTTATCAGTATTTTTCCAAGTAAAAGCATATTTGAAATCCATCCATCCATCCCAGCATTTGCTGGGCATTCATAACCACAATTGAATATTGACTCACATATTTATGGATCACATAATTTTCTATTGTGGATGCTCCTTTTTTTTCACCCCTCAAGGCATTTGCTGCTGAGAACAATCTGAGGTCACTCTCATGCTACGTGAAAATTTAACCCCATACGATGAGCTCTAGAGTTTGACAAGGAGCTGCAAGGATGGCATGTCCTATAACCTGTCCTTAGAGAGCACGTGCTCCCAGAGAATGGAGGAGTTCTGAAGATAAATAAGAAAAGATTTTAATTTATTAAATTAGACTAAATAGTGGTGCTTCCTAACACATTTTACAACAGTATGATGATCTTTTTACATGTTAAGATACTTTTTAGACATTTTGAGCAGACTATCTAAAAGGCCTCAGACAAGATAACCCCTCACAACTTGCCCTGGTATTATAAAGCAGAAACTAGGATTAAAAAATTATTAAAAAAATGAATAATTGGCCTCGAGTATAAAAACGGTGCCTGTTTCCAAAGGACATTTGCTTGTGTTAAAATCAGCCTTTCTCCTAAGCAAAAACCAGATATTTCCGTGGCACTAAAGAAGTAATTGCCAAAGTTATTTGTGTCACAATAATTTATTAATCTGGAAGGATGAGCCCACACCCAGAGGTCATGGATGACCCAGTAATGAAACCATCAAGTATTCCCATAAATAATTAAATGAAGATACATTACTTGAGAACTTTCATCTTTCCCCTTCCTCGGGCATCTCACAGGTCCTTTGTTAAGTGTATAATTTGTATTTTGGGTGGATTACCCACATGCAGAGCTGCAGTTTAATCCTCTCAGACAAATCCCAGCACGGCTGTGCCTTGGGGGTCTCTGAGAGCCACCAGTGCCCTGCTCCAGGCAGGGTCACATCCAGGGCAGGGTGCCCAGGGCTGTGTCCTCCTCACTTCAGAATATGTTCAAAAATTAGGTCTGCACAGCTTCTTTGGGCAGCCTCTTCCAGTGGCTGAGCTCCCTCCTAGGAAAACACGATCTTTTTTACATTTAAGTGACATTTCCCATTTCTCAGGATTCCGTGGCTCATGTTAACAAAGGTGATGATTGTCATGCTTACCTGAAAGGGATAATTAATCTGAAGGTAATTGAGTAATTATCTATTTAATCTGTTATAACAGAGATGTCAACTGACTCCCTGAACCGATCAATTTCTCTCTCTCCTGTTGTTTTGGGTCTTTGCTGGTGGTTTTTAAGTGTTGTCCAAATCCACTTGGGTTTCACCTGCAGCAGATCCAGCAGCTCCTTTCCCTTGGGAGAGTGTGTACAATTCCAAAACAGTTCCTAAGGGATTTGTCAGTCTATCCCTTCTCATCACTGGGATTAAAAAAACCATGTTGCAAAAGTTCAGCAAATCTCTATTCACCCCCATTTAACGTGCTTGGTACCTAAACAATTGCAATTGATTTTGTTTGCTCTTGCAAACACGAATTATCCCCTAATCGTGTCAGCTCCCAGCCAGGCTTGCACTCCCTGCTTTGGGTTTTCGAGTGGGAAAATGCTGACATTGCCACGAAAATAAGAAAAGTTAGAGGCAAATAAAAGGTGGGATTTTCCTAGCTTGGCAGGATGTGCATCCACTTCAACTAATTGTTACCCTCAGAGCTTATTTAGTGCTTTGCAAGGAGGGAGGGGAATTTCAGAATTAAATGAACGACTTTCATTTTTGCTTTTGCTTGTGCTTTCTGCTAAAAGGCTATTTCAGGGGTCAGCGGTGCCAGCCCTGGCTGTGGCGTCACTTCTTTTGACCCAAAAGGAGGGCACACAGCAGAATACTAAAGGGGATGAGAATTTCCAACTCCGTTTGGTGGCTGAGTCCTGGAGATGAGAATGTACAGACAATTGCCCACCATTTTTGGATAGCAGAGCGTTTCCTCTGACCCCACGCAGGTAACAGTGGTGGGCATCGCTGGTACTCCCTTTGCTGGCGTGGACTCTTATATTTTTCTATGATTTAGATTTCTACTATTTAGTGATTTAACAGCTACTTTGGATAATTTACCTTTCTTTAGTCTTTTGTCCTACAACGCCTGTCTCTGCAGGCCCATTTTATATGCACTTCTGAAAGAGTCATATGAGATACATTAGCCTGGCACCAAATTGCCCAATCTGCAGCTCCTTGCAGGGAACACAAGGGTCATTCCTGAAAGGGGGGTGAACCCCCACTGCCGTGAGGGACGAGGAATAGCATCTGGAGGGAAAATCCCACCCTCCCAGTGACCTCCTGCCAGCAGCTGTTGGTGTTTTCACTGGGTCCCGTACTGAGAACAAGCTGCACTGAGTGTCTCTCCCACGCCACGTGTTCAGTTGTTCATGTCAAGTGGAATCCTTGCTCCTGCAAGAGGCTTCTTGGGTAACTCTGAGGAAGAAAGGCTTGATTTGGTGTGGTGCTGCGTACCCTTGATGTCCAGGGCTGTGAAGGATGCTCAGCCTGTGGTGAGGGGGCTCTGGACGAGGCTTTAACTTCCCTGGTAATAACTGGAATAATGAGCAGTGGCAAGGCAAGATCTCCTCGTGGTGCACTTGGTATTTCCTCCACGTTTCATGCTTCCTGTGGGAACTTTCTCATCTTTTTCTCCTGTCCCTTTCCTGTGGAGTTGAGAGTCAATCCAAGTTTTTACAGCAGATCCCTCCTGATCCTCTGGGTCCTCAATCTGCTGAGGAGATAGGGAGCTTTCTGTGGACAGGGGCATAAGGAGTAGGGTGACAAGGGGAAAAATTAATAAAGGCTTTCTGACTTCCTGAAGAAATGAAAACCATAGCGATGGTTAATGCTTGTGGTGCTCCAGCTGTATATATCAGGTGAAAAAAACACTAACTTAAAAATTCCTGGTTTGGGGGTACTTCCTGTTTTCAATACATTTGCTGAAGGATCCAATTAAATCTCAAAATCAGTTGGAATCTTTCCCTTCGATGAGAATTAGCTGCCGCCAGCATCTTGAAGAGTTTGTTTGCTGTTTGTTTACCCACCTGGTCATTCAGAGTTCTGGAAGAATGAAACTTGGAGTGATGAGTGTTTTCTTTCTCCATTTCGGGTTCCAGTTGTGGATCCTTCCTATTTGAAAACCTTTCCATTCATGTTATAGCAGCTTATGAAGACCTTCAGTCCTGATTTTCAGAGTTATTTATTGAACATGGTGGCACGTGCCTGATAGAATTAAACACTAAAGTTTGTATCTAATTCACCTGAAAAGTTGCCCTGTTGCCTGTGCCCCCCTTGTTCTGTGGCTCATGGCTACTTTGGCTTTTAACCTCCAGTGTTTCATGTAGTGCAGGATTAGGGAATCCCACTGGATCCTGCAGGGCTTTTTTGTTTGGTCACAACTGGAGAGCTTGGCTGAACTAGAAGAGGAGGAGTCATGGGTAGAAGCTGAAAAGGCTCTGGTTCAGCTCAAAGTGTGGTGCAGATTTGTTGTGACACTGTGGGCATGCCATCCTTTGAAGCTTCTGTTCTTCACTGCCCCATGGGGAGAGTCCTGTCACCTCTGCATCTTGGTTTAGCTCCCAAGTCCTCTGTTCACTATGTGACACCTCTTGTCTACATGACAGGAGGAGCAGCACTGCTGCTGGTACATCCTGCATTAAAACCAAGAGGACTTTAATAGAGCAGAAACACACTCAGGAACCCAGAAAGAGTTTTATTGTACTGTGGTTTTAATGTCCCAGCCAAATGCAGTGGTCATGAATTGTTGACAATTAAACACTTAGCACACGAAGAGCTGGAGATAAGAACTTGGATGTGAGCATTTCCTTCAATAATTCACAGGACATTAGAGCCTCAATGTCAGGACTTGTACCCTGCACAGGATGACAGTGTACTAATGAAGCTGCTCCAGCCATTACACTCCAATTGCTAATTTATTCATCGTTTACTGGCAGTGGGGAGAGAAGGGGAAAGGAAAACCCAAGGTCTGAGTTCAGTAGCCCTTGAAACAAAGATTCATGTGAGCTGTATCTGCAGCAGTTGATTTCTGAGTTGTGTATCTGTTTCATCCTGGGAGAATGAGGCCAAATTAAAAGGAAGCAAGTGAATACAGCCCAGACGAATTGACTCCAAGGAGGGCTTATCACCAAATCACTCCACTGGAGCAGAATGTTAACAAAGTGAGGCAGTTGTGTGTTCAGGATGAGAGGGTGAAACCTGTTCTCCTGTACCTAAAAGCCCACCCTGAGCCCGCAGAGTTCAGTCCTGGGATTTGGGTTGTTCCCGTTGGCTGGTTCATGTCTCTGTACCAAAGGCTGTTATCCGTACAGAAATGCTCATTGTGAGTTCACATGTGTTGATGAGATGCAGATATGCCCAAGCCCTGCCCCTGGCCAAGCTGGCTGCTCTGTGAGAAGAGGGGCAAGTCATGGTCCTTTCCTGGGTGTTTTCAGTGTATTCCTAAAAGTTTTACTGCTGAGGAAGCGCAGGTGAAGGACATGGTTGTTCCAGTCAGTTCATGGTGCCAGGACAGCTCTTATAGGGTGGCCCCATCATCAGAGATACTGGTGTCACTTCTACAGGGTTGTGACAACCCTTCAGAGCTGGAAAAAAACTTGCTTAAAGGTGCAGTTCCCAATGACAAGGACTTAGGATTTGCAACAGCTGTATTGCTGTGTGTTTTCAGGTTGGGTTTTCTTGGGCTGTTAATGCTTTAAAGCAATTAGAGTTGAGATTAGACACTGGCCACCAAGGAGATACATTTGTAAATAAAAAGAGTTATTAGATGTCTGAGAAAAATATGAATAAGCCCTTAATTAAATGAAGTGGAACTGCATTTTGGTGAGGATGATATGCTTGGGAGAACAAAGATTTGGTAAAAAAAGCTGGACCTGTCCAACTTGATCTTTCTCATTAAGAAGAATTTGGAACAGACTGCACAGGGCCCCAGAGGCAGAAACGAGAACTTGGCCAAAGAGCATCAGCTCATGTGCTTCCAGCAGAGCTGCACTGCTGATGCTACGAGGAGAAGTTACTCAGGGCTGTGAATCTGCACAAAGTGAACACTTGGTGCTACCAGAAAGTACAGGTATGTTCTCCTCCTCCTTGCAGGCAGGTTGGGAGGGCTGATGGTGTTGGTTCTTGTGGCAAAGTCAGTGTATCATGGAGAGATTAGTTGTTAATTTTTAAGTACTTGTGTGTGGAAGCAAGGGGTGAGGCTGAAAATTCCAAGCATATTTTATAGTATGTGTATGTCTGCACACAAACACACACATACATATGTATATAAAATAATCACAACTCAACATCAAGACCTTACCCCTGCACAGACCCACTGTCCCGGAAGAGAAGCTATAGATCCCATGACACGCTCCCTGGGCTGGGTAACTTGTGCAGGTCAGCCTTGGTCAGGTGGGAGGGAGCTTTGGCAGCTGGAGGAGGATCAGCTGCGCGCTCAGAACACTCCAGGTTCCTCTGTGTGAAGGAGCCTTGTACCTCTCCCTGCCCCAAGGAACCAAACCACAAACGGGCCTTTCATCCTCCTTTCTTCCATGTGGTTTTTACCTTTTAGGGTCACTTAGTTAGGCTGATTAAAACTTGCCCATTTCTTCCTCTCTGGCAAATGTTCAAATGTCCTTTTTTTCTATTTAATCAGAAAATGTAAAATAAAAGAAGGAGGGGGTGGCATTTCTGAGTGAAAGCTCCCTTGCTTTTACCTCAGGTACTGAAGATTTCTGCCTTGGAATTTGTGACATTTTCCATTAGAGCATCACAGGACTTTTAAGAAAGCAAAATTCTGTCCAACTTTTTGTAGGAATGCGGGGATTTGGAGTCTCAGTAAGTCCACGGCAGTAGGACCAGCTTATGGCAGTGCTGCTTCAGCTCTCACAGGATCAAAGGATCTGGGAAAAGACATCCCTGGAAATCAGTGCAGCTTCTGTAGACATCGCTCTGCTCAGCTCACTCCCACATCTGGCAGAGTTTCAAATGGACTCTTCCTGGAGAATTATCAATACAAGCTGTAATAACTGCACACTTTAGCTTTTACCTTTATTGGGAAATTATATCATGAATAAATATGAATTCCTGACCGGAATGCAGATGGGGTTAACAGAGAGATGGGAAAAGGTATTTTCAACATCACTTATGATAATTAAGTTCTGAGTCTTGTTTGAAGTAGGTGTGTGTATGGCTGGCCAATTCAGAATAAAAATAGTGATTAATTATGATATTTTTCTTATGCAAATGAATATCTGATCTATAGGTAGCGACGAATTCTCCGAACAGAACAAACCAAAGGAGGTTTTTTTATTCAGGAGCTTGGAGATGTTGCAGTGGGGATGCAGATGGAGTCTGCATGCAAACACAGGGTTGGTTTCTATGGATTGGTTTGGGAATTTTATTATTTATTTTGTTTTTAGTGGAATTAAACTCTTTGCCCATTCTGTGTCCCAGTCTGATGGAGACCCTGCAGAGGAGTTGGGTCCTGGGACTGGGCATGGTTGACTTCATTTGGGATGGACTGCAGGGGCAAGCAGTGGTCTTACCTGAGCCAGGAATAAGGAACTGAGACAGAAGAGCTGGAATCTGACCTAGAGTTTTGTGCAATTCTCATTTTATTTATAGAGTGGGATTATGAGTAGTACAGAAACCCTAGAAGATCTGGGCTGTGAGGGGCTGAGCAGGGCGGCTCCTTAGCCATAATGGGAACTATTTTAAAATATTTAAAAATTAAATAACACATAATGCTTGGCTCGTGACGGACTTTATAAAGTACTGCCACCATTTGGGCACCTGAAGTCAAGATTTGGGCAGGGAGTTGTTTCCAAAATGCTGCTGTGTGTGTAGCACAGGGAGGGGGGGAGACAGCACGAATCTCTCCCATTGTAGGAACCCGCATTAAAGCTGTCCAGGAACAGCCCAGTGCTGCTCCCTGAGCATCCTGAGTGTGCTCGGGGCCAGGGATGGTTCCTGTGGGGTGTGTGGAGCTGCCCTTAGGCTTCAATTCCCTGCACGTCCTGGGCAACCACAACCAGCTCAGGGAGCTCCTGCTCCTGCTCCACATCACTCTGTGGAACTGGGAGAGCATTAATCCATAAACCCTGCTGAACTGGGCACACATATGGCAGGGGGTGACACCCTCTGGAGGTGTCATAGCCTGGATCCCACCCTGGATCCATCCAGTGTGATGGGACCCAGCCCTGGCTGAGAGGGGGCTCCACTCTGGCACAGGGAGAGCCAAGGAAGAGGAGCTCAGGAGCAGAAAGGTGTCACTAATTCTGCAGCTTTAGTTCTGCCTTGTTTATCAAACTCAGTATTTTTGTGACTAGAAGACACATAGATTTAAAAAAAATAAAAAATAAAAAACATTACAGGCTACCAGGAAAGGGATTAACTCTCTCCCAGCCAAAGCAGGACAGGGAGTGTTTACACCTGGAGCTTCCACCTGCACTTAAAAGCCTTTTGTGTGGCTGCTCAGTTTGATCACAATTCCTGCCCCTCGACCCTTCACCACCACTCTCGATTTTAATCTGCAAACATTCCTTTTCCTGTTCACCCCCTGGGAATACAGGAAAAACCAAACCAAACAAACAAAACCCCAACCAAAACAAAAACCAGTTCAGAATTTGCCCAAGCAGAATGCAGAGGTCAGGCGGATTAGAGAAAGCTCCGGCTGGCGGATCCCCAGGGAGCAGGTGTTTGCTTTCGTGTTCCTGCTGGAGAATCCGCACGCTGAGCATTCCCTGATCCCGGGAAGGCGGAGGGGTCTGGAAAAGGGATGCTGGTGGGCAAGGCAATGCTGTGTCTTTAATTTTCTTTCCCGAGGAGAGAAAGTCTGCAGAGCCATGACAGGCTCACTTGTTCAGCCTTTAATGTGCGATCTGTTTCCTCCAGTGGAGGGCACTCAGTGTATCACAAACTAGAACATCAGCACCAACAAGCTCCGGAGCATCATCGCTCTCTGGGAAGCCTTCGGAATTAGACAAGAGCTGCCTCTCAGCACAGCTACAAAACACTTTAAACCTGCCCAGCCGAATGGATAAACCGAGCCCGCACAGCTCCTAAACCGAGCCCTGGCAGAGCGCAGGAGCCCCGTCTGCGCCGGGAGCCGGAGGATGGATCGCTGTGTCCG
This sequence comes from Sclerurus mexicanus, assembly GCA_013396755.1. Classification (NCBI taxonomy): domain Eukaryota; kingdom Metazoa; phylum Chordata; class Aves; order Passeriformes; family Furnariidae; genus Sclerurus; species Sclerurus mexicanus. The sequence continues at coordinate 425,494 of VWZF01003689.1, read as the reverse complement.
GGGATGGCAAAGGGCGGCAGAATGAGGAATTCTAGGTACCGGCAAAGGTTTTGTCATTTCTCCCAGAGAAGTTGGTTTGCCTTCATCGTCTGCTCCGGCTTTTCCTTGCAGATTGCCACTTAATGCCGGTTCTCTGATGACTTACACAATGGCTCTCAGAGCTTAGAGTCCCTCCCTACCCCCCACACTCCCCCCCATCCTTCGTCCTGTCTTCCCCACCCCCAACCCCTTCCCTATCCTTTCCCTTCCTCATCCCCAAAAATTCTCGCTTGTCCTCTCTAGGGAACTTTGTGGGGGTTTCTGGCATGCACGCTGGATGGTGGCGATGTGAGTGGCAGCCGGGCTGTGCCATGAAGATTCTGATGGTTTAAAGGAAAGAAACCAGTTTGAAAAAGAGAGAGACGAAGGGGAAGCAGAAAAAGGGAAGAGAGAGAAGAAAACAGCTGGAGGAAGGAAAAGGAGGGCGTTATTGATGACAAAAGGATGGGTAAGTGAACTTTTCCTGTTTGTCTGCTGGCACAGCTGCACTGGGGGTCTATTTTTCAGCTGGATTCTTTGCTCTTGGAGAGGGGCACAGGCTGAACAGCAGCAGTGGGTTCCTGTGCCAGGTGACTCACTGTACTCGCTATTGTATTTTTAGACCGCGTATCCCCCCCCTCCACACACGCAGAGCCCTCTGCTCCTGCAGTGGGTTACATGTCATTAACCTGTGCATTGATGCCCCGAGTGAGGGGCTGGACAGAGCAGATTCCCTGTGCCACCCTCCCCCGCAGCTGCCACGCACAGAGCAGCCCATGGATGCGGGAGGCACCTCTCCCAAATCCCTGCTGCCTGGATCTTCATTCCCATTCCGCGAGCCTGGAGTGGCATCACTCGTGTTAACACCTTGCAGGGTGTGGGAAGCAGAGGGGAGGGGGGTTTCTTGCCTAGGTGGTTTTGAAAAGGCTTGTTTGGGTTTTGAAAAGATGCCCCTGGTACCTCTGCTACATTTCCAGCAGTCATTTGCCAGTCTTTCTTTTTTTTTCCAAGTGTGACAGGTTTATTCCCCTCCTTCCTTCCCCCAGCCCCCAAATCTGTAACAGGCAGAACATATTTCTAGCTGGCTGCTGCTGGCACACCGGCAGGAGCAAATAATGAGATTTAAATTAAAAATCTAACCATTAAAGGCAGAGACACGTAGGCAGGGGCATTTTAGATTAGGAATTATTTTGCGAATTGCCCCTTGGTTTAAAATTGGATTAAATAACTGCAGCACAGGGTTGGTTTTGTGCGTGTGACAAATAATAAAGTGATTATTTATCAAGGAGATACCAGCCCTTGAAATATTTCCTGTTGGAAGAATGCATTTTCATTCTTAGCAAGGATGAAACTCTGGACGGAGGTAGCAGCCCTAAAATTATTTCAGACATGTGAATGTATATTGGGGTTTCTGACATCCCCTCCACCCCCTCTCATAATTATTCAAGATTATATATATTGAATTATTATATATGTCCTCACATACAGCATTGCTCCTGCATGACAAATCTGACATCTCAAAGGCAAACCTTTCAAATCAACAGAGCTGTGGGAGAGAGAGGGAAGTTGAAATGGAAATATTCCCCTTTAAACTTTCTGGGGTTTGCTGCTGTGTTCAGGTGTTGGTGTGGGTATTTTCATCCAGTAGCTAACGTATATACAATGAACAAATGCTTAAGCATTCCCCGCTTCATATGGATAACTTTAAATGAATCTCTGTTAAGGCAAGGATTCACGTGACAGAAATGTGTCTCCTACCATTGTCTTGGCACTGGGGCCCCACACCAACATCACCTGATATAATTCTCTATATGGCTGAAGTTTCTTTTTCTGCATCTATTTGTGTATTTAGGTACATAAAAAGCATGAGTAAAGCCACTTAAACCTACTCTTGAAAACAAACAGTGCCCAGAGGAAAGCAGCTACTCAGTGTCTCATTTTACAATAAATACACGTTACAAAGATGGATCAAACTTTTTGATAAGTAGATTTCTTGCTTTCTGCAGTAATTTTTGGAGGATTTGGACTTGCAATTGCTTTTCTTGAGGAACACATTTAGCAGCACGTATTAGCAGGAGCTTTGGCTCATTTCCTCTCCAGCTCTGTGGAACATTCAGCACAGTGACTTGACAAATATGTTTATTGTTAAAACCTCGGCATTTAGTGATAGGCATATTCCCAGCTCCACTGGGAGCCGGTGGACGGGCAAAGCCAAGGGACACAGCATTTGGTGCTTCTGAGGGATCCTAAGTCACAGGAGAGATGGCAATGCAGGGACTCCAAGGACAGCAATTTGCACCACAAAAGCTCCGGACAGGAGCCAAACAGGTTGTCTCCCAAATCCGCCCGTTCCACTAAGGCTGCATCCAAAGCCCGGGTGACGTGACTAATCTGCTGGCAATTTATCTTAATAGCTCTACAATGCCCGTTTGTTTTCTCTTTAATATTGTAGGTTTCCATTTAATTAAGCAGCTGAGAGGCATGAGTGTGCTGTTAGTGCTGCTGCTTCCCCTGGTGCTGCTCGTGCTGCTGGCGGGGGCTCAGCGAGCCTGCCCCAAGAACTGCAGATGTGATGGCAAGATCGTGTACTGCGAGTCCCACGCCTTCCGAGACATCCCCCACAACATTTCCGCAGGCTCCCAAGGCTTATCCTTACGCTACAACAGCATCCAGAAGCTGAAATCAAATCAGTTCGCGGGCCTAAGTCAGCTCATATGGCTTTATCTTGACCATAATTACATCAGCTCCGTGGATGAGGATGCGTTTCAGGGCATCCGCAGGCTGAAGGAATTAATCCTGAGCTCCAACAAAATTACCCATCTGCACAACAAGACGTTCCACCCCGTGCCCAACCTCCGCAACCTGGACCTCTCCTACAACAAGCTGCAGGTGCTGCAGTCCGAGCAGTTCAAGGGCCTCCGGAAGCTCCTCATCCTGCACCTGAGGTCCAACTCGCTGAAAACGGTGCCCATCCGGGTTTTCCAGGACTGCCGCAACCTCGACTTCCTGGATCTGGGCTACAACCGCCTGCGGAGCTTGTCCCGGAACGCCTTCGCCGGCCTTTTGAAGTTGACAGAGCTCCACTTGGAGCACAACCAGTTTTCTAAGATCAATTTTGCCCACTTCCCACGCCTCTTCAACCTGCGCTCCATTTATTTGCAGTGGAATAGGATCCGGTCTATCAGCCAAGGGTTAACGTGGACTTGGAGTTCCTTGCACAACTTGGATTTATCAGGAAATGACATTGCAGGGGTAGAGCCTGGGACCTTCCAGTGCCTCCCCAACCTGCAAAAGCTGAACCTGGATTCCAACAAACTCACCAACATCTCTCAGGAGACCATCAACACGTGGATCTCGCTCATCTCCATCACTCTGTCTGGAAATATGTGGGAATGTACTCGAAGCATTTGCCCTCTGTTTAATTGGCTTAAGAATTTCAAGGGAAATAAGGAGAGCACCATGATCTGTGCAGGCCCTAAACACATCCAGGGCGAGAAGGTGAGCGATGCCGTGGAAACCTACAATATCTGTGCCGAAATCCCGGTGGTAGTTACCGAGAGATCCTACCAGGCTCCCAAAACCCCCCAGAGACCCGTCTTCATCCCCAAACCCACCGTTTCCAAACTGGAAAGCCATCAGCCGACACCTGCGATGCCAAGCCCTTCCGCAGACATCCCGACGCCTGGAGTGGAGCCGGAGTACGAGCACGTGTCCTTCCACAAGATCATCGCGGGGAGCGTGGCCCTCTTCCTCTCCGTGGCCATGATCCTGCTGGTGATCTACGTGTCCTGGAAGCGTTACCCTGCCAGCATGAAGCAGCTCCAGCAGCACACGCTCATGAAGAGGCGCAGGAAAAAGGCCCGGGAGTCTGAGAGGCAAATGAACTCCCCTTTACAGGAGTATTACGTGGACTACAAGCCAACAAACTCTGAGACCATGGATGTATCGGTTAATGGATCTGGGCCCTGCACTTATACCATCTCTGGCTCCAGGGAATGCGAGGTATGAACCATGACCCTCCTAAAACCATTTCAGCTGCTGGGAAGGAGAGGTAAATGTTTGAAGCTCTTGAGGTATCTCTAAATACTAGAAAAATTAATGACTTCTTTTGTTGGTTTTTTCCTACTTTTGGAGTTTGCTCCATAGCAGGTTCTCTCAGCAAATATCAACAGTCAGGGAAGGGATGGTGATTGTTTTGAATAATTAAGACTTATTAAAATATAGATGATGTCAACAACTGTGACAGAGGCATCTGGAGTGTTTTCATCCTCCTGTTTGCACCCATTTTATGAGCTGTGGCTACAAGAGAATCTTACTTTTGCTGTATTGGTAGATACAGAGGCATTTAAGAGCCTTTTCTGTTTTAAAACCTCTTTACTCAGCCCCCACATGAAATCTTGAGGGATTTATGGCCTGTTTGAAGAGAATGCCAAAGATTTTCTGTATTTTTGGTCTAGTTCAGGAGCAAACCAGAGGGCAACAGGACTGCAGTCTTGGAGTTAGGCACTTGTTTTCCTGGAGCAGCAGGAGCAACACAGGCTCCTTTGAACGCCGGCCTTGGTCAAACAGCACATTTGCAAATCCCTGGGCTGGGAGATGGGTATTCTTGATGTTTTTAATTTCATTCCAGTGATCAGTGAAGGTTTAGACAGATCTGATTTTCACATCCTTAACACTGTGTCAGGATTTGACTCAGCAACATGGGAAACACAAACAGGAAAAGCTCCCAGAGCATCTTTTCTGTTGTTCAGCTTTGCAAGGAAACACCAAATTATTTCATTGCTTTATTGTCAATGACTCCTCTACTGTGTGTGCAAGGGGTGGGTTTGCTCTGAATGCTGATGCTTATTTGTGGCTGGAAAAGGAGGATTTGCACAATTTCATTGCAGTGCTTTCTCCTTGTTCCTGCACGTGATGTGGTATGAGGGGACCATGGGGGATTTTGCTCCCCTGGTTCTGGATGTTCTACCTGAGAGTGTTTAATGTGCCTATTGGAATTTATTCCCATCTGTTTGTGCAGATTGGGATTGACTGTGGACATTTTGAGCCGTGACTTTGGCATGAAAGGTGTGTTAAAGATGAGCAGTGTGGAACAGGCTGCAGTCCTGGGATCCAGGTTCTTTAAAAACCAGTGTTGTCACTTTCTGACAAAGGGGCGTCTTTGAGATGTTTCATGTTTGGCACCTGAAATCCCCAGCTGATTTTGGACCATGGAGTGAAGGAGAAGGCAGAAAAATGCCTGTCTTGGGGTTGCTTTCTCTGGAGCAGTGTTGTCTTTAAAAAAGAAAACCACCTGCCACATCCCTGTCATTTCTCCAGCACCATGGGAATGGAGGTGTGGAGTTTGTTTCCCTGTTACCAGCAAAGTAGAAAGTGATGTTGAAGTTGTTTTGAATTTTCCCTGGCTGTCACAAGGAGCACTAATTTGATCTGAAAGGCTGTCTCGCCTTCATGCTCAGGTTTAACACTGCTGAAGTTCCGTCAGCTTGACTAAAATGTTGATCATTTACACCAGGATGGTAAGCCAGCTGAATCTTCATGTCATAACTGAATAACCAGCTAATGAAAGCATCCCCTCTAATGGAATTTGGATCTCAGAAGATATAGGGATGATGTGATGTTTGGGAGACTGAAATTTGGGCAATCTGGATTATGGCAGATAATTACAAGGCTGAAGAGTCCTACCAGGTGTAGGACAGAAGATCAGTGTGGTGTAACTCCTCTGTGGTGATGTGGATTGTTACACACAGCATTAAACACAAGGGGACCCCAGCTCACCTGGTTTCCAGGTGCTGTTGCAGCACCACAAGCATTTTATTCGGGTTAAATTAAGCTGGTGCAGAATTTTGCAGGACTCAGGGTGTTCATTGTGCTCTCTGTGGGATTCCTGGTTCTGGTGTAAGTCAGACTGTACAGGACATGGCCGTGCTGTCCCAGCCTGTGACTTGTGTTTGGGTGGTGATTTATCATCCAGAGGCTCTTAAAACACTGATAAATAATAGGGAATAATAAAGACTTCAGGAGATGGAAACCAGATCATTGAAGGCACGTGCAGCAACCCAAGGCCCTCGCTGAAATCCTGTTTCTAGCTGGGATTTGACATTCTTCGTCTCCATAGCTACAAGGTTCCACTTGTAAAAGGAGAGATATGCACCGTACAGCACTTAAAAATGGGGGAAAAAATCCTTGTAGAGTCTTCAGCAATGGGAAGGGTTTATGTTTGGAGGAAATGTAGAAAATGGAGCATCTCTTTATTTCCTGATTTGCCCAAATGTGAAAAACTTGTGAGAAACTATTATTTTGTGCAAATGAGATGCAGCTCAGGCCCATCCTCCTGTGGGGCTGAGCTGCTTATTCCCTGTGCTCAGCCTGAGGTTTCTCCCAAAAAAGAACCACTTGGAAGGGAGAAGAGAGCCTGGCTACCAGAACGAAGGCAGGCAAGCTCCAGAATTCATTGCTTGGGAGTCTGTTGAGTTTGCTTTTTTAAGTAATATTTGTCAAACGATTGTCTCCTTTCATGTGTCCATCCCTAATGCCTGAAAGCAGCTGCGGTGTCCAAAAATTGGGTGTCTTTAGGAAAGGGATAATGGTTCCATTGAACTGGGAACGGTCAGAGGTGCCCGACAGATGCTGCTGTTGGTAGTGGGGGGATAATGGATGTTTTTGGAGGTTTGGTGAGCAGCCCTGTTACCTCCACAGGGATCCTTTGGGCTTTGGGAGTATCTGGCTCAGCTCGTCCCTAAACCACCTGTTTTCCACAGCAGAACTGGCTTGGAACAACATGCTGAGGTGTTTACACAGGTTCTTTCTTTCACAGCAACAGGGATGGTTTTCTTTTAAGTTTAATGAGATTTTGAGCGTAAAACAAAGGGACACAGGGGTACAAGGGCTGCCCTGGAGTACGGAAGGTGCAAATACACTCTGTGTGGCTGCTTTTTCCAGTCCCTGCTGCAGGAATTATTTCTTGTGCTGCAGAGACGGAGCCAAAGCCAGGCTGGCTGTAAATGGGAGCGACTCTTGGCATCAGTGGGATTATAATCACTGACACCTGGCCTATGCTATTCTATTTAGTCTATTGGCAGGGGCTGCTAAAATAACTGGATGCTCATGATTTTGGCTCTCCCCAGCCAGTTCCCAGACTGCTGCTATCTCATTCTGGTATTTGCTTTGTGCATGTGCATCTCATTCCCTCTCTATTTCATATTTATTCGTACATTTGCTGAAGATCTGGGGGCCATAAAAAGCAATTTCAGAGACTGAGCTGTAATATTATGTATTTCCTATGTCTCACACACGGAGTAACTGTGTGTGGCTCCCTGGGAAGGGGGGTGGGGAGAAAGGACATTGCTACACGAGTGGAAGGTCGTTCCTCTCCCCTTTCGCAGGCTGGCAGAGACCAAACAACCAACCAAGCAGGTGTTTCTCTGTGAACTGAGCCCGGGGAGGCCCTTTGAGAGGGGATTGACACAGACCTGGGAGGTCACTTTTTGCACTTTTCCTTCTCAATGTCTGACCGTGTCCCACGGATGAGCAGGGACATCTCCACTGTGTTTTCTACTGGAGTGAGAACCAGGGTGGTTGTCACTTGTATTCACTTGTGCTAAATCAGTCACAAAAAATCATGTTCAGCTGGAATTCTGCTTCCTGCCTTCCTGCCATTGGGGAGAAAGGAGAAGTAGGTTGGTAAAGGAATGCAACCCAGGCAGGCTCGGTGGGCTGCTGACCTCCTCCTGCTCAGCTTAATTTAAAAGGAAATGTTAACATGCTGCTGCCGTGTATTATTTATTTATTAAACACCATTTCTGTGTTGTTTTGGACAAGATGCAAAACGGAAAAAGCAGAATAGTCTCCATCTCCAGGGTGTGTTTAGTGTCAGGTTCCAGTCCTGTAACTCAACACTACCAGGGTGCCCAGGGGCTCAGCCTGAGCTCACTGGGTGTTGTGACCTCAGGGGAGAAATCACTCAATGACTGGGTACATTTTTCTTTTTAAGAGTAGTGGTTGTATTTCCTTTGGTCATCAGCCTGAGGTTTTTGAAAGGAACACTGAGCATGGACTTCATTGTAGAGGTGTAGGTTTGTCACTTTGTAGGTGGGGGAATGGGAAAAGAAGGTGATTCCACAGGTGGAGCACTGCAAAGAGAAGACTCTGGGAGGTGAGGAGAATGGGAAGCAGTAGCTCTCCATCAGCCTGTAGGGCCATCACTGTAGGGCTAAAGCAGTTGGGGTTTTTTTGTTACATTTAGAGCCTTTATGAGCATTTCACACTTGGCATTGCCAGTATAAAACCAATACAAGGAAAGCTGTGCTCTGGATGCACCAGTGATGTAGCAATAAATGCACAGGGGCAAATTTTCCTGGGCTCAGCACTTGTGAAGTGTGAGATTTCCCTAAGATGTTCCCAAAATGACCAGCCGTGTTTCCGGCAGAGCTGAGCCAGCTGTGCCTCAGCAGCAATTGAGCCACGGGCTCGAAATGTGCAAAGGAAGCAGCAGGAGGTTGTGGATCACTTCTGAAACTCTTACTCAGTCCTTATCCTGCTGCCTGGGGGAGAGAAGAGCTCGCCTCGGATTTGGGCTTGTGATACAAGTGCTGCTGAGACCTTGGAAGAGATTGCTCTGGGATAGTGGCAAAGGAAGGAGCTGAACCCACATGCCCCAGATTTTCTCTGAGCTTGGGAACTTTCCTGACCACATTTCAGGCATTACATTTGCTCCGCTAGGTCTCATCCAGAGGCCAATACTTGATTAACAGAACTCTGGAATTGCACTATGGGTTGATAGTCTTAGACACAATGTCCAGCCAGGATCATCCTCCCAGCCTTCCCTTCACCTCTTTTCCTACTTTCCCAAATTTTACCACTTTCTAGAAACCTCCTTGAGTTGTGTACAGGGAGGACTGCTCAAGTGGAGAGGGTGCTGCATCAGAAAGCTTTGTACAAGAGAGGAAAATACTTGTATCCCATAGAATCCTTGCGTGAGCCCTTTGAGGGATTCCTGCATTGCTGGACTTGTGGCAGATGCTGTTTGCCCTCTCCATCTCCCTTGTCCTTTCTTTCACCCCTTCTGCCTCTGCTTAAACGCTGTGATGCACTGCCAGTATTTTCAGGAGGAGAAAAAAGTCAATTTTAGTCCATTATGCAGCTCGTTCCAGAGGGGAGAATGCTCAGAAACAGGAAGGATCTGTTGAACCTGTTCATTTGTGTTTGTTTGGTTTTTTTCCTTTTAAACACACACGAAAAATAAAACACTCTAAGAGGGGCAAACAATCTTATTAGTGAGCATCCTGCTGCTGGAAATGTTCCTGAGGCTTCTCCAAGGATAAGAGAGCTTTGGAAATACATTCAGGTCCCAGCTGTTCCACGGATGGTCCTGTTCCCACTGGAGACCTCGCTCATTCCTGGCAGGAGCTGCTGGCACAGGGAATTGTGCAGACCTCTGTCCTGCTACCCACGCTGTAAACATTTTGACATGCAAAATTCCAGTGTGGTTTGTGTTTATAGCACAACCAACGTGCCAGTGTTTGGTCATTTCCAGGCAGGTATTCCAGCCCTGAACACAGATGGGCTGCAGCAGGAAATGTTTTGGACACTAATCAGCTTTTATCACATCTGCCTCTTGTGCAGCCAAACAAGCTCAGCTTGCCTGTAGATCTTCCCACCTCCACAGAAAAGATGAGTGGATCGATTCTGAGGGATTTCCAGGGAGCTCTCAGCTCTGTCCAAGCTGCAAAATTCTGCTTTCTTAGAAGCTGCATTCCCTGGTGAAGGGATGGCATGAGAGGGTGTTGGGAATGTTGGCTTTTTGGATTTGTTTTGTCTTTGCCTTTGTAATTTCCAAGGGAATAGAAAGCTTTTCCTGGCAGATGGATCAGTCCTGGTGTTTTCATGGCCACTCGAATGGGAATTGTTCCACCTGCAAAAGGGGGAAGGCAGGGAAGGCCAAAAAGTGCGATCATCTCCAATCTCTCACCATCTGGGTTATGTCCAGCTGCAGCAAAACTCCTCCTTTGTTAATTAGTTCAAGTATAGATTTATTTTGGGGGTTATTTAGGTACATTTGAGTGTAATTGGCCAGAAGAGGAGCAGTTCCTGGAGGCTGAAAAGCCAGAGTCTCTCCTGAAAGCTCTGTGGCCCAGAGCTGTCTCCAGCAGTGGCCAATTTCCTACAGAAAAGGCCTTGTGAAGATGCTTGAGCTTCTCCCCTTTGTCTTCCATCCTTTGCGTGACAAAAAAAAAGCAAGGACTTTTTTATATTATACTTGAAGTTCTCAAAAGTAATGAGATAAGTAAGATTCTCCTAATTTTTAGTCCCTGCATCCCATAGATCAGGATCTTACCCAGCAGCTCTTTGCTCTCAAGGTTCTTTTTTTCCCTGTTCTTTCACTATCACCATATTATTCAGTTTCCTCTGAAATACACAGTAATAAAAAGAAAATAATATTTCTGCGTTTAGCCTATGGTGAAAACTAACACGATCAGTTTGTTCTTGATCAAAGGTGTGTGTTTTGTTCATGGGAAGACCTACATGGTGAAGACTGACCATAATCTTGATTTTGACCCTGAATTTTGCAAGTGCTTTTGTCATATGAAAGCACTTAATATTTTTCTGTGTAAACATTCCAACTACGCTGCAGATCAGGAGGAAAACTAGATGGTTGTGAAGGGCCTTGGTGTAAAATGTGTGTGGGAACGTGGCACGTTCCCCATCCCGGCAGGCAGAGCTCAGTAAGCACGTGGAGGACAAAGGGCTTTGGGCAGAGCCAGCACCGAGTGTGAGCTGGGCTTCCAACTGCACGTGGTATAAACACAGAGGGGAGCAAGAGCAGCTCCATCTCTGGGCTTTCACGGGCAGTGGATCAAAGAACCAGTTAGAAAGCAGCCAGCTCTGTGTGGCTTTTCCCCGTGTAAACTCACATCAAGGTTTTTCTTCTTGTATGGAAGAAGTAGGATTTTCCTGGCTGTTACTTGTGTGTTGATGCAATCAAGGAGCAGGAAGCAGTGGAAGAAGGTCAGCTCAGTGTAAGGGTGGTGTTACTCTATGTGTGTTTGATTAAACTCCCAAGTTTAATCAGGGGATGAAAGTCCCATAGGAACCATTTGGTTCTGGGGGGAACAGGAGGCAGCAGGGACTCTGCCCAGGCAGGGCACAGCGAGAGGAGATGGAGGCCTGGAGAGCAGTTTCTGGAGGAGAGGAGTTGGACAAGGGTTTAAGGAACCTTTGGCATTATCCTTTATTGACTGAGTCCAGCCCTTGGCCCTGGGAGGGACCAGACCATCCCATGGTCAGACCTCGCTCCTGGGCATCAGCCCAAAAAAAAGACCTGCCTGACACGGAGTACAAGCTCCCTGGCAAGGTCAGGCTCACTCTCCGTGTCCTGCACTCTCATAACTCAGTTTTTTCCTCAGCTTTTCCAATGCATAGAGGAGTGTCTTTGATGAATAGACTTGAGTTGTGTGGTTTTGCTCGTTTTCAAACTCAGTTCTCATTAAAAATCAGCTTCTCCTTCTGTGTGATGGCCCCTGAAACCCCAGATGATTCTTCACTGCTCTCATCTTTCACTAACACATCCATTTGGATTATCTTTGTGCCATGATGGATGCTTTAAAAGGAACCAACAAGGCCATCAAATTCTTGCCCTGGTTCAACTAGCATTTGTTAATGTTCTAAATCATCTTGGGCCTTAAATGTGCTGCTTCTTAAATTTAGAATGATGTGATTGCCTAAAGCCTCTCCATGTGTTAATTAAATCATCATAATTGTGGTTTCTTGAGACTGACAGGTTATAAATAGTTTTTCTTCCCCCCCTCCTGCAGTAATTGGGAATGAATGACAGGCAAAACAGCCATTGTTTAACTGTACATCTGACACCAGTCTCCCCATTCCGACTCCACTTCTGTGCTCTTACTGGATTGTCCTGAAATAATCGACAGTGTTGTCCTTAAGGGCTGGTTCATTGCCATGCACTTCTCACGTCATGGTGGGGGGTGAGAGAAATGATTTGCCCGGGTCATCATTATCCCTTTCATTTACCAGAATGTGTGTCCAGGGGTTCTGAAGGTCAGGGCAGATGTTCACACACACACACACAAACATGTGGCAGAACACACAGAATAAACACTGATACGTTCCAGTACTAATTTTATTTCCACCTGTCATGGAAAGCCAACATTTTTTGGAAATAGAAGTCCTGATGTCCTGAACATTGTTTTCCTCTGTTTCTGCCATAGAATCATGGAATTTTTGGGATTGGAAGGGACCTTAAAGCCCATCCACTGCCACCCCCTGCCATGGGCAGGGACACCTTCCACTACCCCAGGTGGCTCCAAGCCCTGTCCAACCTGGCCTTGGACACTTCCAGGAATCCAGAGGCAGCCACAGCCTCTCTGGGCAACCTGTGCCAGGGCCTGCCCACCCTCACAGGGAAGGATTTCTTCCCAAAATCCCATCTAACCCTGCCCTCTGGCAGTGGGAACCCATTAAAGACAGTTTAAGCCATGTCCAGCCCTTCACGTGGGCAGGTGCAGCTTTGCTGTCACTGGCAAAAGGCAGAGCACACATGGTTTGGAAACAGACTCTGATTGCAGTTCTTTTCATTTTTAGGATTGAAAAAAAATGCTAAAAATGCTGAAGTTGGCCAGGAATTTGTGCTAAGCTTTTTGCTTGACTTTTGATCTTGCCCAGCCTCTGAGCAGCTCTGTCCCATGTGTGTGGGAATGAGGCAGAAAGGATGTTAATGGGAATATCCTCAGGCTTGCATTAGGCACAATCCCATTGGGCAATTAGGCTTTGCTCCCCTTTCATGTAGGTCTGCACGCTGTTTACAGCTCTAATTTGCAGAAGAACCCGAGGCTAAAGCTTGGGCTGCTGCTCTGGATCCTCCTTACTCTACCTATTATGCAAGGAAACCACAGTTCCTTGAACTCTGGAGTACTGGGACGTGTCCTGCTGACTGGTGCAATTCAGGGGTCAGGAAGCTTCAGGACTATACAGAATTAGGGAGTCACAAAGGATGGAAATCAAAGTAGAATTATTTACGTTGGAAAACCACTCTAAGGTCATCAAAACCAACCGTTCCCCCAGCACTGCCAAGGCCACCACAGAGATGTCCCCAAATGCCACATCTTTTAAATCCCTTCAGGGATGGGGACTCCCCCACTGCCCTGAAAACAGCTTGTTCCAATGCTGGAAAACCCTTCTGGGGAAGAAATTTTCCCTAATAGCCAATGTAAATCTTCTTTCGTGCAACTTGAAGCCATTTCCTTGTATTGGAGAAAGCTTCCACACAGGAAACTCGACCTTTTTTTCCAAGACTGGAGGGTGTCCTTCCTCCTTGGGAGCTGGAAAGGAGGGTGATGCCCTCCTGGGGAATGGCTGCAGGCTGGGCGATTTCGGAACTGTTGTAAACTCTGCTGTTAATTTATTGTGAGCTGGCAGAGAGCCCTTCATTGCAAACCGTTGTACTTCAAAGGAAGAAAGAAAAGCGAGGTCAAATTGACTTTGATTACAATCCGAGCATTGAAACCAACCCTTAAACCTTTGAAAACTTCTCCTGTCTCATAGCCTGCCCTCCCATCCACTTACTGGGGTGCCTCGCCTTTCAGTGCTGCCCACGTGGGGGCTACGGAGCAGGGCTGGGCTTGAGCTCCCGCTTTAGCATGAAAGCAGAAAGTATTGTCTGGAGCCTTGAGGGATTCCTGCAGTGACTATTTTGTTCCTGGCATAAAGGCAGTCTGAAGTGCTCTGCTTTGTCTTGGGCAGGTATTAGCACATGCCTGTTTAGTGCTTTTAAAATGTCTAGGCTATATTCAGATGCAACAGAGACTGACTTACAGCCACTCAGGTGCTCCCTCGTTCCGGAGGTTTCTGCAGAGCACTGAAATTGCAGGATTTTCATGGAAATTTCAGAGCCATTTCTTCCCCCAGCATTATAATTTTCTTTCTCAGAGCCTCTAAATCATGCATTAGGTTCCTGGCTTTAAAAGCCACATAAATGTCACACAAGAAGGGAAAGGAAGGAGCCCACTGGTGATCCTGAATTAGTAGACATTTTTATTTGAAAACAAAATCTATGGGTATTTCCTTTGGTGCCGTTTCTGTGTTGAATATATTAAGAGTCCCAATATGTACAAAGCTTGGGCAACCTGAAGACTTGATTAACCTCCTTCTTTTGAATCTTGACCTGCTGGGCAGGTAAGACAGGGTAAGGCTTACCCTTATTTTAAACTTAATACAGCAATCAATTAGTTGCTGTGTGTACATTTTGTAAGAGGTTTAAAAACTACTAGTTAATCATTGATGAATTTTAAAGGAGGATAAGCACATAAATAAGAGGTCACATGTGATTTCTGGTAATTTCTTAGAGCGTATATTAATTTTTTATTAATTCTGGAGAGCTATTTACAAATGCCTGCCAGAGCTGGAACCAGCTCCAGTCAGAAAGCAAATAAAAACTCAGATAAATAATGAGAACTTGACAGAACCAGCAGTTCTCTGATTCAGTGAACAAAACATGGTTTAGAACTGCTCGTGTTTGATGCTGAGATTCCAAGTGGAGACTGGGACTTGTCAGCCCATCCCAGTTTGGGAGATGGGCTGTAAAAAGCCGTGTCTCTTCTGGGATATTCTGTGTCATTGTGGACTTTGGAAGCACAAGGATCGTGTGGTTTGAATTACCTGTGCTCAGAAAGCTCACACCTTGTGTGGACACAGATGGACCTTCCTATCCCTGTGGGTCCCTTCCAGCTCAGCACATCCTGTGATTCTCCGAACTTTCTCCAGTGATGGAGGTTCCCCAGCCCAAGCTCAGCAACACACCTGAGGTGTCTGTGCTGGTGTCTCTGCCATTATTTCCACTTAGTCCTTGCTCCGCAGTTCAGGGAGAACCCGCTCCTTCATTTATTACTTGTAGGTAAAGTTTCTTTTATTGTATCACTATTCTGTGATTCTGTGATTCTGCGAACTTAGAACCACAAAGCCAGTGCACTGCAAGCCCATCATTCCTCTTCCAAATGGAGCAAACACTGTTTGTTCTCCTCAGGGACAGAAATGGTGCAGGAGAAGGAGGTACCACCCCGAGTGCCCCAGGGTGAGGAGCTGAGCTGTAGAAGAGCCGAGGGTGCTGTGTCGGGGGGGATGTCCTGCTTTACAGGTAACAGGCACAATTTGTTCTTTGGATTCCAGAGTCTTTCAAAAGGAGGACTAGGAAAAAAAATATATATTTTCTTTCTGCTTCCTTTCCTGACTCACTCTTTATACCCTGTGATCCCACTGACAGTGTCTGTGGCGAGTCCTCCCTGGGCATCAGGCCCTGGCTTTGTTTCAGGGCTCTGCAATATTCCTCTTCTTTCAGGTCGGCACTTGATTTCTCCTCTCTCCTTGTGCTGATTGCTAATTATGTGGATGCAAGGTTTGCTTTGTTTCCTTTTGAAAGCCTTTGCTTAGGACTATTTCATCATCATCTTTGAATCAGACAACAGCCTGAATATCAGAGGGCTCTGAGGAGCTTGATGTGCCACCTGTCTCCCTGCCAATAGGCAATTCTTTTTTTTTAAATTTATTTATTTTCACTTCTTCATCCATTTGATGTTTTATCTGAGGCATTTCTACCCCTCTTTTCTTTTACCTACCTCTGAGCCTCAGCTGATTTCTTCAGTGAAGGTCCTTGAAGTTTACAGTAGGATCCTCAGCAAAGGCTGCTGCTCTCTTGCTGTCCATTTGTATCTTTTTTAAAGGCAGTTTGAAGTGGTATTTCCCTCTTCATGTTTTATGAGGCTATCTGGAATTTTCTAGTAAAATGTCACTTTATTCATGAGAAGTTTGTGCATCGTTTCCCTCCCGTTTTCACTTCTCATGCCAATCATTTATATGTATTGCAGGGTAGCACACAGAGGCTCTGCTGCGGCCGAGCCCCTGTTCCAGAGCCTGCTCAGACTTCTCGCTGTCTCTGCTATGGAGAACTGGCCATCGGCTCCAGGCCCTTGGCCAAAGTCCCTTTGCAGGTCCCTTGGAGCCCCTCCAGGCATGGGAAGGGGCTCTGAGGTCTCCTGACTGAGAGTCTCTATTTTCCTTTCTAAGTGAACAGACTGCAAGATTTCTGTGTCCTTGCACAATTTTTCCCACTTGTGCAGTTAACCAGACCTTTGGCCTATAAATTTGATTTTCATTATCTCCTTTCTCATGTACAGAGTCCCACTGGAGCAAAAATGCTGTGTGATGTCTTTAGCCACGTCCACAGACAAGAGGATCAGGACTTTGCAGGTTTAAACTAAGTTTTCTCTCTAAGCCACCCAGAGGCCCAGTATCTCTGGTCTGGTTCTCGGTTTAGAACTCGTATTGTAGAAAATTTAGCAGAAAACTTTATTTTCTGGAATATAACCTCTTCCAGGCCATCTGAGGAATGAGCAATTCAGGAGAGAAATACCTTTGCCTTTCATCTGAGCTGCTTTGGAGCAGGCTTACCACAGAATTGTAGTCTCATGTTATGTCCAAGGGCAGAAATGGGACATGAGGAGTATTTATGGAAACAAAGCCTAGAAATGAAAATTGGGGTGTCCCATCCTCCATTCTGGAATCGCAGGAAGACCTTGAAAAGTGTGTCTGTGCTCCCTTCACTGAGGTTTCACCTCTGCTTTCAAACCTAAGAGAAGACTCAAGGTTTTTGGATTATTTTCAGCAAGAGTAGTCAGTTTTCCCATTTGTACTTAAAGAGGAAAAACATAAAAGTAGGAAGCAGAGCTGTTCCTTCCGAGAGCTCCTTGGAGCCATGGCCTTGGGGCCCACATCTCAAATCTTGGCTCATCCCTAAATAAATCCCTTCCTTCCTTGTCCTCCCCTCCTCCCGTTGTCAGTCTGGACAGTCAAGTTCTTTGGGATGCGTGGGGAGCCCGGGGGGCCCCTGAAAGCTCCTGCTATAAAATCATGCTAAAGGTGTCCTTTTCACATTGGGCTTTATTTTTTGCTGTCATTTAGAGAAACAGCCAGGCTGTAACCCTATGGAAATGTCATTGCAAACCTTCGCCTCTGCAGTGCTGCCTGTGCTTTCCCTGGATTCACGGAGTGGGAAATGGGAATCCCTTAGCGGGGGCTGCCTCAGCAGGGCGGGAGAAGGCACAGGAGAAACCCAACTTTGAAGCCTTTGAACAAGAGGCTATTGAAGCTCTTCCAAGGAAAATTAAGGAGAAAAGAAGAGACGCTTAAAAAGACTCCCTTATCAACAATCCCTTTTTTTCTGGCCTCCCTCTATCAACCTGAGATGTTTTTGTTTGGTTTTTTTTTAATTGTGTGATGGGCTTTGGCCTTTTTTCTTCTCAGTAATGACCAATATATTTTAATTGAACAAATCTCATTTTCCTTAATGCTTAGTAAAAAAATTTAAAGACAATCTAGAAATAAAACTGGTGTTTATGTGGCTCTTAACAAACTAGCATGGATGTTCCCTTGGGTGTTTTAGGAGTTCAGTGCCTACCCAGTGGGAAGTTGAATCTGGTTTTTAGGATGCTTTGGGACTTGCTTCAAACATGGGACCTTCCAGGGCCTGAGTTTGGGTAGTCCTGCTCCTTGGATCATGGCGTCATGGAATGGTTTGGATGGGGAGGGACCTTAAAGCTCATCCCATTCCATGGGCAGGGACACCGTCCACTATCCTGGTTATCAGAGGTGCTGAACATCTCCTGTGGAAGCTTCTGCTTTGCTGTCAAATCAAGAATCTCATTGATCTTACCTGTTGAACTCCAGCTGCTGCTGCGACCTGTGTGTCAGATAAAGTCCAGGCTCTGCCTCAAGGAAGGATCCTCTAAACTGGCAATAAACCATCTCCCTTTTAATCTACTCAGCAGCAAGGGAGCTCTTACTGCTTCTCCCGGGCCCTAATTTGGGCTGGGAATTTTCCTTCCTGACAAAAGATCAGGAGATACCACGTTGAACTGATCACAGCCCTTGGAAAGGGTGTAGGTGATACTGCTCTGAGTTATGGTAAAAATAATTTCAAACTGAATGCTCCACTTAGTTAATGATAATGCTTAGGCACATTACATCTTCCAGAAGCTGTACAAACATTAACTAATTAGTACCCCCAACTAATACATAATCCGCCGTCACGGTGTGTAATTATGTATTACTATCAGAGCTGGAGGAATTATTCATTGAGAATAATTTATCCAACAAATTTTGGATTTTTTTTTTCCTGCCTTTACTCTTGTGAATTTGTTTGCAAAATATTCCCAGGTGTGGCTGTAGCTGATCTCACCTTGGCCACAATGTGGGAAAAGGAGTCCCTCGGATTCTGTGTAACCAATTCCTGTAGTTGTTTGGTCATGGAATCAAGGAATGGTTTGGGTTGGAAGGGACGTCAAAGATCAGCCAGTTCCAACCCCCAGTGCTGATTTGTGACTCTTATTTATTTGGTGACTATTATTTGTTTTGTAGCAGCATCTCCAGGCCCAGGTGAGTCAGGGCCCCATTGCACAAGGGGCTTTTCATCCTCTCACTGACCTGAGTGTGAATTCTTGGTGGGACTTGGTGGTCTTAGAGGTCTTTTTCAACCTTAAGGATTCTGTTATTCTATGAATTGCTATGAAGAGAAGGAACAAAGTAGTGGGAAGGGAAATGGATACAGGAGGAAGGAATAACTGGTTGACCCACAGTTAGGGATGAGTCAAGTAAATCCATTCTGTGTGGTTGTACTGGAATGAAATCAATTAAAAATCATGAAAAGCGGCATATATCTGTAAATATATGTATGTATATCTGTATATCAGGAGGGAAATGCACTCTGCTGCTTCTGCAAATGTCTCTGTATTCAGATTTGCTGTTTAATTGTTGCTGCTTTCCCAGCATTTTTCAGAGCATGAGAGAGATTGGAAGTGTTTAATCTTAGAAAAGAGATGACTAAGATGAAGCGTGATTAAAGTATTCTCAATAATGGCTGATTTGGAGAACAGTTATTTGGAGCTTCTCTTCTGTCTTGTTACTCAAAAATTAGAAGGGAGTGAAGCTGAGGGACAGGAAACAAAAAGGCAGAAAGACTTTTCGTTGGAAGAAGTGAATCTGCGGCCGTCACTGTCACGAGCTGTCCGTGGGCTGAGACTTCCTTGCTTTAAAGAGGACTGAACAAGAACAACTAAAAATGGTTTAGGTGATGCTTTGAAAATAAGCCCAGGTTGTGGTGGTCAGTTCCCTGCCCGTGGCAGGGCTTGGTATGAGGTGGCCTTTAGGGGCCCTTCCAATCCAAACCATTCCATGATATGATGATTCTGTGATATAAAAATTCATTGTGTTTAATCCAGTCTCAGATCATGAGAAATAAAAGACTTTATTGTTTGGTAAATATTTTTTAATCTTTCTTTAGAGTTTGTTGGTTTCTCAGCTGGTCTGTCCACACTCCTGTGAGGGAGCTGAAAGACCCTCAAATTCCACAGCAGTCCTTTTGGGTGAAACGAGGTTTTCCCTTTATGGAAAACACCACCCTATGTATCTTCCTTATGGAACCTCCTCTCCTGTCTGCCATATTCACACTTTCGGTTAACAGTTGCTCGGATTTTGGTCTGCTCTTCAAAGCCACACTCTAAAAATTCCCCCCGTCATCTCCGTGTTGGACACAGATGGAACAGAAGGCTCAGGGTAAGAGCTGCAGGGAAGTCTCTCATTTCTTCCTGTGTCGTTTTTGCTCCTCTGTTTTAAAGAAGAGGAGGTGAAAATACAAATATGGTCTAAATGCAGACTGGGAAAGCTCCAGGGATCACTGTGGTGGGCACAGCATTGCTGGGGTAACTACAGCAACGGGGTTGTGTTCCTTGCAGGGACTGTGAGAAAATGCTGCTTCTTGTCAAATGCAGGGAATTTATAAATACCTTCCTGGAATGAACTTTCCAGAATTGGTCCTCATAGTTTGACACTGAGTGATTTTAATGGTGTCCCATTAAAAAACCCCAAAAAAGATTAAAATATTTTTATTGAGAAAATAAAAGGAGGACATTCGTGCCTCAGATAGAAAAGTGTCTGATCTGACAGCAGGATTCATGTTCACCTCATTGAGGTGTGGTTGGTTGTCTGATCTTCAAAGAATTTCAAAGAAAAAAGCATTAATTAACCCTCAAAGTAGCTTTTGTGCATGAAGTAAAGTGGTCTGTTAGTCAGAAATTAAGTCAGAAATCTCAGTTTCCTTTCCCAAGTTCAAGGAACAACATCTGGAATCCCTGCCCATGTCAGGGATTGGAACGAGATGATCTTTAAGGTCCCTTCCAGCTCAAACCATTCTGGGATTCTATGATTCTAATCCCAACATAGGAGCCAGGGCACCTTTTGTCCAATTTCTCTGGAGATTTCGAGTGGAAAACTTGCTGTTTAGTGGCCAAAGAGTAAGATTTGACTACAGTGACTGAGGGCTCAGGTAGATAAATGAACCCATGTGCCTCTGGGGAGCACGAGGTGATGTTGTGGAAGCCCTGGCTGAAAACAGAGTGTCCTGGTGGGAAGGGGGTGGGTTTTATTGAGGAAGATTCCCTGGAGACCCTGAGGAGCAGCAGCTTTGGTGCTGCCCTGAGTGGAAGGGAAGGGTTGGGGCTGCTCCTCTGCCTCCTCTCAGTCCCAGTGGCTTTGGCTCAGAGTCTCTGAAATGATGTTCAGAAACGCCTGTTTCCCTGACAACCAAAGACTACCAGATGATTGGTCAGCTGATAAATATTTTTAGGATTAAGCCCAATTTATAGCCTGTTGCCAAATTTCCCAGAGAATAGGATATTCAAGAAGATCTGAGCCCTGTCCTTGGTTTGGCACAGACTTGTCTAAATCTAAATGTGCTTTCCCTTGGTTTCGTGCTCCTTCCTGGGTCTTGTGGCCATCAAATGCCCAAGTGCCTTCTAATTGACAAAAGAATAACCCCCCATACTCTGATGTCCACGGGTGTGCCCAGGCAGGTACTGTGTCCTCCCTCCACTGTCCTGCTGAAATACAGGCTGATATCATTGAGGAGGTGAGGAGGTGGACCAGGAATTCTGAACGCATCATCGATGTGTTCTGTGCTTGGAGGGACACGTTTAATCAGCTCTTGCTCCTTCAGGTGTTTAAACTTGCATTTGATGTGTTTTGGTTTCTTTAATTGTCCTAAAGACCTCAGTTGATGAAGTTCGTCAGAGCTGTCCAGGTGGAAATGTGGCTGAGCAGCAGCACTGCAGGTCGTATTAATTAACAGCAACGAGATCTTAAATTGATTCAAGCTCGGTGTCACCACGAATTAGGGGTTCGGTATGGTTTGTGAAAGGTTCGCTGTTAACAGGGAGTTGTGGAAACAAGATTCCTTTCATTGGTGTTGTTATTTAATCTCCCGGGGGATTTCTTAAGGGAAGTTACAGATTCCTAAGGAATGTTTACAGATTCCTAAGGAACGTTTACAAATTTTGTGCTGAGCACTTGCAGAACCAGAGACCTGAGCTCTGCCTGTGAGGTGCCACGTTTGGAATTGAGGCTTTGAGGCTGCACCTTTCACTGACTCGCACAACCTCATTTTCTAAGAGTTTCAAATCGTCGTGTCACCGATTTAATTCAATGTATTATTTTTACATTGAAAAATAAGTCCAGCTGGGGAGAAATCTATACTGGGTCATGTCTCACTTCTTCCAATTAGTCAGGAACTTGCTGCCCCTAAATAGTCCTGTGGGTTTTTTTGTTCCCTCAGGCTCTTTTACCATGTAATTGATGCAAGAGTTGGAGAGGGATGTTTCAGTGTCCTGGAATTAGCTGGGAGAGCAGCTTTTATTACCACCAGCCCTCTCAGAGGGGTGTTGGAGGTTGGGAGCTGACCTGTGGCCTCGTTCCGTGGCGAAGGGGTAGCAAAGCTCAGCAGGTCGTGTGCTCAGAGGGAGCTCCTTCCCTGCCACAACAGAAGGCAAATAAGCCCCTGAGCCAAGGCTTTTCAGTTTTCTTATTAGGCTCATAAATATGCAAATGAGATGACACCTTTGGGCTTAAGAAGTATTTCTAAACGTGTCTTAATTGGGGGGGGGAAGTGTGTGCACGTTGTCAGGATGCTTCGGGAAGATCTTCCGAAGAGTTTCTGCCTTTGGAGTTGGAGTGCCTTTATTGCAGCCATCAGTTTTCAGCACTTGGGATGTTGTTTGGCTGCAGTTTGCCTGTGAGATCATCTGTGCCCAGAGCTGAGGAACTGCAGCCTCAACACTCCTGACTGGGAATGGGAGGGAGGTGCTGGCAAGACACATTTTCCCAGAGACACGGATATTGGGACCCACTCTGGTCCCATCTGAGGCACGCGGAGCTCGGGAGGAACTGGAATACACGGCAAGAGGGATTTATTTGGCTGGTGGAGAAAGAGGGGGCAGGAGCCAGGCTAAATGCTCCTGTTGTTCTAACTGGGTTGGATAGTCTTAATTCTGCATAATCATTTCCAGGATCTAATGGAACAGATGTCCTTGTAGATACTGTGACTGACCCTGCTTGAGCAAAGGGTGGGGCTTGGTGATCTCAAAACGACCCTTCCAGCCCAAATGATTTAGTGAGTTGTGGTGTCACCTCTGCTCTGTTATTTTGGGACTTTGGTGACATAAATTCTGCTCCTTCTGTTACCTCAGCACTTCGGGCACGTGCGGGCACCTGTATTTGTGTTTGGCTACTGATTCATCCTGGGACGTGATGGTCTTGAAGGTCTTTTCCAGCTTTAATGATTCAATGAGTCTGTGTCATTTTGGCTTTGCAGGGGGCAGCTGTTTCCCCCGGGTTGGTGCCTCCAGTAATCCTGCCAGGGGGAGCCTTGTGCAGTTGAGTCTGTCGTGGAGGGTGTTCTAATGAGCACCTGCATACCTGGTTTCCCCGTCTCCCCTGCTGTCTCTCCTCAGGCTGGTGCTCAGATTTTGCTTTTCAGTGCTCCTTTTGCTTTTGGTGATGGTTGTTTACCTCCCTCATCGTCCTTTCTTCCTCCTTTCATGTCAGGATTCTGAAGAGAAGCTTTCTTCCCTTTGAAAGTTTTAGCTGTGTGTGTTTCCTGGGGATGGGGAAGCCAGAGATGAAATGAAATCATGTGTCCAAGAAGTTTTCCTGTTGATTTTAAGGGAGTAGAGGAACAATAATAGTCCGATACACAAATCTGTGAAAGGAGTTTATGTGGAAGGGAATTTCTCACCTTCCTGTCCTTAATTCAGAGAGCACTTGCCCCTTTTGAAGCAGCAGCCAATACCTGTTGGGTGTTTTTAGTTGCGTTCACCTCTTTAAATGAAGAGGCACAAAAGTTTCTTTTATTTCCCTAATATCTGCTCTTAAAGTGTCTGGAGCAGCCCATGGCTGTGGATATAAATCATCATTTGCATGGAGAGTCCCAGGAGTGAGAACGAGAAAACTCTTGAGCTGTTAAAATGATAAACGAGCTCCATTTGGGAGGCTGGAGCAGCAAGTTAACATGTTTACCAACTCCAGTGTGTTATGGATGCAATTCCTCATTGCTGACTGTGGAGATTGGCCAGCCCATCGTTTTTGCACCTTCCTCTATCTTTTGGAGCTCATATTCTATTAAATTCATTGCATATTCTCTTTTGCTCTGTTGTTCCATTATCAAGGAAATATCACTAAAAGGATGAACATTTACAAAATCAGAGCACAAAACAGTACAAAAGCATCTATCTTAAGTGGAAGAATGTGGAATAATATGCATGACAACAACAAAAGAGATTTATCTTCGTGAGAGCTGGGCCGACTCTCGTGTACTGTGTGTGAGGTTATTGCCTGTATTATATCAGCATTTCAGGGTCCTACCTCAGATTGAATCACAAAACATCAAAATAACCCTGAAGTTGCTTATCAACAGCAAAAGTGAAGGGATTTGAGCATGCAGAGCGGGACAAGGGGCATGGCTCCAAACTGAGAGAAAGCAATGAGCCATTAGGGAGAAATCCTTCCCTGGGAAGTGATGAGGGGCTGGGATGGAATTCCCAGAGAAGCTGTGGCTGCTCCATCCCTGGACGTGTCCAAGGCCAGGTTGGATGGAGCTTGGAGCAACCTGGGCTAGCGGAAGGTGTCCCTGCCCGTGGCAGGGGGTGCAATGGGATGGTTTGGAGGCCCCTTCCAACCCAAACCATTCCATGATTCTGTGATTTTAAAAGTTACTTGCGAGGGAACTGGGGGAGCTGCTCCTTGAAGGAACACCCTGCTCTGCTGCTGGGCAGGCAGGACATGGGGCTTCCTCCTGCTCAGTCACAGTTCTGTGTGTCCCACTCAGCTTTTCCTTGCCATTAAGCCTGGCTCTTGGCTCAGGCTTCTCTTGAATCCATATCAAGGCCAGAACACAGTTCAAAACTTGCTCTGAGGTCATTTATTTAGGTTTAACAAGAATATGGAGTTACACAACAGATGTTTTTTTTAGCAGTAAGGGCATCGTTCCTACTTTTCCCTTCTCCCATGTTTTGTTCCTGCTCCTTGGCTGGAATCTGTGGTCCCTCTTACAGCTCTGGGCTTCAAGAGTTGATTCCAGGGCCTGTCGCTGCTCTGCCTATAAAGGCCACATTAAAGCCACTCAAATTCAGCTCCTTGTTTTCCTTGGCTCTGTGTGCAGCCCTTTATACAGGACAGAAAAAGGTGTGAAATTTGTGTTCTGTCAGAAAGATAATGATTAACATCCTATTTTCACAGCTCTAAACCAGAGCTCCAAGTGTAAGGGCAATGAATAACATGAATAAAATAAATAAATAAGATATTATCTCAACTGCTGCTCCTCTGTGGCAGCTGTGACTGCAGCCAGTGCTTTACCTTAGTCAAGTGCAGAGGCCAAAATCCTCGAGGATTTGGGGAGAGAGGCTGTAGGATTCAGGTCTCAGATACTTTCTTTTAATTGCTAATTAAAATAAACTTTTGAGCACTTACTTGGTGGGCACTTGCAGCTGGGAGTGTTTAAGTTCCTTTATGTCCTTTGTAGTTACATTTCTTAGGGTTCTGCATGTGCTGTTTTGGGAACTGGCTTTAGTGGAACAGTTTGGTTTTAAGCTTGAACCAAATTATATTATATTATTATATTATGTTTCAACAAACCAAAAATGAACCTAGAAAACCCCAAACCAACCCTATTATTCATAGATGACCCCAAGACAGAAGCAGAGTGAGTCACTTGTGGTCAACTTTCCCTCAACCCTCTGAGTCCTTAATGGCCCTAAAACCTGCCCAGGTGCCTCAGCCCTCAGTGTGGTGTTTAAAATAGACAAATGATGGCCCCAAATGGGTGTTATTAATATTGCAAGAGGGACAGGGTCTTTCCGAGCAGGAAAGCAGGATGGAATTACATGAAGGAAGAGGCAGGAGCTGGTCAGTGTGTGTGTCGGTGCAGACTCTGGATTTAGTTCCTTCTCCAAGGCTGGCGGAGGAGAGCTCTTAAAACATGAATTGTAAATTCCTTTAAGGAACACTTGGAATTCTTTTCCTCTTTAAGAAACAGGAGCAGATTGAAAAAAAGCCCTGTCTAAATCTGAGATAATGGGCAGGATTATCCCAGGAGCTGCAGCTGTGC
This sequence comes from Sclerurus mexicanus, assembly GCA_013396755.1. NCBI lineage: Eukaryota > Metazoa > Chordata > Aves > Passeriformes > Furnariidae > Sclerurus > Sclerurus mexicanus. The sequence continues at coordinate 399,981 of VWZF01003689.1, read as the reverse complement.
CATTCCTGCCTTGGGATGGCTTTGGAACCCCCATAACCATTGCTGGTGGTTTCGTGTTTCCTCCTCACTGTCCTGTTCTCGTGGTGGTGGGAGCAGGAAACTCCCAGCCAGGTTTGGGGAGAACCTCCAAAGTACCATCCTCCAGTTCCATGGGCTGAGTTTGCCATCCATTCTGACTAAGGCAGGCTTTGGAAATGTGAAGAGACAGAGAGCATTTATCACAGTTAATTAGGAATATCAAACATTACAAAGCACTGGAAATTTTGGGTATTGCTCCTGGATCTTCTTTAAGTCCAATGGAACTTTTTTTTGCAACAAACTGCCTCTTTTGTGTCGCTGGATGTTCAGGAAGAGGCATCTGCTGTAAAAGTGATTTGTTTAATGGTATCTAACGCTACTGGGCTTGCAAAGACAGGATTTTTTCCATGGGGTCTTTAGGTGCTTTTGAAACATTAAGTGAGTTAAATGGGCTTTCAGAAATCGCTTTTCCTCCTCACCCCGAGAGAAATGAATGGGAGTAGCAGCAGAGCAGGTTTCTGTTCCAGCATGGAGCTGCCTCTGCCTCCTAGGAAGAAAAAGATGTGATGTTCAGACATGTTCCCTAGAAAGATCTGCAAAAGGAGTATCCCATGGTGCTGATGTACTGCAGGATCAAAGAAATTATCCACATGGATCAAAGAAGAAGGAAGACTTGGCCGTGCAGTGCAGATTTAGATTTTCAGCCACACTTAATTAATGATGGAGATAAAGCATAGGATGGGAGATCCAGTTAAGCAAGAGGAAGTAATTAGTCATAGAATCCTGGAGTGTCCTGAGTTGGAAGGGACCCACAGGGATCATCAAGTCCAACTCCTGGCTCCAATTAATCTGACAAAAAGGTGTTGCTGCAGCCGGAATTCAGGTTTACAGAGGATCGTTCTCTCTCTAGAGCAGCTGAAAAAGAAGTTTGGTAAAGAAAATTTGGAATTTGACTGAACATTCAGAATGAAATGTGGTGATTCAGGGGATATCTTCAAGCTCTGGGACAGCATGTGGAGACATCCAGTGGGGCAGCAATAAAGTGAACTCAGTAACAGGAGCTGGGGACTGCTGAGGAGGGGCTGTGTGTATTTTGGGATCGCTAAAGCTCCCAAAGTGGGTATCTGACCTGCTCCAAAAGTCCTAAAAACATGTAAGTCTGTTGAAAGATTCCCAGAGCTCCTTGTGCTGGCAGCTTGCACTGATGGAAGCTCTCCATGGTTCGGGAACCTGATGGTGGGAATTCTGAGCTCGGAGGGCTTTTCCCATCCCCAGCCCTGCAGGTCAGGAGTTCCCACTTTCAAGGCTGAGTGAAGGGATGGGCAGGTGACAAAAGAAGGGCTGAAGTGTCATTGTCAGCCACAAGCAAACCTCACATACAAAGAAGTTGAGGGTTACAGGAGCAGGAGTGAAGAAGTTTGCGATCTCTGAGGCAGTAAATGGATCTGTTTGACATCAGTCCTTTGCTGAGCAGTGCCAGGGTTTAGTTTCATTCCCCGTCCTGGAGTATATACAGACTGCTGATATTCTGGAAAAAAAGTAACCCCGACTTTTCCAGATACTGATTCTTATCCCTGACCACATCTGCTCCTTTCAGGAGCTCCTGTCATCTCTGTGTCCTCTTTGAGCTGTTAAGGATCTCTTTAGCAGGAATCCCGAGAGCAGAATATCTGTTTTTTGAAGAAGTCAGGCTGTTGCAGTACAAGCATGAAAACAGAGCTGCTGAACAATGGGCTCACACACCATTCACGAAACGTTTTCCACTCATCCATCTTTCCTTGTCACCACTTTTCAATGCCAAGGCTTGTTTTATTTAGGTAGAAGGTGCTATATTTATGATTTTCAGACACACATTAAACAATAGGGCCTTTTAAAAGTAAGGTGGTAAATTTGTAGCTTCAGAATTGCTGGACTGTCGTTTTCCAGAACAGGAGAATTCCTAGAGAGAAGTAACTAATTTCTGATATAAGCCCTTGGGTGCCTCTTGCATTGGGATCATGAGACATTTTTCCAGGGAACCAGTTTCTGTCTCTGTGCCCCATATTTGTGTGTCACTAATCCCATCCTCCAGGGGTTTTGTTGGATTCCTGCAGAGACCAGTGGAAACTGCCTTTCCTCCCCCTTCCTGATGTGTGACAGCTTCTGCAGGGAGCTCAATTCCCTTCCTCTGCAGTGCTTCCAATCAGCAGGGCCACAATTGAGTTTAGGATACAATTTGATTGGTGCCTCTTGTACCTGGGCTCAGGATTGAGCCAGCTGTTGTATTTAGGGTTGAGGAGCAATATTTCTTTGTGGATCATGTGTCAGGGGCACCTTCCACTAGCCCAGGTTGCTCCAGCCTGGCCTTGGACACTTCCAGGAATGGGGCAGCCACAGCTCCTCTGGGCAGCCTGTGCCAGGGCATCACCACCCTCACAGGGTGGAACTCCTTCCCGGTGTCCCATCCAGCCCTGCCCTCTGGCAGTGGGAAGCCATTCCCCCTGTCCTGTATCTCCATCCCTTGTTCCAGGTCCCTCTCCAGCTCTCCTGGAGCCCCTTTAGGTGCTGAAAGGGGCTCTAAGGTCTCCCTGGATCCTTCTCTTCTCCAGGCTGAGTGACCCAACATTTCTGGAAAGCCCAGGGATGGGCACGGCAGCACATGGCGCTGGGCTTTGGACCCCCGGACGAGAATCCCCTGGGCAGGGCCAGCCCCGGCTCCCCCTGCACACACGTTTAGAGCTGGAAAAGCCTGGACAGAGGGAGGTGAAGCTGCCATTTGCTGCAGCCCTTTCACTGCAACATGTGCAATGTGTGGTGAAGGCAAAGCTTTCCCAGCTGTTGGGTCTCATTTGCTCTCTTTGCCCCCCCTGCAGCGAGACCCGTCTGCGGCACACGGAGCCAGGGGACAGGGGCAGGGGAAGCAGAGCGGCTCCACCGAGCTGGAATTGGCATAAGCAGGCAAAGCAGAGTAAATGCTTTGCAGTGGCAGCTTGTTTGCAGAATGCCATGGCAGGGCGGTGGCACCGAGGATGGATGAGGCAGAGAGGACACCCCGGATTCCCATCGTGCCAAAGTGCAGGTGTTGCCTAAAAATGAAGGAAAGAACTTTGCAGCCAATATTAGTGTAGATAAAACAGAGCAGGTCTGTCAACGAAAGCACTTTCAGGTGCAGCAAAATGCCAAGTGCACAATACAAGATGAAGCTCTGCAAATGTAAAATACTACTTCATTATCATCTCCAATGGAGACATCCAAGCCCAAAATTGGCCACCCCCAGGGCCATACTCGGGGTGTCCCTTTGGAGCCTCTCCAAGGGTTTGGGCTTCTCTCTTGCTTTGACCACAACATATCTCCCAGGTGTCCCAGACAAGATGTCCTCGCTGAAATCTTTTTCCTTGTAAAGAACATTAAACAGCATTTTGAGAACGTGGCACAAACCATGAGAAAGAGGTTTTAGTGGCTCTCATTGTGTCAGAAATTATCCAGCTCTATCACCGAGAAATCAAAACGAACAAAAATCCCACTTTTGATTTGCATTTAGTAGTATATTTTTTCACTTGAAAGGATGTTTATTTATTGAAAAAAATGAGCTCAGCATTTACAGCTTAAAGAGCTTTTACTTCATGAAATTTTGAATATTTGCAATATTAGAACAGAGGATAATTATGAAAAATAAAATCCCACAAAGAAAAAAACAGCACTGAAGAGAATTCAACTTAGAATCAATAATTTAAGCTCAGTTTTGTATCTTGCTTTGGGTTTTTTTTGGCATCCACATATTCCTTGTAATACCCGCTGTGGGATGAGGGGTTGGATCTGTTTGCTAGTTAGTAGTGTTTGGGATTATTAAAGACTGCATTTAGAAATCAGGCCGTTTTAAAGATGTCGAGGGGAAAAGCATCCCAGTAATCCCCTAGGGAATGATGGCATCAATTAATAGAAATAACAGGTGAATTTTGCACTCCCCAAAATTCTGAGGGCAACAGGTGTTGAGCAAAGTCTGTGCCTTTTTATTTTCTTCTCTGCTACTGCACCTTTTGTGAACAAAAGGCCCTCTTAGACAAACCCTGAAGGGTTTTTAGCAATCCGAGGTGGGGTCAAATGCATTGGTTAAAGCTCCACGAGGTGTGGGCAGAACCCGGGTGTTTGAGTCTTGCCAGGAGCCCCATGAGCACGTGCCATTCCCAGCTCATTCCCAGCTGGTGGACACGGCCAGGTTTGGGATGTTTCAGTCACATCATCCCATGGATGTGACCATAATTGGGGCAGAGAAAACACGCAGGCAGCTCACAGCTGGTTTGCAAATTAATCATGGGTGGAAAGAGCCTTTCTTGTGAAAAACACGGGGCATGGCAGATGTCATAGAGGGCAATTGAAGAGATGGAATCTCAAGGACTCCAGTGCTCCTGTCATAGGATCATGGAATCAGGGAATGGGTTGGGTTGGGAGAGAACTTAAAGCCCACCCAGTGCCACCCCTGCCATGGGCAGGGACACCTTCCACTAGCCCAGGTTGCTCCAACTTGGCCTTGGACACTTCCATGGATCTAGGGGCAGCCACAGCTTCTCTGAGCAACCTGTGCCAGTTGCCTAGAAGAGACTAAAACCAACTATGATTAATCCCAAAATTCAGAGCTCACATGTTTAAATATTTTCCATAAAACCTCAAAGGTTACTTGAATCAGGAGACCTTGGAAACATCCAGTCCCAAATCTGAAACTTCCCCCATTTGGGTTCATGTTTTGAGCACTTGCAGGACTGTCCCTCCACATTCTCAGGATTTTCTCCTTCTCTGTAAAAGTTAGACCCAGAGAAGAGCATGTGATGAGGTGCAATAAGAGCTGAGTTGCATTCACCTTCTGGGGAGCCCCCACTTCTAAAGAGCAGCTGAAATGGGAGCACAAATTCTTTGCAATTTGAGCAAACAAACCAAACCAGGCTGCAATTTCCTGTGACAGTGACACTGCCACCATTATTTTTGAGTTAAACTGCTGAAGCAGAAATGAGATGAGTTGCAGTACAGAGCAGGTGTAAACTTGATTTATTTTATTCCCCTAATGATTTTAAAAGCTCTGTTACAAACACTCTGGTTCCACAGGTGGTGGAGTTGAAAGCTTGGATTTATCAACCTCAAACTAATTGCAACCAAATTAATAGAATTTACTTTTTATATGGAAAAAGCAAAGAGAATTGAAATAAAAGAGGGTTGATGTCAGTGGAACAGCTCAGCTTAAATAAGACCAAGCCAGTTCTGGAAGTTTAATGGATCCCACGTGGGAATTGCATTGAGGTCTAATATGTTGACTTTAGGAATCAAACAGATCATGTTTATTGGGGTCTCTTTGTTGCTGTCACTGGTGAATCAGATCAGATCATAAATTCCAAGACACAGCTGTAAGTTGGTGTCACAGCAGGTGAATGTGGCATTGCGCTGGTCACTGCTCTGGGAAAACTGAAAAAAAAGCACATTTAGGGCAAAACTGCACAAACTGAACTGGAACTAAGTCAGGTCTGGGCTCAGCTGCAGAGGAAAATAAAAGGAAAATCTCTTGTGTCCTTCCTATTAGAGCTCTAATGCAATGCATGTATGAGAATGCAATTTACAGAGACATACATTTTAAAGTGCTTTGAGGTGGATGTTGCCTAATTTGCATTTATGGAACTACAGCGAGACATTCTTTTGTGCAAATTGGAGTATTGCTGTTTGCTCCTTATCTGGCATAATGCAAATACTGGAGTATAAAACCATCCAGTGAAAAAGGTTGTTTCCTAGGCAATGTTTGGGCTAGAATTTTTCAATATCAGCTATTAGAGGATTTTTTTAAGGACAAATAATTGCTTCTATTTGAAAGAAAAATATTCTTTTAAAATTTTTATCCCTTCTCAGATGCTCCTGATTAGGCCACGATTTCCCGTTTGATCTCTGTGAACTTATTTCTGAAAAATAAATAGAAAATCATGGAGTTGGCCCAGTTCCCTGCTCCTGTTCTTCAGGCAGCTGCACCGTCCTCTGCGCCAGCACGGGAGGGAACACAGAGGTGGCAGGAGGGTCCAGGAGGCTGGGGAGGGGGAGGAGGAGCAGCTCTGCTGTGGCATCAGCCGTGTGTGAGGAGTCCTGGCTCCTGAAAAATTGCTGGAATTAAGGGCACATCCTTGGCTTTGCCTTGGTTCCCCCTTTTCCTTAGTGTCCTGCGTGTCCTGGCTGTGTGGTGGCTCTGCAGGAGCAGGTTCCAGCCGCAGGATACCCGGCTCTGAGCCCAGCTCTTGGTACCCACATCAGGTCATTCCGGCAAAACCCTGAAGTTCGGGATTCAGCAGCTGTTCAGGTCAAGCACAGCAGGGTGAAAAACCCCAGAGGAACTTTCCTGGTAGGATTTCTGCTCTCACCTGCTTTTGACCCTGAACAGAAGCATCTTTAGAGCCCTTCATTTGATATTTTAGTCTTTTTTGAGCTTCCAATTCCAGCCGGAGCGATGTAGCCTTTGGCAAAGCAACAATTTTAAAGCAATCCCATGTAAGTATTGCAGAGTTTGAAGGGAGGGAGAGGGAAGCAAAACCAACTGCATTTTAAATTTGCCTCTAAACATGAGAAGGGACTGAGGGTTCACAGGAAGCTTTGTGTTCTGGAATTCACTACCAGAGGTATCCAGAGGGAAAATACCCAGCGGGGTTCCTGGGAATGGCTGCCTTCATAGGACAGGATGCACTGGACTAATTATTTGCATTTAGCCTATATATATAGATAGATATAGATATATATTTATATATACGTAATGCAATGACATCGATTATGTAGATATGCAATTCTCTATATTATTTATTATAATATGCAGAATGGCAGCAACAGTATTGCTGTGAGAGCTTTTTAAAGGGCAGGGGTAGGTAAGTTATGGATATACCGTTGTTTTCTGTGGAGAAATGGAAGTTCTTAAGCTGCAAATGCACTCCAGAGAGATTCCCTGGAATTCCACAGGAGGCTGAGAGAGCTGTGTGTGACAAGAATTAAATCTGGAGGGACTTTGTGCCACTCGTGTTGCACAGGGACAGTCTGAGCTGTCAGGGAATTGTGGCAATAGTGATTTCTCAGAGGCACCTAAAGAGGACATAATTCCCTGTGAATGATCATGCAGTGGGATTGCATAAATCTCTGTGACTTCTTCAAAATCCTTCATCAAAGAGATTATTTTTCCCCATTAAATTCTTGCAATAAATTACCTGCAGCTCTTTACGCTGGGACCAAAGTTGTGTGTGGTTTAAAACAGAGGTAGATGTCGTGCCTGGGGTCAAATAATCTGATTATAGTAATTCTTTCTACTCCATTGATCCAGTTTATTTCCAGTTCTGCCAGGGCTGGAGCCATTAGTCACTTCAGGAAAGGCTGTAAATGATCTTTTATCAGCCGTGTGGAACTTGTACACAGGAACCAGCAGGAGAGGGATGTCAAATGTCTCTGGGTAAAGACCAGCCAGGGCTTCCCAAAAAAAACCAGGAGCTGTTCTGTGTGACTGGAGCTCAGGCTGGGTTTGAAGTTACCAAATCTGATTGTTCACAGTCCAGCACACAAATTCCTTCCTCTTCAGCACTAAATAAAATATGAAGCTCTGCTGTACCTTCAGCTGTCACTTGGGCTCAGTGCACAGCGACAGATCCTGCTCCTGGCCTGGGTGACACCGAACAAATTCCGGCTGGTAATGATGACAAATCATTTATACAATAACACAGGAAGGGCATAAAGTCCAGACAGCTGCACAGAGGTTTTGCATGCTGTAATTTGCCTTAAAAATTCCAACGTGCCAGGTCTTACCTGAATCTGTGTCAGCTCCTCACCTGGCATGTGATCTGTGATGCTCTGAATTAAGGACAAGTCTCTGCTCATCGAGGAGGGCAGTTAAAGCATTATATGGAACCTGAATTTCACTTAAAAGCCCAAAGAATAATGGAACCTTTTGAGAAGCTGACATGAAGCATTTAAAACAAAAGCTTTTCAGTGTATTTTTTTTCATCTTATGTAACATAAAGTCATTCTTCGGAACTCATGACTGTGAGATGGCTTTGAAATCGAGAGCAACAAGGTGTAAAAATAATGTATTTTCAAAAGACGTGTGTGATTAATGAGCATATTCAGGATTATTAGTCAAGATTTTTGGTGGGGATTGGTTTTCCAATTGTTGGATGTTCAAGGACATAAAGCGAGTAACCAGAGCTGGAGTCTGGAAGGTCCTGATGTCTGATAAAAGAATAATAGTGAGTACATTGGAAATGCGTGAGCTGCGGACAAGGTCAGCAGAAGGAGCCCTTCCCCTGGTCCTCATTAACCATGGCACAGGTTCTGCTCAGGTCCTCTCCCCCATGGACACTCGTGCTGCTTTCTCATGGCCTGGTGATTTCCAGCCAAAGAGAACCAGAGTCTTCTCTCAATCTCTGCAAAGTGCTGACTTGGCTCCTGGAAGAGAAAGGCCTGAAACCCTTCTCCATCCTCTGGAGCTGCAGTTGCATTAAACTTTCTTGAACAAATTGCACCAAAGGGTAGGTGGGCAAGCCAGAGACTGAAAAAAAATACATTTGGCTGGGACTGAGCACAATTTTCCTCTTCTCTGCCAGTAAATCAAATTGCTTTTGGCAATAATTGTGGAGTACTGTGTGTGGAATAAAAGAAGTACATTTTTGCAGTTGTGGTTGTTTATGACAATGCTGTCATAAAAAAAAAAATACTTAATTTGGATACCAGAGTAGATAAAATATGTGAGAAGTGAACAAGATGTCTTCCCTTTTGGCTGCAGAATGAGGCTGAGCAGGAACAGGAATTTGGTTGAATTAGAGGAGTACCTGACTGGGAATGTGGCTTCCCCTTATTCCACCTTATTCCACCCCCTCCCTCCCTCCTGCAGGACAACCTCATCCTGGCTGGACAAGTGACAGGAGGAGAGGGATGTGCTGGAGTCCTCTCTTTGGGGAGAGCTGGAACTGAGGGTGAGGGAAAAAGGCCTTCCTGGGTCTACCTAAAATTAATCCCATCCTTCCTTGTGTAATGGAAACAAGTGGTGCTGCTTGCAAGTGTGTTATCTGCAGATACAAAGCATTTGATTGGAATAATTTAGTGGTGTTGAGTCTCAGAGCACTTTGTAGGGAAGGATTAGATATTTTTCTTCCTTTGTGAAGAAGAGTCCAAGACACAGAAAGGATATGACCAAAATTCAATTTCTATCCTCTCAGGACTAGGAACACAAGCAGAATATTCAAAGAGTTGGCTTGTGCTTATTGCACTGAAGGAGTGCCTGGGTCTGTCTGGTGCAAACCCTGATGTACCAGTTTCCTGAAGAGTCAATCATTACCCACTAAAATGCTCAGTTTTATGTAGGTGGGGTTTGGTTGTTACAGTCAGTTCTTCCCTTGGGGTAATGTGTGAAGACAAAGGATGAAACCAACAGAAGATTTCTTGTGAACTCCTTGGAAAGTCAGGGAGGAGACAGAAGTGAAGAGATGCACTAGGGGGAAACCTTAGGATCCACTCCAGGGCTGTGATCGTGTTCTTTGGTTTACAGGGGCTCTGGGTCAAGACTCTTTGGTGTATATGAGAGAACACAATCATTTGTACTCATCATAATTCTGGAAATAAAAATGTAGTAAGCAAAACACCTAAAGCAAAGTTCTGGAGACACAAGTGAGTAATTGGTTTCCCAAGTGCAATGGTGGCTGCGCTCACGAAAATAAATGTATGCTGAGGCTGCTCACTTCTTACAGAGCATTAGTCACTTCACCACACCTCCAACCTTGCTTTTTTGTTCTTTTCATTTCTTCTGCATAGACTTATTTTTAGAGGAACTTGCTGCACTTGGATTCGTGCACAGCAACGCAGCCTAAAATATCGTCCTTTAAATTAATTCGATTTTTTTCCCTCTACAGCAAAACAACTAAAATTACACTTCATGGCGTATCCCAGGCACTGCTGCTCCCCACCCTCTGCTTTTTATGTAGGAAAAATAGATGCAGTCGATGTGCCGTGGCTCAACTGTGCGAATTCTAGTTAATGGTGTCAAAAAAGAGTTTGTAGCTCTCGTTTATGCTGCCTTCAAGTTGGAGAATAATTCCTCTGGATGAGCTTCTGGAAGGTGAAGAGGATCTGGAGTGGTTGGGTGCTCTGAGAAGAGCCTGAAGTCCAAGGCTGGCAGGGATCTCTTCTGGTGGCACCAGCAGGGAATTCTAGGCGGATCTTTTCCAGTATCCCCAGGGGTTTGGAGTGTTCTTTGCTTGAGCAGTTTTTTGGAAACTATCTGGAGTTCCTTACAGCTCCAATACGTTATTAGATGTGATGCTAAATCAGTTACTAGTCACAGCAATTATTGATAAAGTCTAACCTGTGAAACTTAAAGGACGAGACCAGCAGCATATGGTTTTCAGCAGCTGAAATGTTAATTGATATAACTCCTAATGCTAATTTAGATCACAGTAGCATTGAGTTTCCAACTCTTGTGGCTCCAGTCTCTTGAGCTCCGTGCAGATATGAAGGGACAGTCTTAGTTTTCCTGAAGGAATTTCTATGCTGAAAACACTTTATGCCCCAAAACTGGTAACAGCAGATCGAAGAACTCCACCCCAAACACTTCTGCAGGAATCTGTTTGGAAGAGACTCTGTTTGTCCTGGGACCATTTCTGTGCCATCTCACCTGTGCTCTTACATGTAAACCACAGTAAATCCCCTGGTTTTCTGGCCGTGGCTGCAACACAAACCATACCCTGGGAGGCAGAGTTGTGTTGTGTGGCAACAGCAGGATTCTGGGGTGTGGAAAACATCCAGAGAGTCACCACAGGGGTTCGTGGTGATAGCTGTGACATCATGATAACCTGTGACATGGTGGTGACCTCTGACATCACTGAGTTCCTGAAGCCTGTTGTGTATCTCCCTTTGTATGTGCTAAGAGGCTAAAATGAGTTTCCTGTGCACTTTTAGAAGTTGTCAGTGGAAACTCATATCCTGCTCCATGAAATTTCGTTGTTGTCTCCTCACATGCACTTTCATCTTCCCCATTCTATGCAGGATTATTTATTTGGGATCATATCCCATCACGCCCTATTAGAGTTTTCCCCCCTTCGTTGTTTTCTGCAGGTTCAGTATCACCCCACTATCCATCATTCCTTTGTCTCAGCCATTAATCATTAATGATTTAATCTCTTGCCTGGCTAACTGTCATTATCCTGTTTTTCTATTCCTTCACTCCTGATTGATTTGATTGACCTTGAGAGGCATTGGAGGCTGATGACAATAACAAGGCAAGTGGCAACAAAGAGGATTTGCCCTGAAATATTTGTTGGACACTCAGAGCTGTGGGAGAGTAGTGGGAAAAGACCACTGGGGCACCCCAGGGTTTGATCTCATAAGAGATGTGATCAAACTAGCACATCAATAAGTACTTAATTCTTCATTTTCATTTGAAGAAGTAACCAGCATGTCCAGCTTCCCACAAGCCAACTTTGGAAAAGTCAGCAGCTCCTCCACCTCACCTGTTTTCCTTGGATTTCAGTTGCCAGTTGACAGTTCTGATAAACTTGGCTCTGCCATTCCCTCCTCTGTGTCAGATGCACCATCCCCATGATTTAAATCCAGTATTTATGGCCTTGAGTGCATCCACCCTCAAGAGATTAATTCCTGCTGAAAAAACTGCCTTAGGTCTCCCCCTAAGTGCTAATTGTGGCCTTTCCCAGAGCACATCCCTGAGCGCTCAGTGCACACCTGCACAGCTGCTCCCTGGGACTTCTGGAAGTATTGGCAATGCTGTGCACACCGAGACGATGAGGATGATGGTGCAACTTCCCTGGTGAATTTTAACTTTGGCAGCCTGTTTTGTGGCAGGATCCATATCCCCCCTTCCTTCTGCACTTTAGTTTTTCCCATTATGGAGCTCTGAGTGGATTCTCTTTGGATTCTCTATATATTCTACCTGCATATGATACATCTCTAGTAGATTGTCTCTATAATAGGATTTTGTATGGCTTTCCTATGGAGTTTTTCTGGTGTTATGTGGTGTCACTGTGTGTGTTTACTCAAGAGAAGTTGATTTATATCCTTTATTTATCAATTTATCTTCCCCTTCCAGCCACATAATAATTTAAACAGGTATTGCAAGTACAATAAATCAACACCTCTGAAAACAGGAGATGCCCAGTTGGGAGATGCTCTGAAGGGGCTGGTACTGGTTGTTTTTAATTCCTTAGGCTGGATGCTGCAGGATTTGGTGTGAACGTGGGAAGCTGTGCCAGACTTTGGTCCCAGTTTGTGATATTAAAGTAGGTCACTGTCAGAGAAGGCAAAGACTAATTGGAAAAGTTTTGGGATGTTAAAAGAATGCAATGTGAATTTGGGAGAACTTCCATCCCTGCTCTTCTCTGGCACAAGCGAGGCAGGAGCCAGACAGCTCCTGGGCTCCATTTCCATTCCTGGGTGCCAGAATTATGCTGGAAAGCAATTTACCTCAGGTATAACCTCACACAGAAGAATTACAGAAAGTTGTCAGGGAGAGAAAGTGCTGCTGAATTCCTCTGTTGTTCCTGCCATAAAGCATCTCACACATAATACCTTGTTCCTTCCCCCCACTCCAGCTCCCAGAGGCTCCCTGTTCTCCAGGAAAACAGGATACAGCTTTATGGGCAGGTAGGACAGAGACAATCAGCAGAGACTCCAGGAGTGCATGGTGGATCATCCCTCACTGTCAGGAACTCCTGATGGGATTCAGGAATCCTGGCTGTCCAATCCACTGACCTTGAATGGGTAATTACAGTTCTCCAGAAATCCTTTCCCCACCTAGTAAAGTGGGGAGGATAATGATGATTTCCCCCATAAAGCGCGTCAGCCTCTGTCCCACAGTGATGGGCTGTCCTTGTTACGTGGAGCCTGGAAAGAATTCCCACGCATCCATCCCCTCCAGGGCAGAGGTGGGTTCCTCAGCAGCAGGCAGAGCCAAGGAGAGTGGCAGCTGAACTTTGAGGCAGGAGACATTTCCTCACCCCACCCATCAGCCGGGGACAGATGCAGGTGGTCAATCAGCTGGATGTGCTGGGATGGGAAACCAGAGGGCTCCGAGGACACAACAGGCTGGAATTGTGTGCAGGGGGAAAAGAGCACACAGTGAGGGGGATTCATGTGCCATGTGAGCCCCTGCTCATGCTTGGAAGGAGTATCATATGCCAGTGGGCTACAGCATGTGGTCCTTTTTTTATTTTTTTCCCTTTCCTTTTTGCCCCCCTTTCCCAAGCCCTGCTGCCTGGTAACGGCAGTATTTTTGGGACTGATTCTTTTTGCTAATTGCTAACCAGAAATAGCACCTAAGTTTGGCAGAGCTTTCAGGAGAAGAAGAATGAAGGCTTTTTTGGAGGGGGGAGAAAATTCAAATATGTATAAAACTTGCTTAAAAACCTGTTTTATTCGTCTTTCTGAAAATTCACTGCTCAGACATGTGCAGAAGGAATGTGATTTTGACAACTGGGAGAAGGTCCAGAAAAGCCGGACTGCTTTAATGAGGTTAAAGTTCCAGCGATCCTCTTTTCAGCCCTAAACACAAAGTGTGCCTGGAGCCAGAGCCTCTGCAGGAGTTTGTGGTCACTTGGAAGCTCCCAGGGCTGGTTTGTGCCCTGCTGGGAACACGGTGCTGTGATGGTGAGGGATGGAGAATGAAATGAGGGAGCACAAGAGCATGGGAGGTGTGGGATCTCTCCCCTCCTGAAGAACTGCTGAGCAGCAGGACTTGGGACAAATGAGGCTGAAGACACCTTGGCATGACCCAGTGGGTTCCTTTCATCCAGCAGCTCCAAGGGGTGACTCAGGAAAAGGGAAATCTGTGGTTTCTGGAGCTGCCACAGGTCCATCAGTTTTGCTGGAATTTGGGATGTTCCCAGCCTCTTTGCCCTGGCTTACGGCATGTCATGGTTTGTGATGAAACACTGAACACTGAGGAGGGGGTGTCCCTGTACAAGGAAAAGGTCAGGAGAAATTCCTCCTTGTGTGATGGGGAGGGGCTGGGATGGAATTCCCAGAGAAGCAGGGGCTGCCCCATCCCTGGAAGTGTCCAAGGCCAGGCTGGAGCAACCTGGGCTGGTGGAAGGTGTCCCTGCCCATGGCAGGGGGTGGCCCTGGATGGGCTTTGGGGTCTTTTCCAGCCCAAACCATTGTGGGATTCTATAAACTGTTAACCTGCACCTGTTTCTGGTTTTGTGTGAGAAACAAAAGCAGTGGCTTTTCAGGGATCAAATCCCAGATGTTTTGCTGGCACTGGTGGCAGCTGCTCCTGTGAGGAACCTCATGGACTCCAGTAGTTAAATGAGCTGCATCATTAAGCTTTTAATGCTTTTCCCCCTCTGTGATAACACCAATCCTTCCAGGCCAGGACAACCCATGGCAATGGGGGTGCAGGAGACCTGGAATGCTGGAGGTGGACACAGCAGCACCTGTTGTTGGGAAGCTCATGGAAATGTATGCAATTAAATATCCAGGCTGGGAGGCTTTTATGTGAGCCCATCACTCAGTGGGGAATGCTATAATTATTTTGTACTGGAGGGTGATATAATATATATCCATTTTTATTTTTTCTGACTCACATATTTTTTATGGCAACTGCAGAAAAAGAAACCAGATAATGTACATAAAGGGGAAGCTGGAAATGAAGCAGCTTGGAGCTATAGCATCTAAAAATGTACATTTAAAGTAAAACTAAGGAAGAAAAGGGATAAATGGAGATCTTTTTGTGCAGCATTGTGCCTGAGAACAAATCAAAAGACCACAGAACTTTCTGGTCCAAGGTCCCCTAATTAATGTCAGGTAGCACAATTCAGTTCTGCAGCCTTTTCTCATGTTAATTTCTTTTTTAAGTATTTTTTTCATTTCTAGATGGATTTTGCCAGGAAATGGATTATCCTGAGTACATCTCAAAGTTTTCCAGGTGCCTGTTGGCAGCTGTTTGGATGGTGCTGCCCCCAGGATGGGGTTCCAGTTCTGAGCTCCTCAGTTCAGCATCACTGACTTGTGCATCCGCCTCCTTTGGTGGAGCTGGGAGTCCTTACAGCGGAGAAGAGACTTTGCGCTGGGGCCTCCAGTGAGACTTTCCTCCGGAATGTGTTCAGGAGCTGATCCATGCTATGGATCCCAACCACGTTGTGTCACTCAGAGGTTTCCAGGGTGTCAGGACAGATTTTTGGGGTGCTTTGCTGCTTGTGCCAACAGAGGAAGGAGCTGAGGCTGTAGTTTGTGGATGTCCCTCCCCAAGCTCTGCCTGTGCTGGGCCAGTTTGCTCAGCTGAAATTCCAGAGCTTTCAGGCTCGCTGGGTAGCGGGGGGTAAATGTTTGTTGTGCTCAGCTGCTGCTGAGGGCTGTGCAGAAGGGATGCAATTGTTTATGGTAAATTTGCCCCTTTTAATGAGGACACACTCCTAATGAGACAGTGTTTTGGAGAAGGGTTCATTAGTCATTTCCTATTCCTGTCAAGCTCGGATTGAGCCGGAATGGCTGGTGTGGCAGAAATGTTCTTGTGCCTCAGCTGGGACATCTTGGGAGACTCTGGGACAGGGGGGAAGGGAAAATGAAATCTGATTTCACCTTGCTGTGAGTATTTGTGCACAACAAACTAATGTATGAGTGGAATGCAGGCAGTGATGTCTGCTCTCATCCTCCACCCCGGCAGTCGTGGGGTGAAGGAGGAAGGGAGGATTCCCCTCATCCCTCACCCCTGGAAGTGTCCAAGACCAGGCTGGATGGGGCTTGGAGCAACCTGGGCTAGTGGAAGGTGTCCCTGCCCATGGCAGGGGGTGGCACTGGGGGAGCTTTAGGGTTCCTTCCACCCCAAACCATCAATGATTCTATGCATGTGGCCTTGTATAAACTGCTTTCCCTTCCTCTCCCTCCCCAATATTTCTGCAGCCACGACAATGTTATTGGCAGCAGCTTCCCCAAGAGTCTGCATTGGCAGGTGGTTTGTGGTGCTGAGCACAGGAACAGAGCTGAGAGGAGCAGTGGGGACTCAGAGCCCCATCCTCCCCACCAGAAATGAGCAGAATGATTCACAGGCCCATCTGCTCCTTCCCTGGGAGCCTGAACTGTAGGTACAGGTCTGATTACCCCAGTTTATTGCTTTAATAAGATTACAAGTGTAATGAATGCAGCGACATCGCCAATGTCAGCGCCGTGTCACACGAGTGTGAGCTCAGGTTGCAGTGGCAGCTGCTGGGTCAGGCAGGGCTTGCGCTGGGCACAGGCAGAGCAGGAGCTTTGCTGACCTGCCCATCCCAGCCACGTCCCTGGGCTCTGGGGCAGGACCTGTGCCCGCTCCCTCCCCAGATGCAAACCTTTCAGCCCCCCTTGCAGCCACCATCTCCTGGAGAATTCCGGAGTTTGCCAGCTCATTCGGCACCCCCTGTCACTGAGGTGGGGCGTGCACGACACTAATTGTATTTGCAGTGGTTTTCCAAAGTGGTGCAGGGGTGACCGAGAGCACAGAGTAATTGTCACAGTAATCCCTCTCCTCTCTGTTGGGTTGGTGAGGGAAAACTTGAATTTACTCTTCACTGCAGTCAAATATTGGACTCTGTCTGGCATCCCCAGCCATCTGGCCTGCAATAAATCTTGCCAACATGGTTCTCCATCATGCAATTCTGATTATTATTCAACCCTTTATGATGAGGCCTCAGCAAATAACTTCCAGCAGGTTCAAATCTCAAGGGAAGGTTAAGTACAGTATCAAAAGAATGTCAGGTCTGATCCTTAGAAAGATAAACAGAACAAAGATACTTCACCCAGCAATAATTTAATCTTCCTTGATTGCTGATTGATTCCGTGGACATCGCTGGGAACGTGACACATTCGCAGCACCTCAGCCTCTCATCAGTCACTTTAATTTGCACTCTCCTATATTTCAAATGTGTTCTCAAGGTGACTCCACGGAATTTTTTTTCCTTTTCCTCTTTAGAAATTAGAACTAGAGGAGTGATGGGAGGATGAAATGCAGAAAGTGCTAAACAGACTAGGATTTCTTCTTTAAAGCCATAATAGAAAAATGTTATTAGTGGAAAAATGAAATGCTGTACGTTTGCAGTTTTGCTGGCAGAAGGAGGAAAAGCTTCTGGGGGTGAAGATTCTCTGCAAGGCATTAGTGTCACGTAAGCAGCTCCTCCAAGGAGACAGCAATACAATAGTAGTCACAGCACCTTTCTGCTGGGGAGCTCAAAGTGCTTCTCACACAGAAAAGTTTGGGGAAGTCTTTTGAAATACCAAGATTTCTTTTGGGAATCCTGAGCTCGGAGGTACCAGCTGAGGGAAGTTCCTCCCCTTCCTTCATCCAGGACAAGGGCTGAGCCTGCTGAGAAGCTGGAGGTGCAATATTCCAAAATTGAGATTTAGTCTGCTTATTATTTGTTGTGTGTGGCCGGAACATCCAGAGAACCCAAAGAGGTTTTGGAAACCTCTTGTGTTTTCTGCTGGTGAGACAAGGTGTGTGTGTTTTCAGGGTTTGAAATTAAAGGTTCATTCCAAGCACTAAGGAAGGATGGTGTAAGAGAAGGGGGAGCTTCGCACCCAGCTCTGGGTTCCTCTGATTCTTCTTAGATTAAAACTCTCTGGAGAAAAAAGGTCTCCTTTATTAAAAACTTGCCTTGTGATGCATGAGCTTGTTCTAGACATTAGTATTATTTATAAATAGTAAATGAAAATTACATTTTCTACAGTTTGTATTTGTTTCAATGAATGTTCCTTTTCCTCCCTGTATTACAAGAACAAGTAAATAGTAATATCTGATTTATATGGGTAATGATACATTTGTCAGAGCCTGGATTTCCCAACGCTACCAATGAATAATGCCATTCTTTATTAATTACTCCTTAAAAATGCAGATGATTTTCAAGATGCCTCACTGACTTCTGGTATTAGATTCCTTTGCTGATTTTCCCGTGGAAGTTTGAACAGTGTTGATCATTTTGGGGGTATTTGACAGCCCTGAGAAACTCACTGGGAAGCAGAAAAAGGAGCAAGAGGTGTATGGTGGAGCTTTGAAAGCCTGCCCAGAGTGTGGCAAAGTGTGGGGAGTGCAGGAGTCTTGAGAGGCTTCTGTACCTCTGAGTGCACAGAACACTCGGCTTTTTAGCCCAAATCCCCACGAGGTCACTGCCAAAACCCAATCCTATGAGCAAAGCATAAAACAGGGGACTCGGAACGTGCTTTTCCAGGCATTAGAGAAGTGCTGTTCTAAGTAGCAGTAATTGAATAAATTGAATTATTTCTGGGGAAGAACCTGCATTTAAGTGGTCTCACGTCACACAAAAGATTTTGCCTCCCTACCCACGTGTCTCTTTAGCTCACAGTTCTCACCCTGGGAAGGCTTTAGTGCACAATAATTTAGTGGCTCAGTAATAGATGGGAAACAAGCAAAGCAAGACAATAATTACCACGATGAAGAGGCCGTAAGAAACCTGAGTGCTGAATAACAACAAAGTAGTCAAGGCTGAATTTGAGCAGTTTCCTTCAAAATTCTACTTGAAACGTGGGTGTAAGGCATTAGTTTTTCATCTGAAACTAATGAAACATCCCCATGGCAGTGGCATGCCCTGGGAATGTTGCCTTTGGAGTCTGGAATTACACCTGAAAGCTGGTAGAGAATCAGCTCTGAGAATGATCCAAAGGTTTAAAATTCCCTCTTCTTTTTAATGTTGTCAGAAGGCTCATGTAGGAAATCCAGCTCACTCAAGCTTTCCCTTGAGGATTTACAAACTCCAATATACAATGAGAGGATCTTGGAGGAGCCTGGGGACACTGAGGAAAAGGGAAGGAAGGGAAGAAGAATTAAATCTTTGATGATTTATCATTTATTCCACCATTTCTGAGCTGCTGGTGAGATGGACAGGGCTGTGTCTGAGTTTAGTGCTGGTTCACAACCAGTAGATGGAGCTTGGCACAGAGTTTGTGGGTTCCCCTCAATTGTGAGACTTCTTAAAGTACAACTGAAATAGATAAAAGCACTTTAAGTAGAAGGAGCTATCAAAAAGAGAATATTGCTTGTCTGACCAGCATCTTTATTTGTTTAGGGTGAAATGATCTTATTTTGAGAAGCAACTCAGGAGCTTCCATGCAGATGTGCTGGTGGAAATGTTCAACAGCTTTTAGGGCTGTTCTGGGGCAGGAGATCCCCCAGGGAATGGGAATTGCTGAGCTTTGCCAGGAGCTGCTGAGCCAGGTGGGAGCAGGGTCAGATTTGCAGAGCATTCCCATGGTTTGATCCATTCCCCATCCCGTTGAAGCCAGGAAGAAGCTGCCCCGCTGCTCTGCTTATTTAGTGGCTTTTTGCTTGAATGGCCAGTGAATTCTGCAGTTTATAATGCTTTATAGAGGGGAATTACGGGATCCAGTGCATGGAATTTTTCTGGACTGAATTCCATCGGGGAGTTTTCTGGGATGTGATTTGCCCAACGTGGCTGCTGTGACTGGAAAACCATTGGATATTCCAGCCCTTCTCCTGAGCATCCTTTTCAAGGGGACTCATTTAGTCCAAGTGGGTGACAATGATGCACCCCTGGATTTTACACTATTTTAGGCTGTAGCACAGATTGTCCACCTCAGTTCCTGATGGGAATTGGGGTGTCTTGGTTCTGCTTCAACCCATCCAGTGCTAATTTTGGCCCCAGTTCCAGTTAGTTCCTGGTTTCTGGCTGGATCTGGGCTGTGGGAATACAACCAACACTAGGGATAGAAGAAAGAGCTTGTCCTTTCAGGAGAAATGCAGTTCCTTCTCATGGATACAAAATCCTTGTTTGTCCTGGTGCAGGGAACTGAAATAGTCAGGGGAGAATAATGTAAAATAGATGCAATTTTGCAAAGTCTTGAAAGGGAGAAGCAGAAGGAAAGAAAAACCTGAGCTTTAAAGAGCCAAACTGCAGAAAGAGAAGATAATTTTTAGTCATTATGCACCGGATTTTCCAAAGAGAAAAGTGTCTTCTGGGTGATGACTCCTGAAAGCAAAGGGGACTTGAGTATTTTAAATCTTATAATTCCACTTTGGATTTGCAAAGGAGTTTAGCATGTGGAATGTTAATTACAGCCTATCAGAGAATAAAAGGGGGTGGGGAAAAAAGACATTATTTTTCCTCTGCTGAAAGTTTTGATGAAAATGAAAAGTATTTTCCTTTTAGATTTGATTTGCTGGAATTCAGAAAACACAGGAAGGAGCAGGGTCTTTTAGGAAAAGGAATAATGCTGTACAAATAGGATAGAAATCCCCCCAGGTTTTGGAGAGCAGACAAAGTCCATCAGATCAGGTAAACATTTGTTCCTTGAGTGCTCAGGTACCAACATGATGCCCTTGTCTGACCTTGGAGCATGAGGACCTTTCCAAACAGTGCTTTTCATTTAGGACAGCCCTGAAATATGGAACACCTGAAATTTCTGGGTCTGGGATCCAGTTTCACACACTGTATAATAATTGGGGGTTATTTTTCCTTCGGGTGCCAGGATGAATAAAGTGAGAGCCAAGCTTTAGAACTTGGATTATACTATATATTCTTTTCTATATATCCTTTCATTTCTGTCATCTCCCAGCCAGCAGCCAATGGCAAGGGATGGGCAGCCCTGGGCTGTGGGACAGAACCTCCCCAGGCTGCACAATCTGTGGACCCACAGAGATTTATTGGCTCCATCCTCTCTCCCAGGAACATCTTCCAGAGCAAGGTAATTACCTGAGTTCCGAAAGCAATGTGCCCTCATCAAATAGATCTGGATATTCTTCCCCTTCTCCTTTTTCCTGTACCTATCTCTAATTTGAAAGCCAGTTTATTTTTCTGTGAGCCTGGTATACCTCCTCTGCTTGTCTTGGATCATGTCAGAATTCCAAAGGGCATTGCTGACGACTTTAACTGTGTCATTCAGTGCCCAGAACCTTCTACCACCACGTGGTTGTGGTGTCCCACACAGCAAAATACAGGCAGGAGACATCAAGTGGTCATTTCTGACTGGAGTTTCTTGATCCACGTGAGCAGCTCCCAGGGCAGATGAACTGTTGGACTTGACTTTCAGCCCAGTACTGGACAGGCAGAAAAGCCAATTATAGGCAAGTGGGTTTGGTGGATTGTGCCCGGTTTTTTGCAGAATGTTCACATTGTTCATTGAGTGTTGTGGCCTTGAGGTTTATCAGCTTGATCTCATGGAATGGTTTGGGTTGGAAGGAACCTGAAAGATCATCTGGTTCCAACCCCCAAGTCTTAAAGATTAGTCTTTGTAAGTGATCTTATGCTCAAGGACAGACTCAGGACTCTGACATGTCACATTTTGCTCCCTAGAAAAATGGCCAGAGCAGCACTTGGCACACTTTGAATTCCAAGATGGGTCTCTGCAAGCTAAAAAAGCAGGTCCAATTCTTAAAAGCATCTGGTGAGCAAACTGGCAAGGAAGGTACAAATGCACTCTCGGTCCATATGTCTTTTGCTGTATATGTGAAACAGTGTTTATTTTCCAGAAGCACTTCTGTGCAAGGACAGATTCATCTTTTAGGCTTTCAACTTGCAAATGAAATAATTGAAAATCAGGAGATTCTATGGAATCTGTCTCAGAGGAGCCAAAGACTCACCAGGAGTTCCTGGATGCACAGCCTTCGGAAGAGAATGTCACTCTGTCTGTGTCCAGCCTGGGGAAGAGAAGCTCCCGGGAAACCTCAGAGCCCTTTGCAGTGTCTAAAGGGGCTCCAGGAGAGCTGGAGAGGGGCTTGGGACAAGGGGAATGGCTTCCCACTGCCAGAGGGTGGGCTTAAATGGAATACTGGGAAGGAACTCCTCCTTGTGAGGGGCTGGGATGGAATTCCAAGAGAAGCTGTGGCTGCCCCTGGATCCCTGGAAATGTCCAAGGCCGGGGTGAGGCAACTTGGCCCAGTGGCAGGTGTGGAAGGGTGGAACCGGATGGTGTTTCAGCTCTCTTCAAACCCAAACCATTCTGAGATTCTGGGAATTCCCCAAAGGGGGAAACCTCTGTCCCCCATTTCCAGCTTCCTGAGCCATGTGCCCACCTTGCCTGGCCCCCTGCTCTCTGCTCCTGGCTTTATTTCCCCTGCAGCCATTAGAGAAGCTGAAAGAAATAAAACTTGTCCTCTTTGCCCTCTGTTTAGCCGCGTGCCTGGAGCACAAGAGTCATTGAGCATAATGTTCATCCAGTAAATACCAGTGAAAAGGATACTATTCATTTGCAGTTCTATTAGTGGAAGCCACAGTTAACAATTCAAATCTAGGGAGAAAGATAATTGCAGGAGCTGATTGCCAGCCATCCTCCCATGTTGACTCACAGGGCAAAACGAGCGAGAGTGAGAAAGAGAAGCTAAAATTATAGTACAAGTCTCTGAGGAATATTAATGTAATAGTTTTAACATGATCCTGCTCACATTTTATCAAGTAATGTTAATAACAAGGAGAGCACAGCTCTGGTAATTTTTGCAACATTACTTTTTCCTTGGAATAATTGTGACTTGACACTCACTTTGCAAACTAATGGAAGTTTTACAGTTCTCAGTGTTTTTGTAATTTTCATTATCTAGGTGAAGATTGTGCCTTGGGGCTGAGAAAGTGCATTCTGGAATTTGAATCTTGTTTGCTGAAATATTGATGTGCAGATCCTGTAGGGGGAGGGATCTTTCTTTGGGGGAACACGTTGGTATGAAATCTGTGGCGTTGCTTTGAGAAGCTCATTAGCCATGCAAAGAGGGTTCATTTTGGCTTAATGCAAATAGAAAATTGTCATTGTAGCCCCAGTCAGGACTCTGGGCCCTTGTGTGCCTGGAACTGCCCTTGCTTTGTTCCAAACATAGAACCCCTTCCCTGGAGAGCCAGTGTGTGCTCACTGGGTTGCTGGAAGCAGATGAAACACATGAGGAGGTAACAAGAGAACCAGCAGAGCTTGGCTAAGGAGCAGAATTCACAGTTCAGCGCCTGCACGGCCAAGAGCTGAATGGTTTGTGGGCACTGAAGGCAAGTCTCAGCTTTCTGTGAGACACGACCCACATGCCCTGGGCACTGACAATATTCCATGTGCCCTGGGCACTGATAAAATTCCATGTGCCCTGGGCACTGTTAATATTCCATGTGCCCTGGGCACTGATAATATTCAGGCTGTGCTGGGGCAGGACAGAGCCAAGACACAAATCCTGTGAGCTCCTGCAGCAAAGGGACCCATTGAGGGACCTGAGCCACTTCCCTTTGCCTCAGGGGCAGGTCGTGTATAGCTCTTGATTTACAGTCAGATTTCACCAATGGGTTCATAACTGAGTTGGTTTTGGTTAAAAGTCTGGATTGGAGCTTGGGGTAGTTTGACCGAATTTGGAATTTTTCACTCAAATGCACAAAGGGAACAGTTTGCTCTGGTGGTTAACACGGATAACCTCTATATAATAACTGAATTATCCTGACTCTTTGTGCCAGTCTGGCTTTTCATGTTTCTGGGGATATCTTTCTGCACTCGATTTTAAAAACCTCTCTTTTTTGTCTTCTCAGGATGTGTGCGTACAGGACAAGCTGGTTACTCTTCTTTTTAATGGGATAAATAGATTGAGCACTTCAAGTCTCTTCCTCAAGGACATTTTCTCAAGCCCACCAGTCATTTTTGGCTGTCTGGATGTACTTTCCCAATTTTCCAATACAATACAAAACTCTTACCATGTAACTCCCCTCCACTTGGTACATGTTTTTGCTACAGATTCCAGGATGCTACTGCTGTGTGTGTGGGCCAAGTGTTCCAGCACAGGGATAGTCCTGCCTTTCAGTCCAGCCCAGTTTTGGGCTCTTAACCTGCCCTTTCCTTCTCTCTTCTATTCCTTCCCCCCTCCATGGTGAAATTCAGTCACCCCATTTATAGGGCTTTATAGACTTAATTTGTTTGGAATGGAGAATTCCACTGTGGGGAGAGTGATGGTCACCAAGTCAGTGACTTAACATGCACAAATAGTCCCCAAAGGTTTTGCCTTGAGTCAGGTTTATGCTTAAATACCTTGCAGAGTGAGGCAGGTAGGTCAGACAGATGCTGGGGAAAGGCACCTTTTGGGATTGTTTGTGTTCATTCAGGTGAAAGGAAACATTTTACAGGGCAAGTGGTGAAAGCCCGAGGGTCCTGTCGGGGTTCAGGAGTTTTATCAGTGTTGTTTAAGTTTTACTGTTCATTGCTCTAATCCAGTTCTCCAGCCAGAGAAATGGAAATGGAGGGTAGATGGAGCCAGTGGAGGTGGCCCGAGGTGATGTGCTGTCACCAGGGACAGGGATTAAAGGACAAAGTCAGGAAAGGCCCCCCTTGGGGATCACAGTGCCAGAGCTGGGTATCCACCACCCTTCTCTATCCACAGTTGAGCACAGGACCCGTTCCTGCCCCGTCCCTGATGGTTTCTTATCTCTTCATCTTGCCATGGAAACAG
The DNA here is from genome assembly GCA_013396755.1 of Sclerurus mexicanus. NCBI lineage: Eukaryota > Metazoa > Chordata > Aves > Passeriformes > Furnariidae > Sclerurus > Sclerurus mexicanus. Next base: position 375,584 of record VWZF01003689.1, on the reverse strand, counting down.
TGAAATCTGTGACATTCAGCGACATGCAGGAATGTGACAGTATTTTTATTTTTCTAAGTTGAGATGCGTTTAAAACATAACCTCCCCGTGGCATAAGAATGTCATTTTTATGCAGCACTTGGCAGAAACCAAGGGAGACCAGGATTTTCACAGGTGGTCCCAGAGGTCTGGAACCTGCTTTTCAGCTCAACCTGCTTTTGTCTTGCCATCCAGGTGGAATGAGGGCGTGGAGATCTTAGTGATGAGTTGGCACGTTGGGTGCTTTGCATTTAAGACACTGAATTTGCCCCAAAGTTGGATCCCTCGTCATTTCAGAGAAGTGATAATTTTGCAGATGATGTCAATAGTTATGGTCATTTGCAGTAGGAGTGCAGGATTCTGCCCCACACTCCAAAAGCAGATGTTCAGCAGTTGAGCATCTCCTTGTTTTGATGTGCTTCCAACACTGAGTGAGGGCCCTGTAGCCAGGAAAAGAACCCTAAGGAAGAACAGTACCTAAATGTGAGAATAAAAGGGAGAAAGGGATTTATGGGAGAGACGTTTGCAGAGGATACTTTGAAAATAACCAATTCAGCTGCAAGAAAAAATAAAAGAGTGTGGGGAAGGGGGTGGGATCCCCCTCCAGAGCTGCTCTGTGCAGTCAGAGGCAAGACAGGGCCTTCACGCTCAAGAGCTTAATCAGAGTCAAGTACAACGTTGGAACAAATGGTGATAAAATTCTGGCTCTTGAAATTGGGCCAAAGGAAGACAGAGGAGCCTGATGTTTTCCATAATTGATTTCAAGGCTCAGATGGGGAATGCTGTGTATTATAGAAACATCAATTGTTCCGTTTCCTTAATAATTTAGCCTGGCTCTTTCTTTGATAATGATGTGGAAACAACACTGGCAAACACAGCGTAGGGAGACTGCAAGTCCTTGGCATCAGCAGCAGCTCAGAAAGGTGGCCCTTTCTGCAGGAGTGTGGGGAGTAAATAAAAGAAAATACATGGATTTGGAGTCCATTATTTGGTAATTTGTATGCTGATGGTTTCTCAATTGCTTTATTGCTGCCTGGGACTGGAGGAGACACACTCAGGGATTTCAGGTTCCAACTGGATATTGCCAGTAATACCTCCCCTTTTTGGTAGTTCACAAAGGAGAGCAGAACTGTTATCCTCGCTTTACAAAAGGGGAAATTCAGCCATATATTGGTTTGTGGACTGATTTTAGCCATGGACAAATGTCACTCCCTTAGTCAAATAAATACCTACTAATAATTTGTGCAGATGCTTTAATTTGTCTCTTAAAAGTTGCACAAAAAGTCCTGTTTTCCCCATAAAATGGTAAATTCAGACAACATCCTAACAATATGTGAGCAAGTGATACCAGGGACATTGTTAATTGTAACATGTTGGTACCAGAAGTTGAATATTTCAAATACTTAGCCACAAATGTGTATCAAATACACAAATTCAAATAGGGATATTTATTAAAGACAGGTTTCAGGCCTAAATCTTTATCCCCATCTTTGCTGTAATTCAGGAACAGCTCCATCCATGGCACGACGGTGTCAAAAGGATGTCAAAAGAATGTAATGGTAATAAATATCCTCAAAGTTCAGAATGGTTGTGAAATCAGGTGTCTCATTTCTGGCAAAGCTGGAACTTTTAGGCTGTGAAATCACTGATTTTAGGAAAACATCTTGAACAAAAGTTCAGAATTTGAAGTTTGGGGTATGTCAGTTGTTTGTGGGGTTTTTCTTTTTTTCTTTCAGTAAAACAAAACAACTCTGAGACATAAAGTAATAAAAAAAACTCTTTGGTTTTTGCCAGGCAGCATGGCAGGATTTGAAACCCATCCATATGAAATACATATACGGACAAGAGTCTAATTGCCCCAGATTTTCCAATAAATTATTTCCCCAAAAAATCCTTTGGATATTGCACTATGCAGTCCAGCTCAATATTGAGCTGCTGGTTGCCATAGCTGCAAGCTCAGGAAAATGCACTTTTCTCCAAGATTTATAAACAGAGATTGCAATGTTTCAGCTCTGGAGCAACACACAATATCCAGTGTCCCCAGGCTGGACAGAAATCCAAACCCTGGGGAGCCATTCCGGCCACATTCGAGCCCCAGAGTCTGTGCAGCACAAGAGCAGCATCCCATGAGCTGCCCATTGATGCACCTCGTGCTCTCCGCTCCCAAGATCCACGTCACAGGGGCAATTCTGGGAGCAGGAGGAGCACTTCCATCATTTGAAACCTCAGGGATTGCATTGTTTTGCTGGGGAAGTGGCCAGGATACACCCAGCTGAATTTCCAGTGAGGTTTGGGGGGCGGGGGGGTTGGTGAGTTTTTAGTGGTTTTTTACATTTTCCCCCCATCCAGCAGCTCTGCACTGCTTGTGTCAGCCTCAATTTCAGCTAGATAGCCTCAATTAGTAGAGTTTAGTTTAGTTTAGTTAGTGTAGCCTCAGTTTTTTTTAGATAGCGTCAATTGGTTTAGTTTAGTTTCGTTTAGCCTCAATTTTAATTGAGATACACTGGAGAAATCCCTGTCAGGGAGATTTGATTTAGCAATGCCATTACCAGGCTTTGAGGCTCAGGGTGACAGAGTCTCAGAAGGCAAAGCCTGGTGCTTGTATTTATTTTAACTACAGCTTGATTTATTTAGGCTTAAACTTGGTTCCTTTTCAGTCCTGCCTTTTGTTTTGTTGTGGGGAAAGCTTGGCAAAACGTGGTGTGTGAATTTCCCAGGAGTTGGGGCTTTTTGATTTGACTCTTCAGTGGCTTCTGATTTTCCTTGTTGAGGATTAGTTTGTGTTTGTAATAAATAGTCATCAGATTAAGCAGGTGACACGGTTACTTCTGGCACTGAACTGCAGGATTTGGGGTGGAGGGCAAAGTAACCTCAGTCAGCACAGAGATGACAAACGAAGAGCCAGTGTTAGCAAACGGAGCTCTCAATGTGCGTGTGGCAGCTCCTGTTGAAATTCTGATGCAAATCTGGTGTTAGAATCCAGTGTAGCATTATTTATGTAAAGAAACATATTTATGTAAAGAGCTGGATTTCATCTGCACAGGAGGCTTAGGGTGGCGTTTCTCGATCCTTTCCAAACTCCTCTGTGCCCGGCTTGTGTCGGTGTCACCGTCTGCAGGGGCACCGCTCCAAGCTCCAGCTCCTCTCAGCTGCCCGGAGCTGCATTTCACATCCTGGACGGGACATTTGCACCGGTGGCTGTCAGTCCCTGAACTGCCAGAACAAAGAACTGGCACAACTCAGGAAAGCTGCAGAATAAAGAAATCTCCTTCTGTAGACATGAGATATTGCAAGATCCAAAGAACAGAACATTTCAGCCTGGGAGGACTCTGTGACAAATGTCCAGATGAGGCTCTGGGGCAGCTTTTGTCCAGACATTGATGGGTTTGAGCCATATCCTCAGAGCTGGAGAAGAATCTTTCAAAAGCATATTTGAACAAAATAATAGTGTGCCTTCCAATGTATTAGTTTAATGCCAGACTTGTCATTTCTCCTCTTTGCCTGTTAGGGGAAAGCTGTTTGTATTATCTGGTGGGTACTCAAGTGGCTGCACAGGAAGGTAAAGCAGCAATCTTTAATATCCATCAATTGCGGTGTCTCTCTGACTATAAACCTGCATTAAACTACACAGAAAGGAGCTGCTTTCATTAGTCTGTCATATGTTCAAGAACTAAGTGTTGCTGATTCATAAGTGTAATTACATTGTTCTTTTAGTCTTTTGTATGGCAGGGAGAGAAGAGGGAGCAGAGCTGCGCTGGGAAATGCAGGTCGGTGTCTTTTCCAAGCCAGCGTAGACAAGGTCACTCAGCACCAACAGATTAAGGCCCCAAAGTGCAATTCTTACCTATATTTTCATTCTGTCAGCTTTCCTGGCAGTCTGCAAGTTACCTGGAGCTGTGTTTACATCCTGGGAGTACCAGGGAGTGAAGGGAGGTGATGCAAAGACAGCTGAGTTTATCTTCTAAGGCAAACTTTAATTTCAGGTCCACGTGGCTTCAGAGCAGCTTCAGGACCTTAAAACTTCCCTCCCCATCCCTTAATTATTTAATGTGTGTTTATCTGCACAGGAACTGAACCCCCCCAAGGGTACATGTTGTTATCTATAGGGCCTGTATTTAATTCCATGTGTAAGACAAGCCCTGATACTTTTTTTTAATTCTCCTGACTGCATTCTGTAGCTAATTATCCTCCTGCAGGTGGGATGAATTCCATCTCCACCCCTTCCCATGGTAGCTATTATTTCACCTTTTATCCTTAACTACTTGTGTTTAGTGGCACATTCACATTTTCTCCCCCCTTTTTGCATTAAGATGCTAAAAGGTTTCCCTTCAGCTTGTCTGAAATTAATGTTGCATTGAAAATAAATTGTCCTGTTCTTGGGGTGATTGAGGTGGCAGATCCTGTAATTGCCACTGCTGGGAGCTGCTTTGGACAGGAACAACCAGCAGCAGACATTTGGGAATCACATCATGGAATGGTTTGGGTGGGGAGGGACCTTCAAGACCACCCAGTTCCAACCACCTGGAGCAACCTGGTCTAGTGGAAGGAGATGGAATTGATGGAATTGGATGATCTTTAAGGTCCCTTCCAACCCAACCCACTCCATGGTTCTGGCTCTGCCGCCAACCCCCACCCCAGGCAGTGGGCTCTGGTGCTTTATCCCCTGTTCCCCCACACTTGTCTTGTGCCACCTCCTCTCTGCAGAGGGAAACGAGCACATTCTGGTATTGCAGTAGCAAATTCCACCCTAAATTGTCTGTGATCCTTAGATAGAAGGTATTGCACATGACAGATACAGTTCTTTAGCACTCGCTGCCTTCTCTCACTCCATACTCCCTATTAGGAGAAGGATTAGTTTAAAGGATAGTCACAGCAATATTCAAGATTATTTAAATTGAAATGTCAATGTATTTTAATGATATGCTAAGGAATAGTCATGGAATTACGTGTTTTATATAATACAGGCAATAACTTCTCTGTCAAAACCTACTGATACACCTATTTTTGACTTCTTTAGCATCGTGTTGAAACTCCCGATTGTCCTTGGAGTTGCAGGCTTTGAACCTTCTTGAGAACAATGTGTAAGTCAGAACCTCACTCAGCATCAACCTGAGCCTGGGGGCTCATTGGCAATGTTCCCATGCCCTTACCAGCGGGGTTTAGTGTTCAGCCAGGCAACATTTGATTGTGTCCCATTCCTCTCTGACTATTTCTGGTGTTAGAACAGCTGAAGGAAAATCCCCATGGCCAGGATTGTCTTTCCTGTCTGGTCTGGCATCCCAGGTGCAGGTGGATTGCAGTTTCTGGGCACACAGGAGTTGTGCAGAGCTGTGTGCCATCTATCTTTGTTCAGTAATTCTCCGTGTTTACTTCTTTCAGAAACCTTTGAAGTCTGAGCCGTAGAGAGGGGAGGGAGAGGCCACTCTGTGTTCATCCTGACAGCTGTGAGTGAAGCTTGATTTTGGAACCAAATTCTGATCCCTCCAAAGTGCAGCAGTGAATCCAACACCTCTTTGCCTCTGAGCAGCTCCCTTAAAACTCTCGTTACAATTTGAAATTCCTTGGGTTTTATCCCACTGCAAACAGGCCCACAGAGAGAGATTGCCAAGTTCCAAGATGAGGCCAAATTTAATGCTTTGTCTTCCCTAATTGTTCACTACAGAATAGCAGGTAGAGGCTTCCTAAGCTGAGCTCTTGGGGCTGCAGGACTTGTGCCCTAATGATAACCTGAAGTGCAAAAAATGTCCTTCCTTGTTTGTAGCTTGTTGCCCAGTTTAACTTTCTCCCAGTTTCCCAGGCACAAGGAGTGACTGGGAAGAGCCTGTTGGGCCCTGTCTGCCAGGGCTTCTTATCAAACAGAATATAATCTTTTAACAGTGGCTTAAAAATGGGCCTCTTCTCTGGTCTCTTCTCTGTTCTGTTAACTCGCAGAAAGCTGCTCTTCTGACTCTTCCTTCCCTTCCTTACAGAGCAGGAATGGATCAAATACAACGTAATACCCTCTTCTATCATCCTTTTTGCATTAGTGGGGGGATGATTGGCATGTTTTCAGCATTTGTGTGCTGGTCACTGGAGGAAAATAAGACCTGGTAGTACCCACTGAGTTGAAGTCTGAGATTTTCCCTCTCCTGCTCTCCTGGTTTCAGTCAGCACCAGGGACATGCACACAGATATTCAGTGTATCGTGCTGGTACCGTGAAAGCTGCACGAGATTAAATGAAGCTCTTGCTCTCTTCAAGAAAACAATTGCCTTATTGTTCCTAGGGTTTCATTTTTAACACATGAAAGAGAACAAAATATTCCTATCCAAGAATTCAGAAAATGAGCTTCAGAGAAGACACTGAGCTTACTGGACTCTGGCAGCATTTGGTAATGATGGCCAAATGTTTCTCTCTCTGGCAAATGAATTTATAGCAGTATAAATGACTCTTTATATCACTCTTCTGTGTTTTCTGTGTCTTTTACTTTCAGTAAAGGGCCAGATTTGTTGAGTAGAAATGCCCAAAGGTCCATGAGACCTCACACTGCCCTCAGTGATACGTGTGTGCTACCCAGAAAGGTCCTGAGCAAAACAGCCCTGTAGGTCAGAGAAGAGTGTCCAGAACACTCAGCAACATCTGGTAGAACATAATTGCATTGACAAGAAATGGACATTATGAGTAATGAGCCTCTCCTAAAATCTTGCTTTCTGAGGGGCTGTGGGAGCAAACAATGCTGCAAAATGTGAAGTACTGAAGGGCAGCTCTGCTGGCTCGTCCCTCGTTTTTAGCCTGCTTTTACCAGAGATGCTTGACAGCTTTACAAAACGGGCCATAATCTGCACTAAAAGCTGACACTGTGCCTTCTGCTTACCCTGGGCCAAACCGCCAGCTCGGTGTGCCATTAACTGCAGGAGGGTTGTGGGGGTGTCAGGACAGCAGCCCGTGCTGTCCTCTCGTGTGCTGAACCCGGAGTGTCGCCGAGTCTGGGCGGGAGGTCACTGCCACTACATGCCTTCATTAGCAGTAAATGCCTGTGCCAAAGGCTGGGGCACAAGGCATTTGTTTTAAATGCTGGGTCTCAACATCAGCAATCACATAAATAATTCAAGTGTTGTGATGTCTGGACCTAAACGGAATGTTTAAACCACGGCTCAGGCCTGGAATTGAGGAAGTCAGCCCTGGAATTGAGCACCTCTTTAACACAGGCTATAATATTTCTATGGTCCTGTTGAGATACTTCCCAAATTCAGAATCCTGGCATGTTCAGACACACATTGCCTAGGCAATATTTGATCCCAAAGCCTTGGAAAGCTAAAGAGATCAGATGTTCATATCAGGTTTCGTTCCTTCCCTGTGCTTTACCCTCCCTGCCCAACTGGGAGGTACTGGTGAGCTCAGGGATGGTGCTGAGCTGAAAACTGTCCTTTCTTTTAGCAGGGGAAGATGTGTTGCAGATGCCCCCGCGCTGGGGTTGCCTTTTTGGAATTTGCGTGTCTGTTCAAGCAGTGATCCTGCAGGTTGAAGGTGGTCCTGCCCCTTGGTGCTTGTGTCTCTGAGGTAAAGGGGATAAAAATCCAACTGCTTCCCTCTGCAGTGCCTTGTCAGAGCACAAGTTGTGGATCTGGCTGATTACAAGCTTTTGTAACTCACTTTAAAAAAAAAAAATAAAATTGCAGTTTCCACAGAGCAGTGGTTCATTTTCTTGAGCATCTTTCAGCCTCAGCTCCTGTTTTTTCAGTGAAGACCAAACCCAGGGTGTGCAGCTGGTGAAAACTGTCATTTCCTATCGCGTCCATCCTTAGCTGTGCCCTGGTGACTTCCCGGGCTCTCCGTGGGTACGTGAGTGTGACAAATGTGTCTGTGCCCATATGGATTTGGTGCCAGTCAGGGGCTGCTGGAGTGGTTTGCAGCTCAGCCCTCCAGGGTTCAAACCTTCCACTGCAGGGTGGAATTGATGCTTCTGCAGCGATCTCCCTGAAGTTTGTCGTGAGTCAGCAGCTCCTGCACAGGCACTGGAGCTCTTCTGCCTCAGGATGGAGCAGGTTCTCTGGGAGGGGAACTGCTGGGAAACTGCTGCATCCATACGACTCGTGAGGGTTGCAAGGAACTAATCACAGTGTTCATATTACAGATTTATATCTACATCTATCTTGTAAAACGCTTTCATGAGAGGCCAAGTGTATCCAGAACCTGTTTGTGAAAATAAACATAATACTCTGAACGTTCTACAAAGGCAAATTAGATTTATATGAAATAGTTCAATGAACAGCATTTTGAATGGGATCCATAATGGGCTTTTTAATTAAATGAATATAGTCATTTCATAGAGGCAGTTCTCATTAGTGTGCCAATATTGAGCTGACCATTTCCTTCTAATTGTATTGTGTATTTATGTAAGGGGCTCTGCTTTAGGTTTGATTTGAACAGATTTGTATGTGATTGTGTCTTGACACCTGGAGCACACAGAAAAGGTGAAATAGCTCTGCTTTCTACATGAAGCTGTTCAATATTCAGTAAAACAAGGGAGAGCTGTTTCCTGCAGCATGTCCACATTGCCCTGGGTACCTGTTGCAGTGTCTGTATAACTCCAGCTACTTAAATTCCTTTGCCCAGTAGAGTGAGTTTTATTAAACCCCCTTGAGTTCCTGCTCTAAAGGAGATGTGACTTGTTCTTGTTTTCTGTTGCATGGGAGAGACTTCAAGGCACCATGAATTTTCCACCGGAACTCAGAAAAAATAATTTTTCTCACATTTTCTGTCTTTCCCTACTTTTCCATGTGTAATACTGATCTTCTACTTTAATGTTTTAACAGAATTATATTATTATTTGGGAGTGATGTCCAAAGAGCTCTTGGAGAAGCTTCAGTTCCTTCTTTTCGCCCAAAGATCCCTGTGTTGTCCATTCACCTGCTGCTCAAAGGGATTCTTGGAGCAAAACTCTTTACTGAAGTTAACAGAACATTTTGGGTGTGATTTAATCCTGTTTCAGGAGGAGGGCTCTGACACCAGGCACTGAATTACCTCAGGAGCTTGTAGGGGTCTTTAACTGCTGGTTCCGTCTGGATTTGTGTGCTTCTGTTGTCAGAAGTTGAACACAATCAGCCTCCAGTGGGTGAGTGTTTCAAACAGTTAAAGCTCTGAAGCTTCTCTGTTGTAACGACACAGCTGCACAAGTGCTTTTATAGGAAGAGCTAAAAATGTCAAAGCACAATTTAAAAATGTTAATTAAGTTTCAATCTTTGTGGACAACATTGTTAATCACAGTAACTGAGTTAAACAGCAACCCTTGGGTGTTCTCACTGTCACTTCTTATTGAACAACAGTTCATTCCCACTCTGTCACTTCAACTTCCTCTATTCAATCTGTCCACTGAAAAATCACTAAATGTTGGTTCTTCAGTCAGAAACTTTTGTTAAACATTCAACATCAGTTGGGAAGTTTAATCTTTGACTCTGTCCCCTCTTACACCACCAAACTAGACCAGATGTGCTGTGCTCCAGATGTGCTTCAGATGTGCTCTAGCTGGTTAGGAGGACATCCACAAAGGGAAGAGTTGAAAAGCATCCTCCACGGCTTCATAGTCATGAAGAAACAGGAGTTCAGATGGTGCTTCTGCTCTTGCCTGGCTCAGGTACCAGGAGCTTAGGGGGGACTCGTCCCTGCTGTGGTGACACCAGGAGTGGCCAGGGGCTGGTTCCCGTGCCTGGGAGCAGACAAATGCACACATTCTGCAGGAAAGGGAGGCTGTGATTTCTCACCGCCTTCCTCCACATGGTTGTCCCCTCTCTTTGGGAATGTTGTCTCTTTGTAGCATCTCAGTGATCAGCAGAGACAGGANGGGGGGGGGGAATGGGGGGAGTTTGCCACTCACCTTTTCCCTTTTATTTCAGTCCTCCTAATGTTTGGCCTGCACTTTCAGTGCCACTCAGCATCCCTTCACACAGAATGTGGGGACACAGTGGACCTGCTGCTCCTCCATCCCTTCCCATTCCCCGCCGTGGTGTCTCATCCTCCCTGCCCTCCCTGGCTGGGACACCTCTTGCTTTCATCATCAAATCCCATGCTGGGCCTGCCTGTGGCTGTCCAGGCTCTTGGCCCTGAAAATGTTGCTTAATGTCGTGCAGAGCTTTCCACTGTGCTAATGAGTCTCAGATTACTCTGGATCTCTCTCCCTTTGCCCGTTCTCTCACCTTCCATGAGCTCTGAGCTGGGTCTGGACGAGCTTTCTGACACAGACTGACGCATCCACTCAGTTTACTTACAGTGCCATTGCCTTCTAATGCTTCCCCCTTTAATTATTTCCATTTCTCTGAGCCTACGTACATTATTCCTCTCAGCTGTCAAGCCCCTGCAAAGGGTTTTATCCCACTAACTGTAATAACATTCCTTTTCTTCTTTTTACTGAAGTTGCAGTTAAATCATACTTGCTTTGTTCTCCCCAAATAAAGGAGGATGCTAACAAGGCTCCCAGTGTGCACACATCCCCTGAATGCAGTTTGGGTATGTGCTTTTAAGCTCTCTGAAGGAAAAGCAGAAACTATTTTGGGGAATGCTGCACTTGAAAAAAAATAAAACCAAAACCCACCACCACCACCAAACAACAACAAAACCCCTCACAACAAACCCCCCATACCTTGGATTATCCTTTATTATACATCAGGCTTTGACTCCTCTGTGTATGGAAAGGGAGGTGTGGAGCATGGCATTCCTGTTAGGAGTTTTTAGCCCTCAGGAGGGTCAGAATTGCCTTTGCACAAATGTTTGCCTCTCCTAAAGAATGTGTGTTTCTAACAATCACTGCAGGAAGGGCTTAGATGCAGGAAGGCAGTGAGACCAAAGCTGGAGCACCACAGGAACCTGCTGCTTGCATGGGATGCCCAGGGCCGTCCAACAGGAGAACACAGAAAGGAACGGAATGTGCCTCCCATTAAATAATTCTCCGGCCCTGTATCCTATCCTGCTGCCTCAGGAATTGCACAGCAGCCACAGGCTCTCTGTGACTTCAGCACTTGATCTGTCTTGTCTTGCCTGGGCCCTCTGTAAATATTTATTCACCTTCTCCATCCCTTCAGGGAAGGTGCTGAGGCAGAGCCTGCAGAGCCCCGAGCCCCTGCACACACGTCCCAGGCACTGCAAGGGAACTGCTTCTGGAAGCCCACCGCCCAGCGTGGGAACTGTGGCACTTGCCTGGATGGGAAATGCTGTTAGACAAGCTGTTTCTATTCCATTCTTTTGAGGGAAATGCAAAAGGAGAGATGCTTACCAAGAATTCAAACTGCTGGTTTGCAAAGTGCCCCAAAGCTGAACCACTCGTGGTTCCGCTGCCCTGGGCAGCACCTGAATCTCTCGTGCAGTTTTCTCCTGGACAATCATTGGTGCTGGATCAGTAGTGCTGGTGTGCTGATCCATGGCATGGTTTCCTTGCAGTTAAGACACTATTGCTGATGGATTTTTTTCTCCCTGCTCTTTATTTGGTGGGGTTTTTTCCTCTTCCATTTTCCACCTCTGTGACTTCCGTGGATTTCAGTCCAGGATACTTCGCAATGTTCTCTGTCCTCAAGAGGTAACATGATACATTAAGCACTGTGTGTGATTTTAGTGGGTGAAGTTGTGCAGCCTAAAATCTCTTCTATTCAAGTGTGCAGGGCTTGTTGCTGTATTTTGTCCTGTGTGACACACACACACTAATCCAGAGTGAATCCAAGTGCTGCAGCTGAATGGAAGCTGCTGCAGGAAGGTTTCTCCTTTACCCTGTGCGTGTAAAGGGCTTCTTAACCCATTTGTTGCTGAAGATTTGTGTGTCCCATTGTAAAACTGGACTGTAAAAGTAGGAGACAGAATCACAGGTTCTTCTGAGTTGGGAGGGATCCCCAAGGATCACTGAGTCCAACACAGGACACCTCCAGTATCATGTGTGACTCTCACACTTGGCTTTTGGATGGCCTTTGCTTATCACTGACCTCATGAGACAGTCCCAGGTCTGTCCCTGCACTGAGACCTGACCACGTCTGCAGTCGTGGCTCTGTCAAGGCTGCTTGTGGTGGACTCACCGAGGGAAAGCACAGAATCTTTATGTGAGGGAGCTGAAATTGCTCAGCATATTCATCTCCCACTCAGGGGCTGCTCCCCCCCCTGATCTGCACAAATCACAGTGAGAGGGCTGAAGGAGATGGCATTAAACATCCATATTTTCCAGAACTCTGCCAGCGCAGAGCTCAGTGACAGCAAACTGTGTCACCTGCTCAGGGGGGTAGCAGAGGAGGCAGATCTGTGGGGGGTGGAATTAAAAGCAGGTCACGTGAATGAAAAGGTGTGATGCTCTTCTGTGTGTTCCTCATCCCAGGGCAGTGTCCTCGGAGTGGATCTGTGTGTCCTGGGCATGGAGCACCAGGAACTGGAGATCAGGAGGGCAGGGGAGGAGACCTGAGGGCATTGACCTCCTGAAACCCTCTGTAAAGCACAGCTGGCACAGCTGTGTGTGGGGGGGTGGAAACAGGGACTGCTTTGCCAAGATGGCACTTGTGTTATTCCCTCCAAGTTTCCTTCTGGGGAGGTTTTCAACTCCCACCAGTTTTTCAGTCAGCTGAAGTCCTGGCTTGTGTACAGAGAGGGTTTTCCCCATCCTGAATTGCTTTTTCTGATGTGGAATCATGGAATCGTGGAATGGTCTGGGTTGGAAGGGACCTTAAAGCCCATCCAGGGCCACCCCTTGCCATGGGCAGGGACACCTTCTACCAGCCCAGGGTGCTCCAACCTGGCCTTGGACACTTCCAGGGATGAGGCAGCTGCAGCTTCTCTGGGCAAGGTAATGATGCTGTGAACTGTTTAGCAGCATTAATGCTTTCTTGAAGCTCCTGAAAGCCTGGCTGTGTTGTGGCTGAAGCCATCCTGCTGAGAGGAGCATTCTCCAGCTCTGCCTGTAATACACAATAATCTGCTGTGCAGCAGCCCCACATTATCAGTAACATTAGGGACAAAATACAACCATCACCCCAATTTTGTGCTCTTTACAACACAGATCTTCCTAAATTGCGATTTGTGGGTCACGGGTGTTTCATGGAGAACTGGCTGTTCCCATAAGATCAGCTCCTCCTCCTTATTTTCAGCAACAATACTGCGTCCATAGAGCTGTATTTATCTTAGATTCTCTCTTAACATCACTGCACAAGCCCCTGCTCTAATGCCTGTCATCTGATCACCCACAGGAGCAGGGCCTGAAGGACTGTGAAAGAAGAAAAGGAAGGGGATTATTCCTGATGGTACAACAGCCAGATCCAGGAGGGGAAACTTTCCACTAAAAATGCGCTCAGAAAAATTTCTAAAAGTCCTGTTCTAATTCTAGTCAAATCTTTTGGTCACTGGAACTGATTAATCATCTGGAAAAAAATTAAAATCACTAAACTACTGACAAAACTTTAAACTGAGAATAATTTGGAAGTGTTTTGTTTATTTTGGCTGTTCTCAATTGTCCAGAAAAGCTTCTCTTTCTCCATTTCTTAATTCATCATCTCTTCCCCTAGAAATGAAAAGAACTACGGCAAAAAAAAAGGAAAAAAAAAAGCTGTTCTGGTGTTAATTACAAGTGCAGCAGCTGGAAAACTGTTTGGGAGATAAAAATCACTCAAGACTTTATGATGATGTGGATCTTTGAGGTCTGGTTTTCAGGGCAGTTTTGCATAACAAACAGGAGTCTGGAACCTCAGGCTACTCCACTTGTATTTGGGAGAGGCTTCTTCCACATTTGGGAAAAGAGTTTCCTGCTCGTAACATCTTTAATCGGTTCCTTGGGAGATGATGAATTTTGAATTGTCATTATCTTTTCTCCTATTTTGTTTTTTTTTGTTGTTGCTTTTTTTTACTCCTCAGCAGAGCTGCATTTGATCTGGGTTATCTCGAGATGCTTCAAGTAGAAAACCTGTTGCTGTGTTCAGCCTGTTGCGTTCAGGTGGAGCTCTCCAAGGTGTCTCAGAGCTGAGGTCACTCATTTCATCCTTGGGAAGGTTTCCTGGGTCCTGAGGAATAGTTACTATTTGTTCTCCACAACACTTGCCTTAATTCAGGGCTTGTGAGCACAGATTGCGGCTTTTGAGGTTCATTAAAACTGCTGCTTAGTGGCAGAAGCTTTATTTTCTACTTGGGTGTTCAGGGATTATTTGCTTGGCCTTGTTGCCTCCCACAGCAATGTTTGTACCCAGGAGTTTGGGCTAAGTTTAAATATAACCATCAAGTAACTATTAAAAAGGCAGGTTATCCAGAGATAAAGAATAGACATGATTTACTTGCTGAAAATTAAGCACGACCTTATAAGCATCAATCTGAAAGTGAGTTTGGGAGCCACATAAAACCTCACCAGCATCATCCTCCTCTATTTAGTGTTAATGGTCCCTGCACTGGAGAAGCTGCTCTAAGGGTCTGGCAGGGCTGTGAAGGGAGAAATGGAGCATTTTGAGCGACAGGCTGGCTGATCTTCTCACTGAATTATGGTCCTACCCAGTACCAGCTACAGGGGGAAACAGAAGTGAAATTCAGGCCTGCTCTGAAAGTTTCCTGAACTTGGAGTCCTTTCTAGGAGATTTATGAGAGTCCTGGTGTCAGGAGGAGAATGTGCTGCAGATTTCTGGAGGGAATGGCCGAGAGCTCGTAACAAATCTCTGCAGTGAGTGCTCCCGTGGCCTGAGCTGTCGAAAATGCTGCAGACAACCTGGGGGACTCATGAACCGCTTGGTCTCCGCAGGCTGGTGATGCATTTCCTTCCGAGCTGAGCACACGTAGCTCTGAGTGTTCTGCAGCTGAATAAAAGTGCCAGGGAGAGATGAAGGTGGACCACACAAGTCTGTGGATGTTCAACCTTCCTGAGCCCCAAGAACTGAAGCATTGATTTGCCTCAGCATAGAATGAATGCTTTAATAGAGGGTGAAATGTTATTTCCAAACAACCAGATGAGTCTGCTGAGGCCTGGATAGCAGAGCACGGAATTAGCAGGAACACAGGTGAGCAGAGATGCCCTTGGAATTACAGCCAGCAAGACTGGGGAGAGTAGAAAGGTGCCGGCTGTGATTAGTGAGGGAGTTTGTACCACTTCATATTTAATATTTCTGATGGCTCATGGACAGGTATCACAGTGCCCGTTGTAATTGATGGTGCAAGTTGTAATGGATTTAGACAGACCTTTATTCAGGTTGCTGTAGAGTAATGATATTATTTTGCCTTATTCCAGGCTGATTGAATACATTTCAGTTGGAATAAACCTGTTTTTCCAAGAGCCACATGCCCCTTGAATAATTTATATGTATATTTTTTGACTGCTAAGAAGCAGAAATACATTAAAGCACATGGCAAACACCAGAAGGTGGTTGTGGATACCTGTTCCACCAGTTCCAGGAGAAAACAGGAAATACAAATGGAAATGGTGGAGAGTGAGTTCTCCACTTTTTGGTCCTGTTTCCCATTCTTTGTACCTGTACAATTTGCTGGAAGAGCAGATGGAAAACCTTGAATGGGAATTGTAGGCCTTGACAGAGCAGAAATTGCTCTTCTTGGAGCACTGAGAGGTCCTGTTGTTCTGTTTGTTTTCTCATTTTCAGTCAAACACAGTTGTGAATCTGCAATTTCTTTCCCTCTGTCCATCTCCCAGCTGGATGGGTCTCAAAATGTGCTTTGCAGAGGTGGATCTCTGGCTCTGCTGTGGGGCAGAGCAGAAGAAATTGCAGAGTTTACCATGGTATATTCCTTTTAGAATAGAGAATAGTGGAAACAGCTTTCAAAAATGCACACAGGCACCTAAGGAAGCCTTTTTAAGTATTTTAAAAATTCCATCGGGTAACTTCAGGTCTCCCAGTGAAAGCACAAGGATTTAAACTGCATGGGGTGCTTGTAAACGCGGTAAAGATGTGTAATTACAGGCATCAAAGCATCTCTGTGAATGTGGCTGTAGGTCTCCCAAACCTTATTACTAATTTTGTGATATTCTTGCCAAAGCAAGGAGCTTCCCAGGTTTTTGGAGGAAGACTAGGAAATAGCCTGAATGGAGTCTTTCTGAGGTGGTGGATTTACTACGTCTCCCCTCAGATACCTGGAACCTTTTACTTTCCTCCACTGCTAAGGCCCCTTTTACAGCTCCTGTCAGCATTCCCAGCTGAGCTGAATAATTTACCCTTTAAACTGACAGCAGCTGTCATTAGGGAAATTGCGGGGCCAAGTTTGACAGGATTCACACAATGGAGCAACTTCAACTTGTAACAGGCTCCGAGAAAGCCCAGACTCTTCAGCACGTCTTGTCAGCTGGAACATGAGCTCATCTCCTGCTTGTGAAGAGCTGGCAGATTAGAAGATTATATCTGACAGATCTGAAGCAGCCCCAGTGACATCCTCCAAGAGCAACATCTCAGGGAGGGGGCGCGGGGGAGAGGGGTCTAAGGAGAAATAGTTGTGAGAAAACAGGTAAGCACTGAACAAATGGGAGAATTCTCCGTGTTTGGGGCTGTCTGTGGAGAGAATTCCTTCCTCTTCTCCGGGCTGAATAGTCACAGTTGTTAATTACCCAGAGACTTGCAGCTCTTTCCATGCACAGGAGTGTTTTGAGGCTCTAAGGCTCCTTGGAGCTGTGCCCTTCCATGCCCGTCAGCAGGCAGTGTTTGGACATGGAGGATTAATGGTGGCACCTGTGCCAGGCAGCGGTGGGTCTGCCTGGCATCCCGGAATTGGCTGGGACTACACACTCCCTGAGCAAGTGAAGTCTTTCCTCTGGCAGAGTTTGTGACTGCAGGGCCTGCCTTGTGCCCTGGTCTTTGCCTCTTCAGCTTTTGTCCCCCACACTTCCCTCCCAGGGTTTATTGCCTTGGTTTGCTGACAGGGAGTTTATTTATGCCTGTCGTGAGTGTGGAGCGAGGAGAAGGACCAAACCCCACAGATTCTACTCTCCCTCATCTCGGATTGTCCAGCCTAAGATGCAAACGTGGCCTGAACCGAGTGCAAGTGAAAGCAAGAGGCACAAATTTCCTTAATGGTCCTGTCAGCATCTTTAGAGTTTATCCTTTACTGTGTCATCAAGTTGCTCTTGGTCCGTCTCCAGCCTTGCTTCCCTCTCGGAGCCAGCAGCACTGTTTTGTTCTTACTTCTTACTTTGTAAGAGCACATTGGGGAAAAAAACCCACCTTTTCTAACCCTGCTTGTGCTGGGGAATGAAGAGCAATTTGGGAACGTGGCAAGGATTTGTGCCTTGCCTTGCAAATAGTAATTCCCTTCCTAACAAATCCAGAACTCCCTCTCCCTGTTTTACTGCCATGGCCGGTGTCATCCTCCTCAAACTCAACAACGAAATCATTAAAGGCCACCAATACTAAGGATGTTCCATCTTGGCTTCTGGTTTTGTTATTTCAGCATGTGATCAGGCAGCTCCTTCTGTCTCGTGGGGAGAAGGTAACTATGGAGATGGCTGGGAAACTCAGCAGCAGAGCTGGTGTCATTAGCGCTGGATCCAGGGCACACACACCTTGGGCAGCTTCAGTAGCCTTTCTCCTTCCCTTAATTATTGAGAGGACGTTGTTTTTATCTAGAACTGATAACTGGAGGTGGCAGCTTGGGTTCTAGACTACCCACTTGAAATAAAACTATTAAAAATCTCCCAATCCTGGCTCTCAAGAGCCGACACTATGGAGTGAGAATGAGCCCACATGTTTCAGGGAACAGTTTTCTGTCAGAATGTACAATTTCATTAACATTTAAAGCATTTCATGGAAACATTTCTTTACTGGCAGATAAACTTTATAACTCAAAATGTCTTGTTCAAGGGTTCCCATTTCATTCTGAGAATACCCAGACACTTGGTGTTGTTGAGATGAAGTAATTTTGTTTTAGCATTTCCAGTGCATTCATTCAGTATTTATATTACATGAAAACATCAGTCTGATTAGGTGGGGTGTTGTTTTTGAAAGTTTGCTCCATAAAACATATTTGGATTATGTTCATTTGAAAGGCATGACAAAACACCTCATTCCAATCTGTGCTTGCAACACACACTCCCAGAGAGTGTGCAGAGAACGCCACACGTTGGGCTACACGTTCCCAGTCCTTGGGGATGGAGGTGGGGATTTGGGGCAGGAAAACCAGGGCATTAACAGGCTTGCACAGGCAGGACAAAACAGAGCCAGCATCTCTATCCCAATCACCTTGGCCGAAGGGAAAGCCTGGGCTCCATCTTCTAAAATACAAGTATCAATCCTTTTTCTCAATTTTATTATTTTTTTTATGGAAGAATTTATATTCAGTGAAGAAAGATTATAAAATGCGAAACTCATCAATTATTCAGGTTATTTATGCAGATTTTAAAGTCAGAGACACCATGAGGCTTCCTTTCCTTTAAGACAAATTGAGAGTTAAGATGAGCTGAGGTTGGGGTTTGGTTGTTTGGGATTGTTCTGTGTTTCCCCCCCCTTTAGGGATGTCAGTAAGGGGGGAGTGGTACAATCAGATAAAGATGTAGCAGGACTGACACCCACAGTGTTTGGACAATCCAGCTGCACCTGATGTTTGACCCAGTGGGCAAAGCACAAAACCAGGACACCAGAGGCTCCACTTGTATTCCCAACTCAGCTTGGGTTTTGCCTGATCAAATGATTTCTTTTTGTCCTTTTTCTTTTCAAACTCTAAATAAGACTTTGCTGTTATGAAGGTGTTAATTGAGCTAATTTAATCAGCATTAAATCAGTCACTGCTGATATTGGGTGCATGGGGCCAATATTGATGAGAGCCAAACCCTTCCCTCCTCTGCCAGGCTCTGCTTTGTGTCCAAAGCACTGCCTGGTGCAGAACATCAGCCCCTGCTGGCATCCCTGTGGGAAATTTGTATTTCAGACATTGAGGTGAGAAATATTGTGGCCAGAGAAAAAGAACAGTCGTTTTGGTGCTTGCATCTGTTTGGGCTTTGCTGTACCCACAGCAGAGGGTCATCACAGGAGTGAGCAGAACAACCAGAGCCTGGCTGGGCGCAGGTTAAGCAAGGGCGTTTCCCACAAATCAGTGTGGCCAGAACCAGAGGCAGGTAATTCTTGTCTCCTCCCAGCACTGTCAGTGGGCAGCCAGTGGGAACGATTCCTGGTGCTGGGGGTGCTGAGCACGTTGCAGCAGCTGCTCATTATCCGATGTGCTGGACTTGGAGTGATTAAGACCCCGTTATGTATTGTAGAGGTGTTGTAGCAACTCCAATTGCTCTGTCTTGGATAATTGTGTTTGTTTCTCCACGTTAAATTTACAAGCTCTTTTATGCCTTCTCCCCATGTGCTCGCAGATTTTCCATGGTAATTTGCAAAATAACCCTGATTGCTCTTTCAAACCACTTTTCAACATGCTGTCTGCAAAACATCCTCTAAAATGGCATTTGGGCAATGCGTGGAGCTGACGGTTCATCGTGCTGCTCACCAACATCCATGTGGTTTCTGTCTCCTGCACTCAGATCATTAGCTTGAAAAAATATCTTTGTCCAGAACATTCCTTTGTGCTGTTGTATTACCAAAAGGTACTTTGATCATCTTGTATCTATTGCAATAGATAAAATACATTTATTGCTAAATAATGGCAACATTTATCCACATTTATCTGTGAATAAATTTGTAAGTCATTCCCCAGTATCCCTTTCCGTAGGTTCAGTCAGGTGATGACTGCTCTACATCCCACCCTGCCTGTCCAGCCCGAGCTCCAGAGAGCAAATGTTCTCTTCAGAATGCAGGCAGTGTGTTGTGCAGCGTGACAGTCCCCTTGGCCCTGCGAGTGATGAATGGCTCTACTTAGACTGCACTGTATTTGCTTGAATTTCGGTGGACACACATGATTCATTCTGCTTGGTGCTGCAGAGTCCCTGCAGCTCACGAGGCACCCCGGAGTTTCATTTTGGAAAGTTGGAAATTGTCTGCCCTCGGAGTGTTTGTGGCACTGCCAGTCCAAGGGACTTTGGGGGGAGAGGGAACACGGGAGGAAATTTTCAGTCACGGGCGTGACTGAAATGAAAATGTGGGATGAAAATAAAATGGGACCAGAGTTAAATGGGGCTTTAAGTTCTTTTCCCACCCAAAGCATTCCAGGATTCCATGAGTCTCAATGCAGCTGCTGGGATGGGATGGCTGAGCCATATATTTGATCAGGGCCATTTTCTTCAAAACTGAAGGAAGTTCTGGTCTGAGAGAGGATGTGATGTGCTGGCATGAGGCAAATGAGGTTGAAATTAAGTGTCACCACGTGTTGCTGGGCATGGATTTTACACCTGTGCACACCTGGACAAAGGGCACTCGAGGAGCAGGCTTGGAATGGCTGTTTGTAATTTGCCAGGTAAGTTTTAATGGGCTTTTTGCACAGTAAATGTCAGTAACATAGATCAAAACCATGATTAGATTAAAGTAAATGCTCAGTTCCACGAGATCGTACTCAGATTTATCGGGGCCTTCATTGTTAGTTCTCATTTCCTTTCCTCCCTCCCCCTTCACTGCTCAGTGCACCAATCACAGCAACGGGACTCAGGTTACTTTGATATCAATACTCCCATTTTACTGCCTAGGACACTTCACATATGTAGACAACAATCCTTGCTTTTCTTCATTCCTCTTCTGTCCACTTTCATTCTAAGCCAGTGGCTGTTTAATCTCTCAGATTTGTCAGGAAATTAATTGCATGTGACAGTCCATGTGCACTGAATTTGGTAGCAAGGAGCTCCATTTTGAGTGAGGGACTCTAGAACTTAGAGTCCCAGAATGGTTTTAGTTGGGAGAAACCCTAAAGCCCATCTCAATCCAACCCTTGCCATGGGCAGGGACACCTTCCCCTAGGCAAGGTTGCTCCAAGCCCCATCCAGGAAGTTTAATTTATTGTTACACTAAGAGATAAAACAGATTATTTTGAAGGAGCCGTTGAGTCTTGATGCTCCTGCTGCACAGTGCTAAGAATGTCTCGGGAGTGGGCAGGATGACTCAATCCCCGTGCTGAGAGGTTTGGGATATTGGGGGGTCATGTGCCTTCTTAGTAATGTGTGAGTCGTCCCAGTGGAGCTGCTTTGGATCACAGATATCTAATTAAAGGAACATGAACAAGATGTGACTCTCAGAAAGTGATGGCGTGAGGGCTGTGAGCGCTGCTGTGGTTGAGCTTTGTTACTCTGGAATTCCACCGCTATTGCTGCTGTGAGTGTTGCTGCTTCCAGGAATCCTGGAATCCCAGACTGCTTCGGCTGAAAGGACCTTAAAGCCCACCCAGTTCCACTGGACACCTTCCACTAGCCCAGGTTGCTCCGTGTTTGGAATGCCAGTGCATGAGAGGAGGTGTGAAGTGTTGTTTTCTTGTCCTGGTGATGAACTTTTACCATGTCCCGTGAGGCCAATGTATTTTTCTATGAATTCCAGACACATCCTTGCCTGGGTCATAGTTCAGACACTGCCCTTTTGCAGGGGGAAGGATGGGATTTGTAATTAGCCATCCTCCATGGGCACCTGCTGAAATACCAAGTCCTTTAGGAGAAACCCAGTTTGGTTCCTGCTTTATTTGTGTGCAGGTTGCACATGGGTCAGTATAAATTGCTTAGATTTACATGGGACTTGTGAATATCAGGATGTTTTTGGTATCAAACTGAAATGTGTGGTGGTGTTCTTAGTTTCTGTGCTATGTGTTCCCAGAAACATTAAAAACCTTTTGCCTACGAGGGCTGAAACAAGTTCAGAGCTCTTCTGGTGAAAGTAGCAGGTGTTTTCTTGTTCTTCTGTTAAGAGAAAGTTAAATTTGAACCAGCAGAATCTCTCTGTGAGGGAAATCCCATTTTCTGGGGGCAGCTCTCAGAGTGGCTGGGATGTACTGCCAGGTATTCTCTGGTTGGTTTCTTCACCTCCTGACTGACATCTTGTATGAATTTGGCTGTTCAGGGTCAAGAACTCAGCCTTATGATCTGTCCATATGGTATCTATAGTTCCTGATGTGCAAAGAGAGGCTGAGACACCGATGAAAGGGAAGCGCTAAATAAGCAGTGCGGGTGTGTTGATGGAAGTGCCGAGCTGGGCTCCTGTGGAACGACTGATGGAAACACGTTTCTCTGGTTCCTCCCTGCAGAAAGGCTCCCCTGTGCCATGGTGATGACTCAGAGGGCTCTGTTACACAGGGAGGCCAGACAGCAACCAGGTTATCCTAGGTAAATACTGCCTGTAGCCAGAAATCTCTGTGGATGGAATTGAGCAAAGCTCCTCCTGCAGGACAGGCTTGAAATTCCTCCCAGTGCCAATGGATGGAGTTTGATGGAGAAGTCACTTGTCAGGACTGTGGGTCGTTCCTAAGGCAGTGGTTGTTTTATCACCCACATTTTCCGTGTACTCATGATTCCCAGTGACAGGGAAAGCGGGAATGGTCAGGCTGTGGAAAGAGGTGGCTGGTGAGCGGGGGAGAAGCACCAAGAACAAAGTAAGGAGGGAATTCTGCAGGAAAGCAGAGCCAGAGGATGGTGCAAAGTTAAAGAAGTCGCGTCAGCTCTGTTAAACTCTGGGTTACACTCGGCCCTGTTCCCGCTGTCAGCTCTTGCCTTTGTGCTTAGGGAGCCAAAGGAAGATCTGGGAGTGGGATGGGACTCGTGTGTCACTCCTGCCCCAGCCCCCGTCCTTCACCCTGCCCCTCTGGGGCTTTCCGGCTTCCAGCTGTCCCCTCCTCTAGCAGAGACCGTGGCTCCCTGGGATCTCACCCCAAGCAGACTTTCAGGGGCAGCATTCCCAAACAGGCTGTTGCTTCCATTGAAAAGGAATCCCTGCTTTCTGTCTGCAAAGGCACGCCGAGGTCAGGGGCTGTGAATCTTCCCCACCCTGTTTCCTCAAGTGTGGGTTTAGCAAAGCCAGGCCTGGATGAGCCCTGCTGTTCTCCCATTTTCTACTCCCCAGCCACTCGGAACGTTTCCCTCGATACACGACAGCAGCACAACCATCTTCCCTGCCCAGATCTCCTGTTCTTCTTGCTAAGTGTCCTCCAAAAATACTCCCACTTCTGCGGATTGTTGCTATTCCCCAGTGGCAAACTCCCTCTTGCACAGTTTTTAATGCAAAGAATCGGATGATTAAATATTTGACAAGTGCATTCAGCACCGAAATACTAATAAATTGCACAATCTCTTGGGGCGGAAGGTTATTTTTTTTGTCATTTTAACAGGAGAATAATGATGCTTTTGGAATGTTACAGTTTTGCTGCGTGTAAAAGCAAGCAAGTCCTCCTTTCTTTCCAGTAAGATTTTAATATCATTTGCAACCATTGTTAACTTGTCATATTCTCCCTTCCCCCTCCTAAAAAAACCCAGTTGTTTAAAAATCCAGTGTCTGGATATCAGCTTCAGTTTTTTATCACTGAGCAAAAGTGAACTCCAGATTCATTATGGCAAGAAAAAGAAATCTTTAAATTGATATTAAAGGAATCTCTGGTCCTGCTCTCTAGTTTCCTATAGGAATCAACTTCTTTCAGGTGAAATTCCTTTCTCTTTTTGTAGCAGATAATTTGTTTTGAAGTGACCAAGGAACATCCCAGACAGGAATTTGGCCTCGCTGACTGTCCCTTATCCTGCCCTTTTTCCCAGGCCAAGGAACATCTCGGTAGCAGGAAATCTTTGGATGATTTAGGAACTTGGTCCCTCCTGCAAGTGCCTCCATATGTATATTCCACCTTGGCTAATCAGTTTGCTGTGGGGAGGCAATATTTAAACGAGCAGAAAATCATTAGATGATTTACAGAACGGTGAAACCCCACAATGAGACCAGGAGGCTTCTTTTGGAGTAGAAAATGATTTAATTATTCTTTGCTGTTCAAAACATTCGTCTTGGTAAGAATTAAAGTGATTGTGTCAGGCAGAAAATTGGGCTCCGTGTTAATATTTGCTGTAAATGAACAAATGGCAGAGCCTTGGTTGGTTTCTTTGCTGAACTGAAAAAATGAAATACATTCCGGGGGCTTTTTAATGCACAGTAGTTTTTCAAAGCTAATAAGGGAATTCTCTAAGCCTGCTTGTGCTTTATATTTTAATTTAAGGAAAGCTGCATCTTTGTCTAGTGAAATTACTGTCCCTTTCCTCCCTCAGCACTGGAATTCTTGGTGCCAGGGTTTGCATCCGTGGCAGGGAGGTGTTGCCACGGTGTGTTATCTCCTGGCCAGCTCAGAGCGCTTCACTCCCAGAACTGAGGCTGCAGCAGGTGGGACACACCTGAGTTCTGCTCTATAAACTTCTGCGACTTCATTCATGCCATAGGATAGAGGGCAAGCAAGAGTGTGCAGCATTCCCTAAGGACAGAATTCGTCTGGCAGTGGTAAAAATAAATGATTAGAAACCTGTTTTATTCCCATTTTTTCCCTGCAGGAGCTGGTGGTGTGAATTTTTTCTCAGTGGCGCAGGGTTCAGGCTTAGGACACTGAGCCCCATCAGCAGCTGCCTCTCACAGATTCTGATATCACCTTTTTAAAAGCCATAAGGGACCCTCAGGTAGCCCAGATTAGGCTCCTCTCTAACTGAAATAATTCCCTTATTATCCCTGGGTGAAGCCCAGAGATCTTTTCAAGCCAATTCTCACACCTGGGGATGCCCTCGGTTATTCCTTGTTTGTTCCAAAGGGATAAAACCCGAGGCTAAAGGTTGAATACAGCCCAGTTAGGGACACCCTCCCCCAAAA
The DNA here is from genome assembly GCA_013396755.1 of Sclerurus mexicanus. Taxonomy (NCBI): domain Eukaryota; kingdom Metazoa; phylum Chordata; class Aves; order Passeriformes; family Furnariidae; genus Sclerurus; species Sclerurus mexicanus. Next base: position 350,926 of record VWZF01003689.1, on the reverse strand, counting down.
CACGAGTCCAAGGATTTCCATCCGTATTGCCCTCCTCCCACCAGGGAATGGGAGTAGGGGGAGAGGGGAGATGAGTTCCCAGCTGCCTGCACTGCTCTCTTCTCCACATTCCCACTAATCCATGGGAACGTTCAGTGAGGGAAACTTGCTCCATGTCTGACCCGGTCTGAGTCACTTTGGAACGTGCCAGATCCAGAGCATCCCGTGGGCAGAGGGAGGAGGGCAGGGCAGGCAAACTGGATTAACGCGTGTATGGCCCCGTGTGGCTCCTGGGTTTGAATCCCCTTAAGGTGATCAAACTGCTCCAGCATCAAAGGGGTGGAGCTTAAAATGGTTTCTGCTCGCTTTGACCTTGGGACTTTTGAAAATGTTACAATAGAATCTAAATAAATGTATTTGTGCTGCTCTACAGTCTGCTGAACTCAAGTTTCCAGGCTGAATCTGATGATGCTTAAAGGAAAAGATGGAGAAAAACCCTTCCCCTGGTAAAGGGAGGTAAATTTCAACCTTTCATCCAGTTTTAAGCGAGGAATTTAAACTGCAACATTATCAAGTTGCAATTTAGATTCCTGTTTTAGTGTCCCATTCCTGGGAGTGTCCAAGGCCAGGCTGGACGGGGCTTGGAGCCAGCTGGGGCTGGTGGGAGGTGCCCCTGCCCATGGCAGGGGTGGCACTGGGTGGGCTTTGGAGTCCTTTCCAACCCAAAACGTTCCTTGAGACTTTGTCTGTATGTATTTTAATAGATTGTATTATGAACATATTATATAATAAATAGACTCAATAATTATTATACTATTATAAATATACATAATACATTTCATATATATTTCTATATGTGTGTATATATATGTATGAATGAATGTGTATCTGACAGAGAAGTACTGAGGAGCGTCGTGCACATTTTCAGTCACGGCTTTCAGTGGAGGTGGGGAAACGCTCAGCGATGCCCCAACCCCATCAGTCAGCGAGCCCAGCCTTGTTTCCAGGCATTAAGCCTGTGCTCAATCCCAAGGCCCGAGATTCCTGCTGATGGCAAATCTAAATCCATTCCCGTTGTTCAGGGACAATCTCCCTGGGCAGATTTGGTTAAACTGGTAATACATTAAAAGCTTTTATATAATGACAAGGAGGTTTGCACAAAGCTTGCCCGTGTATTCTTCCCAGAGTGTTTTATTTGTCACCCAGGGCTGGGTTTGCAGGGAAAGCTGAGTTTTGCTGGGGTCTCCTCCATAAAATCCCAGCTGATGGAGCTCGTTTAGGAATCACTGCAGTGATCAATAGAAGGAATTGCTGATTGCCAAGATAAAAGGTGTTTCTGTAATAAAGAGTTTATTATAATATAAATGGAGATTATATTTAATCTTACAAATTGATGGCGTTTTCCTCCATCTTTTCCCAGGACTAATTTCCTGATAATTCCCAAACCCCAGAAATCGTGTGTTATTCCCACTCCAGGAACACCTCTGGCTGCCACCTGATTTATGCAGTGGGGGAGGAAACGCCTGCACAGGAACGAGCAGCTGCTGTGACACTGCAAATGCAGACCCAGGCAGAGAGTTCACGGCACACAGATGTGGAAATAATATTGGAGTTGATTTCCTTCACCCTTGAAAAGCAAAAAAGGGAGTCACCCCTGTTTGGGGGCTAAATAGTGTGGAACATGAAATATTTTAAAATCCCTTTGAATGACAACATCTCATTTACCAGGAGGATGAAAGTTGCCACTTGTTTTTAATTGCTGTCTTAATCACAGCACCCTCTGTTTGCCAGCAGTGCTCAGAATTATGATGGTAAAATCCCCTTCTCTTGTTATTTACAAATTTGCAAAGCTTTAAAACTAGAGAAACAGCGCTTTTTTGGAGTGTTGCTGACAGTCATCATTAATCCTCTATCTAGGCTTGTTTGTGCTGCCTGCAGATTGTTCCCAGTGTTTAGAATTTAACTGATATTCTTATAAACTAATAGGAGTGAATAAGTGCTTAGTTTCATTTTTGCAGAGATTAGGAATGTCTTTTCCCCATTTTCTTGCCCTGTTGATTTTTAGCTCAGTAGTAAATAAAACCTTTGTTAGTGCCACAAAGTTTGACTCTACCCAGGTAGTTTCCCAGTGTTTTTCCCAACACATTCAGGCCAAAGTGGGGGTTTTATTTTATTTCACAGCTGGGAATATTAAACTCAGAACATCAGAGCTGGTAATGGAATCATTCAGTGCTGGTTATAGCAACACTCCTTATGCACATGACAAATTTAATGTTTGCCACTCATCTGATTAACTCCACAAATACAGTTCAGAGAGTTTTCTGTGGGATTTTTTTAAGGAAAGCATATGGATTTTGCTCCTAGCTCCCATCTGGCTGTTTAAAGGAAGAGGACAAGAGTGAGATGATGAATTTGGGTTAGTTTGGCTGTTTTCTCAGTGTTTCTTCACTCTGCCACATTTTGTTTCTTTAGTGTGTAAACAAAAATCTCCTCCTTGCTGGCTCCACGCAGACAATGCTACAGGTACAGAAACTGCCCAGCTTCTTTGAGGAGCTCAAAGTTAAACTGAATTCTCAGTGTCCTCCTCTGCACTGCCAGCTGAGTGCTGTGCCCTGCCAGAGCTGTCCCCATTTCTGTCCCAGCAATTCCCCATTTCCTGGGGTATCTTCTGCGAAGACTGAAGGCAACAAAGAACTGCAGTAGGAACGGCTCTGTCAGGCTTTTACGGGAGAAAAGCCTAAGCTGCCCCTTGGGGAGCAGAACGTTTCTCCGAGGTGCTCAGGGGAAGTCCTTACTGGGCACCTGAGCTCCCACCTGAGGCTCCAGCAGGAGAGGGCACCTGCCCTGAGCTGTGGGAGGGCTGGGGTGGCCCTGCCCTGGCTCAGAGCAGCAGTCTGGCTCTGGGGGTGCTCTTCTGTTACCAGACCAAAGATAAGGCTTGTTGGGCTGAAGACTTGGGGCTCGTGTGAGTTGCTGCCTTTGCAGTCTGGGCTGACCCTCGGAGCTGACTCCCTTCCACGAGCTTGGAAATCAGGCAGCTGAACTAAATCAGATATGACAGATTTGTGATTGAAGATGGGAAGTGTCTTGACCCTGCAGAATTAAGAACAGTGTGTTTGGCTCGGGAGGTGCTGTTTCTGAACTCGTTTTCTGGCTTGATATTTCTATTCAGTGCTTTGGAGATTCCTGTGGGGAGCACTGGAGATCACTAAGCCTGGTCACTTGGAATATTTCCCTTGCACTCAAATCATACTAATTCCAGGTACCTCCACCTGAGTTTGGCTGCTCAAACCAGATGAATTTGTGGCAGCAGCCAAAGATGGGAAAACAGAAAATCCAAATCAGACTTAAAAATGAGTTTCAGGCCAGGTTGGACAGGGCTTGGAGCAACCTGGTCTAGTGGAAGGTGCCCCTCCCAATGGCAGGAGGTGGCCCCAGGTGGGCTTTAGGGTCCTTTCCAAGGCAGCCCCTTCCATGGTTCTGTGATTCCCTGATAATAAGGTTGGAGCAGCAGTTCTGTTGCTGGTTTGCCCTTTCCTTCCAGGTCTCCTGCTCTGAGCTCCGGAGTGAGAGCCCATTACTGGGGATGTATTCAGTGTGTACACGTCCTTTCCAAAGTTACTGGGTTGTTTATTTTGGTTCCTTGTCAGAAGGATCAGAGATAGTGCATCTGTTTGAGTTATAACAGCGACGGTCAGGACTGATAACAGACTATTTTAAGCTACTCTTACCAACAGGCTGCGGAGCTGCAAGGTTGTGTGAAAGATAGAGACAGAGTGTTATGGAACTGTGCAGTGAATTATTAACTGATGCTCCTGGCCCAACATGACAAATAAAATTCTATTGCAAAAAGATACTCTCTTGTGTCAGGCATTGATTTGGGAAGATGTCTAACAAATGGCTCCTGGATAAGCACACTATCCTTCTTAATTTGTCTGTCTGATCAGTGAAGTTGAATGGAGAGAGAATCACCAAATAAAATTAGAATTTTCTTTCACTCATTATCTATGCTTCCTTACTAAAAGACGTGGAAGGCCTGCTGATTGCAGTGTGTAACACAGCCATATGCAAATCTCAGATATCTTTATTTAAGTTTCCTGATAAAATCACTGAAGGACCATAAATCAACTCCAGATGTGCCAAAACAGATTCTCATCTCAGTGGTGGGGGGGGTTGGTTCATATGGGGCTTGGTTTTGTTTTAATTTGAGATCTGTTTGGCACACAGTGCTGATTCCCACGTTGTTCAGCTGGCAAACAGCTTTTGTTTTGTCCACTCTCAGCAATTAATCGGGATGATCTGAAAAGGGAAGAGTCATTGCAAACTGCAACAGCTGAGTTTTAATTCTGCAAGGTTTGATCCCTGGCTGTGGGTCAGAACCAAGAGTGAAGGAGGAGGAGGCACCAAAGGGCACTGCTGCTCCCTGGGGTGGGCAGTGGCTCCCAAGGATCCAGCCTGGCTCCAGGAACACCCTCTCGCCCAGGGCTAGGGTGAGCGATGCACCTGCATTCCTGGAACCCTGGGATTTTAGCAGCAGCAAAAGGGCAGCAACCTGTAATATATTTACAGGATTTATACTAAGTAAGTGTATTTACTCAGAATCATAGAACGGTTAGGGTTGGGAAGGACCTTAAAGATCATCTTGTCACTCAGGAAATCTTTAGCAACCTTAAACTTGCAGGCATTTTGTCCATCATTATTGCTCCACGTGTGGATAATTCAGGAGTACCTTGCTACAGAAACAAGAGGCACAAGAGTTTTTCATAATAGTTTGGTAGATGAGAGGCTGGGAGCAGTAAGAAGATTAATTACTTTACAGAGAGCACTGTAGTCCTTGAGTGTGCAGCAGTACCAGGGAGGGCTGTGCAGGAGAACACTGGGTTGGAATTTAGCTGTAAAGCCTGGTGTTCCATCACAGTCACATCCCATTGTTCATTCCTATTGCTGTGCTTGGAGGGAGAGAGAATGTAATTCCCCGCTCTGAAGCATCTGTATTGTTTGTAACTAGTGGAATGAATTAAAAGTGGAGTGTGCCTTTGGCTTTTCATGCTCAAGGAGGGTACTGTCACAAATTTCTTAATTATGAGGACTTGAAGTCTATTTTAAACTTTATTCTCCTCTGTGTTCGTTTCAGTGTATGAAACACGGGTTTTAGATACTGGGTTGGCTCTGATATTTTTTGTACTTATTGCTCTGAATTTCTGATTTGTTCCAGCGGACAGAGATTTGGGCAGGATAAAAGACACTTTCTCAGTTTCTTAGGGCCAAATTTGTAAACATTTTGAGTATCTAGTGCTAAACAAGACAGGTATGAAGTTAATCTCTGATGTAGATTAACACAGCAAGGCTGTGTGTTTGATCCCCATATGGGCTATTCAGTTAAAAACTGAACTGGGTGATCCTGGTGTTCCCTTCTGACACAGAATATCCTGTGATCCCGTGAACTCCTTACAGACCTGCTTTGGTTTTTCTGCTGGTCTGGGTTGTTCAGTGCAGCCCAGTGGGGAACTGCACCCTGAGATGTGTCCGAGCAGTTGTCAGGATCCAGTGCCAGGCAAAGGCACCTGGTGTGGCACTGGGACCAGGGGCTCACAGGAGCCTCAAATGGACCGGGAATGTGCTCTGAAGTGCCTAAAAAGTTTTTTTTACATTGATTTTCAGGAGCCAAAGCTGGGTAAGTCCTTTCAGCAGTTTCATCCTACTTAATGAGATCCTGAGCCATCCATCAAGAAAGTGCTTATGCACATTGTGCTCCAAGAAGCACTTCACTGTGTTTTGCTTCATCTACTGCATTGCTTTGCCCCTGCTCTGGTCTATACCTGGCTCTGTAATGGCCCATGCAGGAGGTATTTTGTCACAGGCAAAAGCAGTGCCTGGAGAACAGTGGTGTGACCTCTGTGTGCTGAGAAATATGATTATGGAACTCGGAGGAGTTCACGGGCTCTGCAACACGGGATTTAGGGAGAAAAAAGAGCTGGCGAGCAATTTCATTGCGAGGTTCATTATGATGTGTTGTAGGAGGGTGTTCATGTGCCCCGTTCACATGGTCTGGTGTAAAGTGCTAATCACTCCTTCCCCTTGGAGCCAACCGTTTGTCAGCTGCACTCACTCACTGCTCCCACGGGGCTCGGCGGTTCTGAGGCTGCGGCAAGAGCATCCCTTCTGTATCAGCTTTTCTTCCAGGCAAGTTGCAAAATGCTGTAACAGATGAGCAGAAATATGGGCAACTTCAGAGAAACGTGCCAATTTACCTTTTCAGCCTTCGAGAACCACCTGAACTGAGGTGAAGTCCGGGAGCTCCCAGGCACTGCAGAGCCAAATCACCTGAAATCCCCGCCTGTTCTCCCTTCAACTTGCTTTGCAAGCTGCTAATCGTGGCCAGCAGCACTGTGAGGAAGGGGACCACAAAGATGCAAATAAACCTCTGGGAACTGCAGCCCAAAGGGAACTGGGGGCCCTGGGCAGCTCCACTGAGCCAGTGATTAGGGTGAGCCTGGTTCTCCTGCCTGGAAACTCTCTGGCCTTAACCTGCTTCATTAGAACTGGGAGCTGCAGCTGATTTCTGCAGAGCTCTTCCCTGCAACCAGGGGTCGTGTCACTAGGGTCAGGATTAGAGTCCCACTCAGCTTCTGCTTCAGGCTCTTCATTTGTGAAACAGGGGAATTACAGTGATGGAGGGGAGAGAATTCAAAAGCCACACAAACACACAGAGAAAAGAAACCCAACCTAAAACTGAAGTGCTGTCTTTAGAAAGCAAGAAAACTGGGAAAACCTGAAATTTACCTCAATCCCTTCCCTTTTCCTCCCCTAAGAAACAAACAGGAAGACCAGGTCTCAGCTTTGCTAACAATGAGTGATTTCAGTCTGTGGTTAAGCTCAGTCCTGACTGATCCTACAGCCCATATCCCTTTGGAAAGCTGCTGCTGCTGCCCCAGCCCCTCCAAATCCCGGCCCCAAATCTGTCTGAACGATCAGTTCAAGATCATGCAGTTCTTGTACAAATGGCAGAATTCCTACGAAGACATCCAACAGTTGCTTCCCAAAGACGACATCCTGTCTGAATATTACCAGTCAATCTTTTCCTTGGTATTTATATTCATTTCTATTCCTGGTTGACTTTACATAATCTCGTGGAGCCTTTTTATTTTTCTGCAAAAGGAGATTACTCTGGGTGGCAACAACTGACGCCAGCACAGATAAAATGCCTTAAAATAGTTGATGGAAAGGACGAGAAAAACAGCAGCTTTTGGAGCATGGAGAAAGTTGTTCGGTGCTTAAAACTGATTTTAATACTGGATGATCTCCCCTCAAGGTCTTTTGGTTTATGATCCTGTGGTTTAGGATTGTTTTTCCAGATTTCCCATTGCTTTCAGCCACTGTGGGGCCCTTACACTGTGAAAGGTCTTCCCAGAGTATTTGGGAAATAGTTTGGGTGTGATACACCTGTGTAAGAGGATTTCATGTGCAGATAGGAACAAGAAAGGACTTTTGAGAGAAGAATTGTGAAATGAACAGATGATTTTTGATGGTTTCTCAGTTTTACAAAGCTTGGTGGTCCACTGCTGAGCCCAGACATGTAAATTGTGTGTTCATCCTCAAAAACCCCCTGGCCTTCAGAGCTGTATATATGAGATAATCAGATTAAACCAGTGCAGGAAAACAGTTGTGCCAGGTTTGTATTCTGTACCTCTGCACCCCTGGAACTCATGAGATAAATTAGTTCCCAGTGCTTTTCAACAGTGCTTTTCAAGTGCAATGGCCGGGAAGTCGTGCAGGATCTAACCTTGAGGAAGGAGCAGCATTGCAGGCCCATAGAGATAAAGGTATTTATACATATTCCCCAGTACAGGCTTTAGCTTCCCCAAAATTAATGGAATTCTCTATTATTACATTGACGCCATTGAGAGAATTGACACCAGCATCTGATGGGATTAAAGCTTTTCTCCATGAAGCCAAAATGAACCCACCCCTCTGAGACCCCCAGTCAGACACGTCGCTCACAGGAGTTCCAAAACGCTTCTTGAGTCACGAATTTTCAGGGCTTATTTACAGGCACATTCTGGGCTGTGAGAGAAAGGAGGGAAGTGCTTCTAGGTTTGTATGTATTTCATAGTACTCATCACAATTTTTAGCTGAAAGCTGCTGGATTCATTCCCTGCTGTTGCATCCCTACGAGGGACAGAGTAAGATGGAGCTGGTCCTTTCTAGCAACTATTTTAAGGCATTTTGTCTGTGCTGGCGTCAGTTGTTGCCACCCCGAGTAATCTCCTCTTGCAGAAACACAAACAGGTTTCACAAGATTATGTAAAGCCAACCAAGCAATGCCATGTTTGTCTGCAGGTGTTTTTTTCTTGCAGCGGGGCTGACTCCGTAATCTGGAGCGATGCCACGAGGTGCTTCTGTCCTGACAGGGGTTTGCAGTCCTGAAGGAAGTATTTATGTTGGAAAATGTAAAGCATTTGTCATTTTGTAGGGCTTTTTCTCCCAGCCTGCCAGCCTGGCTGCTGCAATGAATTCAATTAATGTGGGCCCCACCGAAGTGTTTTCCAAGCAGTAATTGTCACTGGCAACACAATGGTGAGTTTAAGTTGTTATTCTGCAGGCAGGAGCCCATATGTCACCAGAGCTGATAAGCTGCATTATGTATATCACCTCCAAATTAACTTGGGATAATATTTATCTTGTAAAGAACCAGCCATTCTGTTGATGGCAGAAACAAATGTGTCTCCTCAATTTTCCTTATTCAAAGAGGAAAAAAAAACCCAAACCCACAGCAGCCCCCGCCCAAGAGCTGAGATCAGATTTAATTTAGAACAAATACTTGAACTTTAATTATTAGCATTCATCCAGGACATTGCAGAGTGGGGCCTAATAAGAGAAAATTAATTAAAAATTAATAAAGAAAATATGGAAGACATTTTTTCTATACAATTAATAAATCTACTTTGAATAACCTGGAAGAGGGGAATAATTAGCCCAGCCAGGTAATTGCTGAGTGAAGGAAGGAAGGGCTGTGGATGTGTCTACCAGGACTTTGACACCAGATCCCACATCATTCTCCTGGAGTGTGCCCAGGAGGGCCGAGGGCACCCTGCGTTGTGCCAGCAGTGACACAGAGCCAGGGCAGTGCCCACCCCTGTGCTGGCACTGCTGGCACCCCCCAAGCCCTGGGTGCACTTTTGGGTCCCTCACCCAAGAAAGGGGCTGAGGGGCTGGAGCGTGTCCAGGGAAGGGAACGGAGCTGGGGAAGGGGCTGGAGAACTCCTGAGGGAGCTGGAGGGGCTCAGCCTGGAGAAAAGGGGGCTCAGGGGGGACCTTCTGGCTCTGCAAGTCCCTGCCAGGAGAGGGGAGCCGGGTGGGAATTGGGCTCTGCTCCCAGGCAACAGGGACAGGAGGAGAGGGAACGGCCTCAGGTTGTGCCAGGGGAGGATTAGGTTGGATATTGGGGAAATTCCTTCATGGAAGGGGCTGTCCAGCCCTGGCACAGGAGTGGAGTCCCCATCCGTGGGAGGATTTAGCAGCCCTGTGGATGTGGCACTTGGGGACATGGTTATTGGTGGCCTTGGCAGCGCTGGGGGGGATGGTTGGATTTGATTTCAGAAGGTTTTTCCAGCCTAAATAAGTCCATGAATTCCTCAGCCCTTTGTGGCACTTCACAGCCCATGTTTCAGGCTTTTAGTCTCACCCTGTGTGGTGTAAACAAGTTCAAGAGGGCTCAGCAAAATCAACAATGATTTATTGTTGAGTCACCTCCTGTTTCATTACATTTGTCTTTTTGAGTCTGTTTGCTGCTCTCTTTTAATGAATATTCAGTTTTGAGGAAGCAGAGGCCCCTCTGGTGTTTTGGTGGAGGAGTCTGATCCCAAATCCGTGCAGATTGGAGCAGCTCTCTCTGTTGGGTCAGTGAGAGCTTTGTTAAGCCAGGCTCAGTAGATCCTGAGCTCACTGAACTCGGTGAACTTTGCCCATATACAGTGCGTTTCTTTTTGGTGATCATGCTGAGAATGGTGGAGTGAAGGAGAGCCTGTGTTTAATCAGGAGAGGAGCTCATTCCAGCTCACAGTGAGATCTCAGGCGGGAGAGACATTTCTGCTTTCTCTCATGGCAGGGAAGGACAACAGCAATGAACCAAAACCCTGTGAGAATCAAGGCTCTGCATGGCCAAGGGATGTTTTCCTTGGAGCATCAGGACAGCACATGTTAGGTACTTATTTAGGTATTTATTTAGGTACTTAGGTTGCCCAGAGAAGCTGTGGCTGCGCCTGGATCCCTGGAAGTGTCCAAGGCCAGGCTGGACAGAGCCGGGGACAACCTGCCCACGGCAGGGGGTGGCACGGGGTGGGCTTTAAGGGATTCTATGGTTTTATGTCTGTTCTCACCCAGACCCCGTGTATGTTTGATTTACACAATCAGTACCTGCCCTCTGTGCAGCTCACAAATATTCCCTTCCCTTAGTTTTGTTGCTATTTTATTATTGTATCTGTGAAATGAACTCCAGGGTCAGCAAGGTTGATATTGGGGCTGCTTTTTTTCCAGTTTCAGTTTTTCCATGTCCTTGCAGCAGAGGATCAGATCCCGTTGTTGGAGTCTTTTCCCTGATCCGATTATACACAAGCAGTGAAAAGGTTCCTTCACTGGGTGCTTTGACTTCTTTGGCACCATTTCTTTATCAGTTTCGTGGCAGCGATTCCCCCAGAAAGAGGGGGGAGCTGAGACTTGCTTAATTGGACTAATTGCCAGCGAATAAGGTAATTTCTGGGGGGTTGTTGTATGGGACAATGTAAAGAGTGAAGAGCTGTAAGAGACCGAGCCATGGAACAGTGCACTCATCAGGTTGGGGCTAACAAATGAGTCCTCTGGAGCCCCTTTTGCCACAGCAGATGGGTTTGGGATGGCACAGGTGGTGGCACCAGACAGGCTGTTGATTTCAGTGCAGAATCTAATTCCTACAAGAAAATATCTGCTTCAGTTGTGCATCCCCTGCAAACCCCAGATCATTCCAGTGATCAAACCTGGATCAAATAGAGGACTTTATTTCCTTTCTGGCTAATGACTCTTCATTTATTCCAATGTCTAGAAAACACATAGCCATGACATTCAGTGAAGCGGTGGAGTCCAGAGGCTGGTAGAGCACTCTGCCAAAAGTTCCAGATTGCAGGTATAATTATATCTAATTATATTGTTCCAAGAGAGGTATTTTAAAGAGTCCTTAAAATGATCAAACGTGATGACTCTTAAGATTGAACTACGGCTTTTTCCATTATTTCTGTGAGACATTTTAATAGCATTATCTTTTCTGTTGCTGGCTTATTGCCCACACCTTCTGGTGATGGCCAAACCTGGCTGATGTGAACGGTCCCTGGGCTCGTGCTGGAAGGGGCTCAGAGCTGCAGCCCCGGGGCTGGCAGGGCTGAATTCAGCCCAGGGGCAGCTCCTGGTGCTTTCTGCCACCTCTGGTGTAGCATCCAGAGCAGAGGACTCTGTTTCTGTTGCAGGGGCTGCCAGGCAGTGGGGGCATCTTACACAAGGGCTTTGAACTCTCTGCTCCAGCTTTTCTCCGCCCGGCCAAGGTGAGTCATCTCAGCAAATTATTAATTCATGTACACAATGTTTAAACCTATTTCTTTAGGTGCAGGACAAGTTCTTTTGCAGCTCTTGGCCTTGGAAAAGTTTTGAGGTTTTCAGCATGGTGTGGTACCTCTAAGAAGATTTTCCTTCCTCGGCAGGAATGTGACACTCCCCTGATGGGTTCTTTTGGAACTGATGGGTGTCCTTAGTTAGAGCCAAGCTTAAGCTTTCAGAACTTGGTTTTAACACAGTGTCTACTCCATGAAGGCTTTGATTTCTAGAAAACCAGCAACGTTCAATGGAAGGTGTGTTTTCCAATGCAGACTCTGCACTTGCCATAATGCATCCATGGCTGTTATATTCCTTAATTCCCAACAGATACAGAATCCAAGAGTGCAACACGCTCAGCGAAACTGTGACAGCAAGGGAATAATTTTACTTTGTCTTTAAAACATAATATAATACTAATAAATAAATAAATAAATACTAAATAAATAATAATAATAATAATAAACTAAATATAATGAAATGCAGAATGGTTCCCTGCTCATGGCAGGGGGTTGGAATAAGAAGAGCTTTAAGGTCCCTTCCAACCCAAATCATTCCACGATTCTAAAATGCCAAACCAGTCTCAGGGCTGTTGTGTGTTCCTGGTATAACGTGAAACCATCTTTCTGTCCCTGCCATTGGCAGTACAGAACTGAAGCAGAGCCTTTCCTTCTTCCAGCTTTGGGGCTGGGATGCCAAATGAAGGTTCTCCACTGCAGTACAGGAGTGGCCTGGTGGCTTGGGCTCCTCACCCTCCTCCTTCCGCATCTCAAAGTGGCCTGGAAAGCAAATTGCCTTCAGCAGGAATTTAGTGTGTCAACAACTTGAAAGTTTATTTTTACATATATAGGCTATACTCTTTCAAATGGGATAGTTAGGCATGGAAGAACTGCTGCTGCTAAATTCTCTGAGCCTTTTTCCTTCTGATTTAGTGGAGCATAACCCTAAATATGTAGTTTTTCATGGCAAATGGATTTGGATCTGCAGCAGTGCCTCTCTGTGCAGGAAGCTGCTTGTTGTTGCTTTTGGTGTTCTGGGGGAGTTGCTGTTTGTTTTGATGTGGAAAATTCTGGCAAATTGTTTGCATCTCCAAGTGGGGGTGTTTTTTAAACTAAATCCAAAGGAAATCTTTGCCACATAGCACCTTTCAGCTGCGGAGCTGGATGTGAGATGAGTGTCGTTATTCCTAATTAATGTATTGAGAAACAACATGAAGTGGCTTGTCTGTGATTGTTCATTAAGTCACTGGCAAAAGCTTGGAATAAAATCAGGAGATATTGAATTTGCATCCATTGCCCTTCCAACAGTTTGTTCTTTTGATTTGTTTTTTTATTTTTAAAGGGGTCTTTCGAGCATCTCTGAAAATCAGTTCGCTGTTTGGTGGCACTGCCTTTGTGGCTGTTCCTGAACCTGAGATAATGCACCTGGAAATAAATGCTTGGCAGGCTTTAGGAGCTAAAGCTGCCCCAGTCACCGGTGCAGATCCAGGACCTGCTGTTCCCTGAGCAGATGTGTTGATGAGCTCTTCCCTTCATCCCAAATTGTAGGAACTCAGGGTCTGGCATCATCTCAGACCCAGGTCAGGGAAAGGCTTTTGTTAGAGAGGTGAACAAATGAGAGAATCTTTTGGCACCTCACATGTTTTCATGTGCCAAGAATAATTTCCCTGAAATATACAGCTGTACTTGTGATGTGTGGTGGATTTGTTTGGAGAAACAGGTGGAATGGGATGATGTGGGTTAGGAGTTTCCTTGCTGTAAAGCTGCAGTGGTTAAGGAGCCACTGAAGTGTCTGTGGCAGTGCAGTGCTTCTGCAGGGCACTAGAATTAGGACGTGGCTTAATGAGGGAGGGAGGAATCCCAGGTTCCTTAGTATTTATATTTGTTCTTTATAGCTGCAGAGCGGGGACAGAGCCTGTATTTAAGTGGCTGCAGCATCTGCTGTGCCTCCCGAGGCGCTGGAGCCCGGGGTTTATGTTCAGCCAGGAATCCTGTTGCTTTGCACAAGGGGAGGTTTCATGGGTACACTTTTCCTCTTGTTTTCCCAGGTTCTGGCAAGGTTGCCAATGGAGAAGGAGCTGCTTGTTCAGAGAGTCCCTGGGATGTATCCCATGGTTCTGCCCGTAGGCAGAAATTCCATTCAGGACTGTCCAATGCCCGGGAAGGTGTTGCAGCTCCTCATTATCAGCATTATCCTCCTGTTGTCCAATTCCCCTCTGGGTCTGTGCTCAGCAGCAGCACTTCCTCAGAGCCAGATTATTAATTACTCTGGGGAGGAGCTCTCGGCCGTGAGGATTAGGAAAGGAGGCAGGAAGGAACAAAGAGAGAGCGGGGAAAAGAGAATAGAAATTTCCCTCTCTCCTTTTCCAGCTGACTGGGAACGGGTTGAAAGTAGTCCCAAGGCATGACATAGCATCTATTAATTCTGGGAGCAACACTCCACACATGGCTAATGATCCACTGCATGGATTCATTTCCTTTGGCTCCAACAGCTTCGGTCTGAGCATTGGAATGATGGATTTGTCTTGATCCTGAGGCTTCCATTTGAAAGTCAAAACTGGGGGGAAGGAATGTTTAACCCTGTAAGATCCCAGCCACCCCAGAGGCAGGAGGCAGCTGAGGGGGCTCAGGAGGCAGCAAACCCTGTCAATCTTTGCTTGGCTGCAAGTGAAAGTGCTCATTTTTGTTTGGTACGAGCCCTAAAACGGTGAAAGATGATGAGAATTAGGACGGCTTGTCTTACTGTCTGTGTTCCAGTTTCCACAGAATTGACAGGGAGAATTGCTTAATGGGGGAGTATTAAAATAAAAATCATATTCTGTGGTGTAAAATAACGTTGGCAATGCTTGGATAGCAGCCCAAGCTTTAAATTAAATGTCACATGAAGCTGGGGCTGTCTGCGTGAACGGCTGCTGTTCTGTTTGTTTGCAATAAACACATGCAGTGGTTTCTTATTTCTACCTCCTCCACTTAGTCCTGCAGTGATGTTTTTGCACAGAGCTGGCCCTTGCAGTGGTGAAACAGGAATTAGCAGCTCCTTTGCCCTCGGACTGTGGGGTGGATGCACTGCATCTGTCCAGTGGCTGTGCCGGAGCGTTTCGGAGCTCCAGCCCCCCAGCCTCACCTGAGCTGCTGCTGCTCTTCTGGCAGCACATGACTGGTATTAAGACCATGATGTTCTTAAACCTCAAATCCATATTTGTTTTGGTTTGGGTTTTTTTAAGAAGTCAAAGCATGTAACTTATTTTTTTCATGAAACAGAGGTAATTACTCAATACTGGGAGTTTGACTTCATTTAACCTTCAGTGCAACCAAATGCTCTGAAATTCTCCTGCGAGTGTTTGGACGTGGCACGTTCTTGAGAGGCCCTTACTGAGCCTCAGCAGCTTCTCTATCCACAGAAAAGGAATATTTTTGACTCTTGGAAGTGCTGAGCTTCAGTCTGGGTCGCTCACTGGGTAAATATTTGCATGAAGACGCTTCCTGACTATCTGAACCTACCCACCCTCCCAGCTCCACAGAAATCCAGGGAGAATGTTCTGTGAATAAAAATTTTGGCAGGCTCCAAGCCCAGGAAGGTGTGTAGATGGCAATACAGGGCATGAAATCCGTGGAGCATTGAAAAAGTAATTATTTTTCAAGGGAATGATTTGTTCTAAAATGGAAAAGCAAATCCAATGCCTGATTTCACTCTCCTTTTAGTTGTGCATCAAACCCCTTTGCAGCTGTTTATTTCTCAAGGATAAAAATGAATGATGTGTTTGAATCCCAGATGGGGACATAAAGCATACTATTAATTAGAAAAGTCAGTATTAATTGAATAATATAAATGATTAATAATTGTCCAGCTTTGAAAATTACAATTCCTATTCCAGCTCATTGATTCTGTTTTGTGGTGTTTCTTTTTTTTTCTTTTTTTTTTTAATACTCACCTCAAATCATTAAAATTAAAATTAACGTTGTCATTATTGACTTGGAGCTATTAGAGCTTGGGTTTTATATTCCCTGAAAATACTTCAGGCATCGTTGCTGTCTAGACATTATCATTTTCTATTCAATCCCAAATTGTTCCCAGTGTGGTTTCTGGTTGGAACATCACAAGAAACACCATGGAATGAAACAGAAATGCATCTCTAGGATCCTGTCAGAGCAGCTTCACTGGAAGTGGCAAACACGGGGTGGATTTGCCTCTGTATTAAATTTTGTGTCTTCTTTGTGATAAAAGAGCTCCAACGTTGGGTTCAAGGCGTTTGGGCTCCCTTTTTATTCTTGCAGCTTTCTGAAGGGGTGGATGGAAGGAAGGACCGACTGAGGAAGGGAGGGGCAGATGCTCCTGCCTGGTTCTAGACCGAGCACAGATTCCCCCCTATGTCCCTAAATCCAGCAGTGGGGAGGAATATGCATCCTCAGGGGCTGAGTTAGGCTTTACCTGGGTTTCCTGATTCTCTGCAGGTGTTTGTGTCTTCTCTGGCTTGGTCCTCATCCCAGCTAATGGGATTTGTGGTGACCAAGCAGAATCTGGGGAGTTGAAGACGTGTGGATTTGACTGATAACTCAAGGCAGTGATGACTCCACAAGCTCCTCATCCAGGGTGTCCTGCAGCCTTGGCACCTTGGGAAGGACCAGCAGGATCCAGCTGGCTCTTGAAATGGAAATTAGTCCTAAAACATTGTAGAGAGGCACAAATAAATTTTCCTGATTTATTTAAATTGTGAATAGGTCAGAATTTAAGTGTCTCTTAAAACAAACAAGGAAACAAGCCAAGCCCAATTTCAGGTGGATTTAACATGCCTGTGGACAAGTGAATTTTTAATAGCTAATCTTACCCTGACAGCTCATGGGAAATATCAATCTATTAGGCAGGATTCAAGTGTTGAATTTTTAATGCACTTTTAGCGATTAAAGTGTTCTTTTTCTCCACTGCTTGAAAGAGATCACAGTGGCTTTAAAGAACAGTTTAAAGTCAGAACAACAATGGAGAATAATAATTGTAGTTGACCATATTTCTCTCTGGAAGGGAAGGACTGTTCCTATTTGCATACAAGCCTTGTATTTGGAGCATTAGGGACAAAAGAAAATCACTCCTTTGGAGAGCAGCAAATGAGCCAGATCTGCGTTTAAAGGATCCTGTGACTCTGTTGTCTCCAAGCGAGACGTGGTTGGGAACCTCTGGGGAAGGGAGGTGAGGCTTGAAGAATAAGAATGAGTACTGAGGATTATTCCACAAATGGATGTGTAAGGACGGACTGGCAGTGTTACCGAGGTGAAAGTGGACACGTGCTGGAGCGGTGCCGTCAGTGGAAGAGCCTTTGCAGGCAGAGAGGGCTCCAGCAGCCGGGTCCCTTGGTGCTGCTGAGCTGAGGCAGAGAGCTGCAAGGTGTTCCCTGCCAGACCCTTTCCACAGTCCCTTTGCCAACCAGCGCCTGGCTCTGCAAATAAAGGAAGGCAGTAACTTAGTGCAGACAGTCCCAGTCGCCTTATGCAAGCAGGGCCACGTTTGCTGTGTCCTTTGCAGCACTCCTGCCCCAGGGTGTTTTCCTCCTCTTATGCACAGCTGTCTGCAGCCCCGCTCGGACTCATCCAAATTCCTACTTTAAAAGTGCTTTAGAAGACCCTGCTCGGAATCTCCCTGTCCAACCTCAATTTGTGTTTTAAAGAAGCTCCAAAGTGAGTCAGAGCTGGAACTTTCCTTCTCACTTGGTTGTTGTTTTGTGCTTGCTAATGGATGTGTTCTTGTAGAGCGGACTGGCCCAGGGCAGTAATGAATTACTGAGGTTAATTGGGGGGTTTCTGGTGCTGTGCTTTGTGTAATAAATAAAGAGCAGCCTGAGAACCAGGGGGAGAAGCTCCAACCAGGCTCTGGAGCTCGTGGCTCTGGGGTTCCAGCTCAGGGAGTGTTGGGAACTATTTGGTCTCTCCTCTGCATTGATCGCATGGGAAAAGAGCAGAAAGTGAAGCGGGAGAGGGGCCCTTGGGTTAATGAAGCATTTGTGAAGCCTTTCCATCTGGGGAACTTGCAGGGATTATCTGGCCCTTATCTTCTGGCCTCTCGGTCAGAAGAGGATGCTCAGGCAAGAATTTCTTCCTCACCTGCTTCAGTTCAACATTCAGGATGAAAATCAGTGCCTGTTTGAATTGTTTAAACTGACAGAAGTCAAAATATGATCCACTTCCCAGGCAAGGTGTTCAGTGAATCCTTTCTCTCTCTCTGCTGTCGTATGACACTTTCACTTTCCCACCCTGAATAATCTGATGTGACCTGATCCAGCTGGAGTATCCAAGGCCAAGGGAATGTTTATGTCTAGTACATCAATAGTGGGATTTAACAGATGATTCAAGGTCTCTCCAACTTCACTGAGGATCTGCTTCCTAAACCCTTCCAAACTGGTCAGGAAATTCTCTGCTTTGGGTTTAATGAATAAAATAGACTTATCAGACAGAGAGAAGAAAGTGATACTGTAAAATGTCCTGGAATGATGGAACGGTTTGGAGTGGAAAGGACCTTAAATGTCATCTGCCATGGGCAGGGTTACCTTCCACTAGACCAGGCTGCTTCACCCTGGCCTTGAACTTGAACAAGTATTTCAAGGCTTGTAGCAGCTATGATTTGATTAGACCTTATGATCCTAAAGATTTTAGGTGGAATGTGGTGTCCAGGCCCGTTCCAGTGTGAATTCCGTTTCCCTGGAGCTGAGTCATGCTAAAGGGAATCAGTGAGTTTGTGTTTTGCTCTCTGGCCCGAGCAGAGCTGCAGGAAATCCTCACAGAACACAAACTGTTCTCCACACGTGCAATCCACTGCAATGAGAACTCCAGGGTGTTGGTGATGGAGAACTCTCTGAGACTGGAGTCTCCATGGCTGGGAACTGGATGAGCTTTAAGGTCCCTTCCAACCCAAACCAGCCCGTGGCTCTGGGATTCCTCCTCCTGCACTGGGGTACGTTGGACTCAGAGTGATTTCTGTTAATTTTTAATGGAGCTCAACTTCCAGGTGTATTTTTCCAGAACAAAATAAAAGGACAGGTTGCCCAGAGCAGCTGTGGCTGCCCCATCCCGGGAGGTGCCCAAGGCCAGGTTGGAGCAAGCTGGGCTAGTGAAAGGTGTCCCTGCCCACGGCAAGGTTGGAACTGGATGATCCTTAATGTCCCTTCCAACCCAACCCATTCCAGGATTCTATAACAGATGAAAACTGATTTTTGAAAGTAACTTGGGCACATAACATATTCCTTTATTGACATTTATATTGCAGGCTGGCAACTGGGAAGGCTCTAAAAATGAAACTTCAGCTTTCTGCTTACATGAGTATTCCTTGAAAATGTTACAACTTCCTGAGCCTGGTGGCTGTTTCATTCATTTCCTTCAATACAAAGGGATTTTCTTTCACAAAATGGACAAAATCAGTCTTTTCTCTTTAACAAAACACTATTTTTCTACTCTTTTTCCCCCTCTATTGTTCTGCCTACTCTGTCTCATATTTCTCCAGCTGGCAGTTTCCGAACTTTTATTTATACCCTCTTTTCTCCAACCCCTCACCATCTTATTCCATATGTTTATTATCTTTTCCATCACCAAGCTGTGCATAATTTGGGGGGAATTCGTGCAGCTGCCTGGGAATCAGCTGCTTGGCACCAGCACAGGGCTGGCTCACTGGAGAAGTCCCTGGGTTAACTGACAGCAGCTACTAAAGTATTCTGGAAAGCACAGAAAAACATCCTTTCCTACCAGTGCCAATCCCAAACTTGTTGTAATTATGAGCTATTATTGGATTGACTGAGAAACAGTGAGTTAAAAAAGAAAAAAATCACGATGTTCTGTGGATTTATTTGCTTTCTTTGGACAGCGTTGTTCTTAATGCCTGGTGAGCTGAGTGTTGCATATTTAATAAAACTGAGGATTCTTCCTTAAAGGAAGGCTTAAAATTAGGAGTGTAATCAGTTTAGTCCTGGGAGGTTTTTCAGTGAATAGATCAGATTTGGTTTCTGAGGGCACCTTGGGAAGTAAAGCTCCTAAATTAGGAATGGATGGAACCCATTCCAGTCCTATCCTGGTTCATATTCCTGCTAGTTCTGCCTCTCTTGGGTGTGACTTCTGTCATTCTGTGGCTCCCATATTGTGCCTAAACCACTCAGGTAAGAGCAGATCTCAGGTCTCCTTAATTCCTGGCAAAAGTTATATTAATCCTGCCGGGATTTCAAGGGGAATTGGGAGCCAAAACACACCTTTTGGGGCCGAGATGATCCGTAACAAGCAAGGCAGGACTCAAAATTTTATTTACTGGCATTTCTCTTTAAGGAGCTGAGGGTTATAATTGTTCAGCAAAACAGAGTAAGGCGTAAATTCCATGTTGTTTTTCCTTCAGCCTTTCCAAGGGAAACTGTTCAGGCACGGGAATAATTGTGTTTGATTTTTGCCTCATCAGCCAATGGTTCAAAGAGGCAGCAATCAAAGCAAAGCTCCTTCTGCCTGTAAATAATACTTGAGAGGTTCTGATGGAAGAATAGCACGAAGGGTTATCATTAGCTGCTTTTAATATCTGTGAGATCAGGGAATTAGAAAAATGATATGTGAATCTACAGCAAAATAAAGAGACTTTCATGTTGGATAATGCTGGATCAGAGGCCTTGCATTCCTGAAGGCTGCTGGGCTGTTCCTGGGTATTGACAGCCTGTTTCCCTGAAGGCACTAACAGGCTGCAGCAGCCATTGTATCAAATCCTGTGCATTTTTGAGCTTGGAACCGTATTAACTTGTTTATATTGCCATAGGACATGGCATTTCCTGGGCATTTTTTCATGGCAACATTAGGATTTAACAGGATGGAAGAACTTAGAGCCATAGAATTGCAGAAAGATTTATTTTTGGAGCAGCTTCTGGAGGAAATGGAATCCTGTCCCCTTCGCATCAAGGCTAATTTAAAGCTCAAGATTCCACAGGGCTTGAAAATGCACAAGGATGAAGATTCCCCAGATTCTCGGGGTCGTGTTTTGCTCTTTAACAAATCACTTGGTTAATCTTTTTTTTTTTAAATATGTGCAATCAGAACTTCCCAAATGTTGATTGTGTCATCCTGTACATCCCGAGAGGGTCCTGTCTCCACTGGGAACAGAGAGAGGATTGCACCCTTCCCCCTGCCAGCTTCCTGGGGCCTTTGCCCCTTCCTCATCCTTTTCTCCTGTGCCATGTGTGTTGGGTATTTGGAAAAATGTCTTCACTGGCAGAGTGGTTAAACATTGGAATGGGCTCTGCAGGGAAGGGGTGCAGCCCCCACCCCTGGGAGTGTTCACAACACGAGCACACGTGGCACTTTGGGGGGTGGTTTATGGGCATGGTGGGGTCAGTTGAAGGTTGGATTTTGGTCAGCTTGGAGGTCTTTCCCAACCTTGATGATTCCATGATTGTGTGTTCCAGGGCGGGAGAGAGGTGCTGTTCTGCCTGCTGGCTGTGGGGATGCTGGGCCAGGGCTGGAAGCCTTGGATGTGGATGAACACCTGTCTCCTGGGTGTGTGTCCTGTCCCCCCTCAGGAACCAGTCACCAACGTGTTAAAAGACCTGCCTGGCAGATTTGCTCCAGGATGGGGATTTGGAGTGTTGTCATCAACAGATGAGAGGATTTTCTCAGTGTGTTTAGAGTCACAGGTTGGAAAAGACCTCCAAGATCACTGAGTGCAACCTTTGGTCCCCCTGTCAGCGGTTTAATAGTGTTACAAGCCAAGCACAAAAGCCCTCTGACCCTGCACAAGACCCAGCGCTCCATCTCTGCTAAAGCAGCTCTTCCTCAGCTCAGTTCCATCAAACTGTGGCAGGAGAGGTTGAGTTTGGAGCTCAGGAGAAGGTCCTTCCCCCAGAGGGTGGTGGGCACTGAACAGGCTCCCCAGGGTTTGGTCACAGCCCTGAGGCTGCCAGAGCTCCAGGAGAGTTTGGACAATGCTCTGAGGGACAGGGTGGGATTGTTGGGGTGTCCTGGGCTGGGCCAGAGGTTGGGCTGGGCCAGAGGTTGGACCTTGTGGGTCCCTTCCAGCTCAGGGTATTCCCCGATTCTGTGATTCAGACAGTGGGAACAGCCACAGCTTCACTGCTCTGCCTTCCAGGTTTGGCTTTGGGCCGTGTCTCGCTCCGTGGTGTTGGAGCAGCACAAGGACAGGGTGGAAGAGAGGACTGGAGTGGTTTCCCACTCCTTGTTTCTGTTTCTAATAGTACCCTCCTTCAGTCCCTACAGGAGAGACCAATCATCTTGACGAGCAGCACAGTCTCCTCTTGGCTGGGTCTTTTCCCAGTTTTACACTCTTAGCTTGGAGCGATTCCACAGGACTTCAGCTCCCAGCAGAGTTGAATGATGGAGCAGGTCAGATGGATCTGTCACAGGAGGAAGAGCTGAGAACTCTGCTCCTTGCTGGAAGACAACAATTTGCCCAGGAAGCTCCAGATAACCTATTCACCTGCCCCCACAGAGCCATAATCCATGGGCCCGTCCATATGGAAGCTGGGATTCACACCGAGTGAATGTAAATAAAGCTTTTCAATGCCTTTGATAACAAAGCTAATTGTGCCTCTCTCTCAGCAAGTATTTCCATTCTCTCCCAGACAGAGTTAGCATAAAAGAGCAACCCACTGTTTAGAATGCATTTGGATTAAAAAAGCAAAATCAAATGCAAAAATCCCTCCCAATCCCCCCAACTTCAATCTCTTGTTCCCTGACTTCAGAAGATTATCATCAAGTTCTATCCTACAGTTATTATTTATTGGGGAGAGGACTTAGAAAAGAGTGGGAGGATTTAGGCAACTAAAGCCTCCAGTCCCCCACTAAAATAATCCCAATTTGGTCCTTCAAAATTACATTACTGAACATTTCCAAGGCTGAGTTTAGACACTTAGACAGACACACGTGTTACACCATTGGGTAAGGTTAGTCCTACCCCTGAAATGAATTGCTAATAGTCCGAGCTTTGCATGCTATTTAGAGAGGAGAAGTTCTTCATGTTATTTCATGTAAAAAATGTTTGCTTGAACAAATTAGCCTTATTTTAAACTGAAAAGAACCATCCCCCTTGAATGCAAGGAGCTGCTCAGCTGAGTTATTGTGACAGGACTCTAAACCCTTGAATAATTCCTGCAGCATGTTGAGAACCCTTTGCGGTTCCTTCCCTGCCATGAAGCTTCTGTGTGTGTTAAACATATAGATACAAATACGGTCATTAAAGATTTGTTTTGCTGAAGAAATTATCAACGCACCTTCTGTCAAAGCATAGGAACTTTCAGCTAAAAGCACAGCAGGGAGAATCCCCAGCTGGGCAATGGAACACGCTGATGTGCAAGGAAAAGAGGCGGTTTGGAAAGTCCCTTCATTCCGTGAGTTGGCTCAGGAAGGAATTCTGCAATCCTTCCAGTGCCTGAAGGAGCTGCAAGGACGATGGAGAGAGGCCCTTTACAAGGGCCTGGAGGGACAGGACACAGGGAATGGCTTCAAACTGCCAGAGGGCAGGTTAGATGGGATACTGGGAAGAAATCCTTCCCTGGGAGGGTGGGCAGGCCCTGGCACAGGGTGCCCAGAGAAGTTTGTAGCTGTCCCATCCCTGGAAGTGCCCAAGGCCAGGTTGGACGGGGCTTGGAGCAACCTGGGCTGGTGGAAGGTGTCCCTGCCCATGGCAGGGGGTGACACTGGAGGGGCTTTAATGTCTCTTCCACCCCAAACCATTCCATGGTTCCATGAAAGTTGGCCAGGCAGTTCCTAAACAAGGACAATTTAGTACAGCTCTGGAGACCAAGCCAAGGGTTCAGCTTCGAGCCCCTGCCTGGCAATGGGAAGCAAAGCCCCAGTCAGTGGGCTGAGGGCAGGGCATCTCCAACCCCCAAGGAGTCTCTGCTCACAGGGCATGGCTGGGAGCAGCTTCGAAATGTGGAACCTGCTCAGCACTTTCTTTGCACTTGCACCTCTGGTAGTTTGAAGTTGCTGGAGAAACATCAAAGATAAACACAAAACCCTAAAGCTTGATTAAGCTCATGAAAATCTGCTGTTCAATTAGGCCTCTGGTTTTCCTTGTGAATCCTTTGTTTTTTTTCCCACTTGCCTTTTCTCTCATTTCTTTTTTCACTTCAGCAGGAAGCTCTTTTGCACAGCGACTGTGACCTGGGGATGATCATACGAAATGCTTTCACTCCTTTAGACCTTTGTCTGTTGAGGATAAATATCACCTCAGACAGCTTTGGAAAGGAAAATTAGTTAAAATCCTTAACCCAGGATATTCTCAACACGTGTAACAGGGTTTTAGGAGGTTAGATCTCTTATATATTTTGGATATGATGAATGTTATGTTTGTAATATATATTTACAAGGATGACGAATGAAAAAGCCCCTGGTGAACTGGTTTCCTTTGGATATATCTGAGGCAATCAGTTACAATTAAACAGGTGG
Organism: Sclerurus mexicanus; assembly: GCA_013396755.1. Classification (NCBI taxonomy): domain Eukaryota; kingdom Metazoa; phylum Chordata; class Aves; order Passeriformes; family Furnariidae; genus Sclerurus; species Sclerurus mexicanus. Next base: position 326,924 of record VWZF01003689.1, on the reverse strand, counting down.
AAAATCACCTGAATCAGGCTGTGCTGCTCCACTTAGCACTGGGATGTAATTCAGAAACAAGTGTGAAGAACAGGAGTCAACAGGAAAGAACCAGGAGACTTCAAAGGCAGTCTGTGTGCAAAGGATCAGATTCACCTTTGGAGCAGCTCAAAGGAATCCCTGCACTCTCAGAGCAGCAGATGCACTGCCAGGGTTATGTAAAACGGTTTATCTAATCTTTTCACTCCATCAACATATATAATGAAGCATATTATTATTTACATTAGAGAAATGCTGGGTGTCCTGGGCTGAGGGCCCTGTTGTGTCTAGGGATGCGGAGCCCCTGCTCGGAGCAGAGAGATAAGGAGGGATGGTTTGGACTGGGGAGGTGGTGGATCCCCCAGGAAACAAGCAGCAAAGCCAGGTTTAGCATTTCAATTGGATGCCCCGTGCCCTTGTCTGCTTGGCTTCAGCCAAGTTCCTGTGCTGGAGGAGCAGAGTTAACTCCTGGTTGTCACAGAGAGGAGAGGCTTGAACATCCCCTCAGGACACCTGTGGATGTGCTCCCTCCCTGCCAGGGACCCCTTTGTGTCCACTGGTTCTTGTCCCCATCCCTGCAGGTGTCCAAGGAGCAACTGGACACGGCACTCGGTGCTCTGGGCACGGTGACATCGATGGGCATTGGGTACAGGGTGGATCCTGGAGGTCTTTTCCATCCTCAGGGATTCCGTGATTCTGTGGCCGCCTCTCCTTCCCTCTGCTTTGCCTCCCCTGTCCATCCCATGTCCTGGCTACTTGTGCAGACCTGGGCTACTCTGCTGGGAGGTGTCCCTGCCCATGGCAAAAGAGCTTTTCCTGGCGTTCCAGTGAAATGTTCCCCATTCCAGTTTGTGCCTCTGCCCAGCCCAGGGGGTGCTGGGGCAGAGCCAGAGGGTCACTCAGCACCAGGAGGGACATGTGGCATCACTCAGGCTTTGGGCTTGTTGTTAATCACGTCCCCATAAAACTTCCCAGACGGTGCCGTCTTGGAAGGTCACCTGGAGTAAATCAGTCATGATGCACAGCAGAGCCGAGTAATTATGGCTCAAGGTCACCCAGATAAATTCCAGAGTGTGTCTGATGGCTCTGAAGGTGCTGTGTGGCTGTTTAAAACACAGGCCTGCGCATGAACTGGGGTGTGTTCGTGCGTGCTGCATAATTAATAAATCAATAATTAATAAAACAGTAGGAAGGCTGGAGGTTCATAAACTCCAGACTCAGCCGTGACTGCAGGAGGCTTTTCCCCAAAACCAAGAAAAAGGGGGGATAATTTCTTATATCCCAGTGGTAAAGCAAGTTTATGTTTCACACCTCTTCAGCACGGCTTTAATTACCCCTCGCATCCAGAGGAGTCCTGGTTTTCCACACTCACATTTCTCCACTGTTGGGAGAGGAGAAGGAAGATTAACAGGATTAAACCTGTAGCAAAGGTGTGGAAAATAGAGCCTTATTGAGCTAATGGCAGTGTGGTGCTGTTTAGTTGTTGCTGAATTAGTTTTCATTTAAGAGAAATTAGTAATCAATGTAATTAGAGGAGCACACCAGGATGTGTGAGCTCTGCTGAGGGGCTGCATTTGAAGACAATCCCATTTGAAGACAATCCATGGGTTAAACACAGTGCAGGTATTATTTCTCCTATACATGTTTAATATATAGATATATTTTATACATTTGTGAGAACAATGTGAGAGGTTTTTAGGTCACCAGGACAAACCTGTAGCCTGCATTGCCTTCAGGCATCTTGAGCAATGACATTTCACGTGGGTCACTGCAGAGAAATTTGGGCCAGATAAACAAGGAAAATGAACAAAAAATGCATCTCAGGTAGTTTTCAGATCTTCCTGCAACTTGATAGAAGGCTGCAAGGGTATCATTCCAGTCCACTTGCTGACAGAGTGAATTCAATTAACTTCAAAAAGCAAAATATATGGATAACTTCAAAGTGATATCTCCAAAGTCACCTTGAAGTGAGGGAAGTCTTGACTTGTTCCTAACTTTGTCCAACTGGAGAGAAGGGAAAAATTCATTGCATAGTTCTCTCATGTTGTGGGGTGTCCAAATCCCTCTTCCCCTTCCCAGAAACAGGGATTATATTGAGATTTTTATTTTCCTCACACTCTTTAGATTAAACCTTGTGAAAAGGGAATCCATTTGCTGGTCCCATTGATATAAGGGAAGGTATTTTTGCCCGTCCAGGGTGTTGGCATCGTGTGCCCAGCAAAGACTGGGGGAGAGGGGGCATTTATTGAACAAGAACCTGCAGCCCTGGGAGCGAGAGCTGGGCCTGAAGTGGCTCAGGAGGATCAATTCCTGCTCTGCTCTGGAGATTAGTTCACTGATTCAGCTGAGGTAGCTAGGGCTGAACTAAAGAAAGAAAAAAAGCGAGAATCCATGAATTAAGAGCTTGAAAATTTATCCTACTTTTATATAAAAGATATTTGAATCCTGTCTGCTAATGGCAGAGGCACAGGATCAATTAATAGAAAATAAGGGCTCTGTTTATAATGCTCCAATTTCTTCACATCCAGAATTGTTAATTTTGCAGACTTTATTTTTAAAGCTCTGCTTTTCAAAGGAGCCTGACAGTTGTCAGTCTCAGCCAGATTAAAATTACCCTGACACCTCCTGATTTCCAGCATTCACATCCTTCATTATCTCGATGAATTCAGGGCTCACGAACATGAAGTTTAAAGATGATGAAAGTAGAGCTGCAGAGGGAAAGAAACTTCCAAGCTCAGGTTTTTGAAGGCTTAGAATTACATAATTCTCAACACTTTCCAAGGGAGTAACATGGAAATACCTGTGAACATAAGGGCCTGTGAGGGATCTAAATCAAAGCTCTGGGCACACACCAAACCCAGCCTTGGTCTCTCCCAGCTCAGGTGGGTGACAAAGTGACTGAGCTGCTCGTCTCATTTGAATGCCACTTTAACACCCTTTACAGGCATTTGAAATTGCCAGCATAAATTTCTGCCTCTGAAATGGCAAAGGAAAGCTGTGTGCGTGTATGGATGAGAAGAAACTTATGTTAACATTAGAAATTGGGAAAGCTATTAATAGATGCAGTCAGTGATGCTAAAACAGAGTGATAAGCGTGTTGTGCATTCAGCTACTGCTTTTAAGTGGAAAAAGGGAATGTGGAAAATAAATCTCAGATTTCCACTGGGGCGCTGCTCAGATACAGCCCTAATCTTTCCAAATGAGAAGGGGGTGGGGAAGGAGATGCTTTTTGGATTTTAAAATAAACATCAGAGACTGGCTGCTCCTCCAGCACGGCTGCAAAAGGCCATCCCACATAACAAAGGGGGAAACCCTTTGGGATGGAAGGCTGGACCGGTGACCCAGGGACTGAGGGCTGAGGGACGGGCTGGGAGCACGGAGCAGGGTGTGGTGTGAGCGTGGCTCTGCTGTGCAGAGCAGCCCCGCTCGCTGATTAACCGTGTTGCATAATTTATGCTTCTACTTATTTAATCACTCTGGAGCTCCGCTATTCGCTGGCAGTTGCTAGATTGCTTTATTAAATTTAGGCTGTGTTGAAGGAAATTTATTTTTGTGTATTCCTCCTTCGTAATTTTTTTTCCTTAAATGCTGTCACATAAATTAGGGCGTTATCGATGGATCTGCGTGCGGAGCTTTGCTGTTCAGTTCTTGGGCCAGAATCTTCTAAATCATGTATGACATATGTATTATAACTTACTTCACACTATTCTTCTCAGTGATGGATTTACTTCCTTTGCTTTCTTCTCTTTTATAGCAGACAAAGGAATTCAGACTCGAAAGCAATGGAGAAAAAAATTAAAACCTAGATTTTGTCTCTTTACTCACAAAAGCGAAAGGCCTTGACATGAGGGGGAGCTGTTAAATCCCAGCGGAACATCCAACACACACTTCTTGCTTTCCCTTTCCATTCGCAGGGCAGTGTTGGGTTAGAGGAGGAGAGATGCTTTCTGCGTGTGTTGGTTAGAAGGGGTTAAGTGGAGGAGAGGATCAAACATTATCATCCTCATGGAATGGGTTGGGTGGGAAGGGACTTAAAGCCCATCCAGGGCCACCCCTGCCATGGGCAGGGACACCTCCCACCAGCCCAGGGTGCTCCAAACTGGCCTTGGACACTTCCAGGGATGGGGCAGCCCCAGCTTCTCTGGGAATTCCATCCCAGCCCCTCCCCACCCTCCCAGGGAAGGATTCCTTCCCATTATCCATCTGGCAGTGGGAAGCCATTCCCCTCGTCCTTCCTGAAGGAGGAGGGAACTCTCACAGTGTTACTAGAAACAGAAAATGCAGGTTCTTTTTTCTCCTTTTCCTACGTCATTCACTCACAAGACGAGAGGAATGAGGCAAGGTCAAGAAGACAACTTTTAGAGAAATGGTGTAATTAATTGCCCATAAAACTTCCTTTGGATAAAGGGCCTTAGCTGTATTTTCCTGCTGCTCCGCGTCGCAACCTGCCCTGTAAATCCACGGAGTTTCTCTTTGGGCAGTTTCAGTTCTGTTACACAGACTCCCCGTGGCCCCGAGAGGGCTTTAAACACCAAGGAGTTGGCAGATGCACTTTGGTGACTGCAGAAATCGAGGTTAGAGCACCCCGACAGCACAGACGGATTGAAGTCAACCTACGGTTAATTTTTAAGGACAAATAACTCTTTTAAAATGAAGTATTCACTAAAAAATAGCATTTTTCTTTGGAAAATCCACCTCTCTTCTAATTTAGATGCAAGCAGAAAATATTTTCCTCAAAAGTCCTTACGAGAAGCAAAATATTTACAGCATTGGCGTCTATTTATCAATATATGCTGATGTGTACGTAACACGGGGCTGGATTTAATTTCCTCCTTGTTATTTGTCTGAAGGGGCTTGATTTATGAATGTATGCATATATATGTGGAGATATCTCTCAGCTGCTTCAAAACTACCCCATGGAACTGTTTTTAATGGAAAATTGTTTTTCCAGTTATTCATCTCATTGCTAGAATCTGCTTCCAGTGGTAAAATTAGGTTTCCACCAATATTTTTTTTTGCAGGCAGCTGTCAACATCACCCTGATTCTGCTTTTCTCTGCCAAATTTACATTCTTCCTGAGCAAAATAAATCTCCCACGGGTTACAGGATTTTTTATCTATAAAGCTATCCCTTGGATATACATGAGCACATGGCTGTATCGCTGTAAATCCTACAAAAGGGAAAAAAGGCATTGGAAATTACAGCTTTTTAATGAGAAAATTAACTCTACAGTGGTTACTTAGGGCTTTTTTTTCCTTCTGTTTTATTAACCATCCGAAGTGGAACAGGCCTAATCTTCCTAGATTAAAGTTCCACAAATTTCAGGGCTGGAGTAAATGCAAATATTCTTTTGTAGTCCTGACTAAAGCACTTTAATCCTCAGAAAAAGGAGGCATTAGACTTGTAACATGGAGATTCTGTGTCGTGCTGGAGTTTAGGTTGCCCAGAGAAGTTGTGGCTGCCCCTGGATCCCTGGGAGTGCCCAAGGTTGGAGCAGCCTGGGCTGGTGGAAGGTGTCTCTGCCCATGGCAGGGGTGGCACTGGATGTGCTTTGAGGTCCCTTCCCACCCAGACCATTCCAGAATTCCATGATTTTTAGAGAAACTGTGTAGGAACTCCCCAAGAATGGGAGGTCGGAGTCAGAACTTCCTGGACCTGGTGAGGAATGTGCTGTCATGGGATCCTTGGCCTCAAGCGCACGGCTCATAAATTCACTTGGAAAACTGATTTTGGATAATCTATTTGGAATAGTTATTTCATAGAATTGTGACTCTACAAGTGTTGTTCTTGCACGCTGATTTCGAGAGAAGCAATCCAAGTATTCCCTTTTCCATTCCCCCTGTCCTGGTCCTTCCCTGGAGCCTCGTCAGTGCCCTCTCCCCGCGCTGGAGGCAGGGAGGGGGCAGCATTAGGGCTTTCTCTGGAACGAAACCGATGGGAAGCTCTGGAGTTCTGTTATTGTCTCACTGACTATTAGAGCAAAGTGGGCTGACTGGTTTTTTCCTGTGGAACAGCGAACAACTCCCACGTTCCAAGTGCCTCTCCCACACCCTCCCCTCCGTGCCCACTCCTCACATAAACCCGAACCCGAGCGTTCTACGTACGCTCCCCACCAAACTGGCTCCCAAATTACAGCGGCAGTGGCATGGAAAATTTCACTTCGGAGCTGTGCTAATTCAGAGGAGAGCGAGAGGTGTCACATCCCATTATATTTCCTCGGCAGAGCGTTCTGGAGCCGGGCTGTGTGTGCAGCGAACGCGCTTTAGCTCCCGGGGCACTGAGTGACAGGTGCACTCTGACACTTTAATGCTGCCTTATAAATCACTGTCGCCTGGTCCCAGGGGCACCGTGCATTTGATAGGGCAGCTTTCTCTGTTGTCCTGCTCTCTCTCTTCATTTTCTACCTGGTATTACCTTCCCAGACAGGTTCAGCTCAAACCAGGCATGATGTGGTGCTGTGGAACCTCCCCCGTGCACTCAGCGAGAGTTGGCCGCTAATAAGTAATGTTTTAGCAGAGAGAGAGTGGTAATTTGGAAAATGTTATGGCTTTCACACTTGCCTTGTGATCACAGATTGCTGAGGTTGGAAAAGCCCTGCAAGTTCATCAAGTTCAACCTGTGCCTGATGCCCACCTTGTCACCCAGCACCGAGTGCCACGTCCAGTTGTTCCTTGGACACCTCCAGGGATGGGAATTCCACACTCCACCACCTCCCCGGGAAGTCTGGTGATGGGGGCTCTGCATTTCAGCCTCAATCTTGCAGGGCACCCATGACTGCACCAAAATATCCCTGTTTGGAACATTTCCTCTCCCTCTGGAACCAGGGAAGGCGTGGCTGTTGTGGTCAGGCTGCCTTTGCTCTGCCTGGCTGGCTGAGCTGGTCCCTGGCATTCCAAGGGGTCAGAATCCCAAGGACATGTCAGGCACTTCAGCAATCTTGGTCTGATATCAGGAGGAGATGGCACATCTATGCCACTAATCACATCGGCAGCCAGTTAACAGGGATCCATGAGAGCAGCCAATAAGCAGATAATGAAATCCAGCGGGACTGAACTTGTGGTTTTGTTGGAATTGCTTCCCTCTTTATTGCCTTTTGCTAAAAAACAGAACTATTTTCAGAAATTACAGCATCTGTTCTGTTGAGATTATCTCAAGGTGCTTTCTAAATACTTTAAAAACAAAGAAAAATTTACTTCTCATTAAGAGTTTGTAAGTCTGAATGGTCACAATGAGAGGAATATCAAAAGAAAGTTGATTTTTCAGACCGGGATGGAATGATGAAGGCCTTTTTGGCATAGCAACTGTGCTGCCATAACTCAGAATAGAATCCAAATCTCTGGAATTAATTAATATTAATTCATTATTTGTGTAACATAAATCATGTAATTACCGTGTGCAATTTCCGCTTCAAACTCGGTTAATTTATCATTTTATGTCCTTGTAAACTCTGGTTGGATCCAGCACCTCATTTTTATCTTAATGGAGCTTTTATTAATTAATTTTTCTCTACCATATCTTCAGGCTTTTTTCTTACTGGCATGTATATTCAGGTGCCAGAATGGGACATAAGGGATTACTCCACGGATTACTGACTGTCCCAATGGCAGGAGGTAGAACGGATGAGCTTTAAGGTCCCTTCCAACCCAAACCATTCCAAGATTCCATGATTTTTTGAGCAGTCGAGGTTTTCTCACCTTCCTTTCCCCAGCCTTCTTTCCAAGGGCTCCTGGTGGAGTCCTCGGGCTGTCAAGGGTTCGGGGCCAGGAGCTGGACTTTGATGGTCCTCGTGTTTCCCTTCTAGCTGAGGATATTCATGATTCTCTCCCATTCACCCTGCAATGAGGAACAGTCCCTGTGACCTTACGTGTGGCACGGGGCAGCTTGGCCTTGATTTCTATGAAAATACAGAGCAGTTGATCATTTATTTCATTCTCCACCTCCACTTTTAATTAGCTGTCTACTAAGAGCAATGTATCAGCACACCATACTCTGACAGTTAGACACTCAAAGCTGTATTTTTAGTCCTTACACTCTGGTTTTCCCTCTAGATGTTCATGCTCTTCTTTTTCCATAGTGTAAAACTATTAATTAATGAGAGATTATCATTCACACACCGACTCTGGCTGTCAGTAACTAACAAATGTGATTTCAAAACACCCAAATAACAAACCTGGGAGCACAGAGGGGTGGCAGTATGATAGGGCAGATGAGAGAAGTTAATTGCTGGACTTTAAAATATGCGGGGAAAGGAGGTGCTGGAAAAGTTTACGAGGGAAATTAATGAGGTATAACAAATTAATTAGAAAGGCTAAATTGAAAGTGAAATCCTAATTATAAAAGCAGCAAGGACATGGACTGGAGTCTCAGGGAAGGGGATGGTGGTTCTGGTGTGGAGGAGACAGCACCACTCTGAGGACCTTGTGGCAGGTTGACTGGACCCTTGGAAGGGAGTCCTTGACGTTCCATCTCACCAGGACACGAGTCTGTGAAGCAGCACAAGTTAAAGGGGGTTAAAGCTTTAACTGAGCCACAGGGAGAGGTTTGCGTGTCAGAGCTGTGGTTGGTGACAGGTGAGCTGAGTTTGGGTGTCCCTGGGGACGAAGGACACGTGTCACGGCAGAGGGTGCAGGTGTGGCAGCTCTGCTGTCACCTCTGCCTGCAGTGGGAGCAGCAGGTGGGCCAGGGCCGTGCGTAGGGAGCAGTGAAAAGCTGGTGTTAGCAGGGAGCCGTGGGGTCAAGCACTGAGTGCCACTGCGGGTAATAACTCCATTGTCCTTAAAACCTCTTCTTCGAGGGCTGCTACAAAGAGTTGGAGATTGTCTTTTCTGGTGTGTGCAGCAGAACCCTCTAAACGGTGCTGTTGTGCCTCTCTTGATGAGGTCACCCAGGCACAGCCCCACTTGAGACGTTCCCTCCTCCCTGCACTGGCCTCTCGACTTCTCTCCAGTGCCACTGCCATGGAATGCATGATAAGCTCCCTGTCACAGGGGTATCTGTCCCTTTGAAAAAAGAGATCTGAGCACTGTAATGTCTTTTTCATCTCTGAGCATGATAATGTTCTCTATCAGTCTTTGCTCCAACCCCCTTGGTACCGAAGAGAATCAAAAACTGCCCCTTGATTTCCTCAGTGAGCTCTGGGTGAAGCCTCCACTTTTTAACACTCTTTAGGCAGCGAGGAGGGAAAAAGGGCTGAATAGGAACAGACAAGGCTGAGGCTGTGTTACATCAGAGTTCCCAAGGTATTTCTTATCTGGGTTTCTGGATCACATGCTTGAGGAGGTCAGCTATTAATAGGTTCTAAAAGCTCACTTGGTGATCAGTAGATGCTTTGAATAAATTACAAGTCATTCATTTGTCATGTTCAAGGCGCCAGTAATTAAAGCAGCGCTGTTTCTGTGTTACTGTTTTATCTTTGGCTGGTTAATCAATTCATAGTAAAGATCCTTTAACACACTAAGCACATGACGTGTCCCTTAAGTTGTTGATAAACATGTTTGAATGATATTTAGGTTTTTTACATACTCTTTCTGTTCTCTTTGGTGACTATCTTGGTGCATTTCAGAAATCTTTTAAGCGTTACTTTCACCATCGCTGGCACCTGATTTGCTATTCCATTACACATTGGTTCATCCTGTCATCTTCCGTGTTCAGCATCCCCCATGAAAAGACTTTTGGAAGTTTACTTTAGATTTGGCATTCTAAATGTTATATATTACACTGTCTAGCAGGCTGCTCTCTCCCCCCATGTGACCTTTTAAAGTGGTTTCAGAACAGAGGCTCTGGTCCTCAGAATACCTGTGAACGTGGCTCCAGCTGAACACAGAACTTTTTACTTAGACAAGAACAGTATTTTCTATTCAAAAAATCAGTGGAAGGGTTGTCAGCTGTTCAGTTGCAGCCTCCTCCTTGTTGCACTGCAGCGTGACTATGTTGAATTTGCTTGTGCTGCAGCAGAATGAGACACATGTACACGGAGATTCCCTTTTCAGTATCACTTTCCAACCCCAAGCCATCCCAAAGTGCTTTACCAAGTCAAATTACCTATTTATGGACTTCTGCAAACGAAGCCTGATGTGCAGGACTGCCTGTGCAGCTTTCAGCGCTGTAATTGTCTTGGTGTGTCTGCTAAGTACTTACAAATCTCATCTCTCCTTCGCTCCCCTCAGCTTGTTCAGCATTTCCTAGCAGTGAGTGCACTGGGATTTAATTTACTGGAATTGCTGCCATAGGAGCTTTCCCGGGATATTTCAAAGAAGGTGCTTGGTCTGGCTGCAGGGCCTCTGTTCTGCACTCATGTGGAGTGGAAACTCACAGAACCATGGAATGGTTTGGGATGGAAGGACCTTAAAGGCCATCTCATGGCACCCCCTGCCATGAGGGGACACCTTCCACTAGCCCAGGTTGTCCAAGAAGCTTTCTTGGAAGACTAATGTTTTCCCCTCTCTGTGATATTTGCTTTATTTCTGCTCCTGTGTTTTCTCCTGTGACTTCACCCATTGAAGAGAGGAATGAATCCCAAAGCTCCTGGCACAAGAGACTTCAGTGCCATTGACAGCTGAACCCACAAAGGTTTAGGGTGCAGCAGAGGGGGCAGATACTTGGTGTCAAACCAAACCTTAAGGTTTGAACTTGGGCTGTTCAAAACTTCAGGATCTTTGTGATGGACATTGGACTAAACCAAAGCTCATCTGATCAGATACTGTGGCCCCCCAATCCTGTGGTTATTGATTAATGATTCCTAGGGTGGGAATGAATAATTTCCATGAAAATACCCCCTTTTTCCTTCCTTTTGCTGAGACAGAAATGCTCTTCCATTCTCTTTTGAGATAGAAATGCTCTTTTCTAACTTGTTGGTGCCTCAGGATCAATAAGTTTGTCTCTTTTCTTGTGTCTCCTCTTCCCCCCAATTATATTTGATTTGAGTTTGAACTGAGAGTGTTTAGTTACAGTACTCGGTAGTTCTCTGACAGAAACCTGGATAATTTGGGACAATTTACTGAAGCTTTTTTGTGCATCAGTTCCCTATTTTTAACCAAAATAATGAAAGTTTGTTCTACCTGTCTGTGATGTCTCCTAATCCATGTTCCTGACCTTGCCTGGGGCCCACATTTATATAACATTGAGCCTGCAATGTAAACAATTCTGTTCGTCCTGGATTTATGTTTACCCGTCAGGCTTATGGGGAATTTTTTTCATTATTGGAAAGCCTTTACCTGTGTTTGTTCAGACAGAAATTATATATGCCAGGACATGCAGGGGAACATTTTTTTCTCTTCCTTTTCTTTATTGGACTAAAAGGAAAGGTGAGATGGGCAGATGCACCAAAGCATTGCTACAGCTGCCTCTCACCTTGAAACCAAAGGTAGAACCCATAAATTTTAAATATTGGATTTAAGGTTTGGAAGATCCTTGATAGAAATACTACCAAGGGAGAGGCACCCTTGGGATTTACACCACACTTAGATTTAATTATTCTTAGAGAAGCATTTTGCCCTGCCAAGGCACTTGTCCTTTGCTGTCAAGGCTGCAAGCACCAATTTCACTTGTCCAAAGAGGCCCCATAATAGTCTGGAAATTAGTAAGTACAAAAAAATCCTGGCTGGAATTATTATAATTTTGGGTGTCATGAAATGATGATCCTGTTAAATGCCCATCTGTAATTGCACAAAGGCAGTCTTTCCTGTGCAGTCCTTTGTTTTTATCAGTGTCAGCAGGGAGGAAGTGACACAGCCTGAGAGTACAGGGAGGGCTTTGCATGAAGATGACGAAGTGACACCAATGTTGAAAAGGGTGGCCTTTCACGGTCTTGTTCAGAGGAAACATCATTTTCTGTCTTGAAGCTTGTGATTTTACATGTGCTTTTCAGTTACAGAACCATAAAATCATGGAATGCTTTGGGTTGGAAGGGATTAAAGCCCCCCCCTGCCATGGGCAGGGACACCTTCCACTGTCCCAGGGTGCTCCAGCCGGGCCTTGGGCACTTCCAGGGATCCAGGGGCAGCCACAGCTTCTCTGGGAATTCCATCCCAGCCCCTCCCCACCCTCAGAGGGAACAATTCCTCGGTGCCAAGTTGGGTTTGGGGGCAGGGGCAGCTGCCCCTCCTTGGCTGCACTGGCACTCACCTGGGCAGGTGTAGCTCTGCCAAAGGTTCAAGCTGGAGCTCTTCGTCTCCTTGCATCATCTGCCTCACCTTCCCAGGGCTTCCTGAACTTTCTCTTGGCCATGTTGCAGCTCCAGTTTCAGGGCATCCGAAGCCAGAAGGGAGCATTAGGTCCTCTGAACCTCTGTATATCACAGCCCATTAAGTTCCACCCGGTCACCCCTGGGTGTTCTTCCCTCCAGTCTCCAAACTTTGATGCAGTGCTCCTGTGCCCTGGCCCCCCCGAGGCAGCTGCATCTCGGGGAAATGTGCTCTCCACAGAACCAGGGAGGCTGATAAAGTGCATCAGGAGCCTGCAGAATGAACAGGACTTGTATATGTTTGGGCTGAGCCTTTTGGAGCCGCTTGGGGGATTGCGAGGCTCAGCTCCCATTAATTTTTATGAAAATTTACTACCCAAATGCCCTGGGTAGTTTTGAAAAATCTTCTCTTTTAATGGGAGGCATAAAAGTAACCCCTTAGAATTAGCTGAATTGTGTATGTACTTCATTAGTGTGGATACTTCAGAAAAAGAGTATAAAATATCCTGTTACAGACAATTATACCCTGACCTGCTCCAGGGGTGGCATCTCCTTCCTGCCTTGGAGCACTTTGTTGTTGGCTTGAAGCTTGGGAGCTTATCCTCCTTTTTAACTCCCTAACCCACTTAATATAACTCAGGAAGTTCTCAGCACCCATAAAAACGTCTCACGGTAGTTTAAGTTCTACTACTTTATCAATATTGGTATTTAGGAAGTAGGACACGACTCCTAATTGTTTTAGTGTGCTCTGACATGTGAACTACAGCTCTCATTAGCACCAGCTGCCACTGCCAGGGAGCCTGTGGAACACAGGAAGGAATGTTCTCCAGGATCATAGTGCTGTTTATTGCTGTTAATGATGACTGATGGTTTTGGGAGGATACTCAGGCATCAGGATTTCAGGAGACTTCAGTGGTGGGAGATGTGCTCCCGGTATTCAGGATTTTCTTCTCAGAGAGATTTACAAAAACTCAGCTTTTCTCTCTGCAAAAATAAGTTGTAAGACAGGATGCCGTTTTGGCAGTGTAGTAGAATGGGATGCACGTGGAATCCTTGGGGTTGGAAAAGTCTGACCTTTGACCACATCATGAAGTGCCACGTGCACCCCTCTTTTCTAACTCTTCAGGGCTGGTGACCCCACACAGCCCTGGGGAGCCTCTTCCACGTATCACAAGAGGTTTTCTGTGGATCATTCTCCACTTTCAGGGTGTTAATTGCATTTGAAAACATCCTGGGTAGGATAATTCCCTATCACATTTCAGGGAGCCCCTCCGTGGGTTTGTTGTCCTGCTCTTCACTGGGAGTGTGTTCTTGGCAGGGATTCCCAGTCCTCCCAGTTCCTCTTCACGTTACTCTTCATCATGCCCACCATAAATAACCTTTCTGCAACCTCTGGTTTGTGCCCTTTGGGTGTCAGTGAGTGGTTCTGTTGTGTCTCTGTGATCACTTACCCACTGTAAGACAACAGCTCATAGGAAACCTCGCAGTGTGTGTTGAGTACACTGCCTTCCTAATTACTACATGCCAGCTTTAATTGTACGGCTGCAGATACCTGATCAGACTCCTTGCCATGACATGTTGTGACTAAAACAGCCCACGTTCATTCTTTAGGTACATATTGCCCCAAATTGAAATATTTGTCTTATTTGACACAAATTATAATTATCCCAAAGAACCTGGAGGTTCTTCCTCCTCCCCTCCCCCCTTTTTTGTCTTCTTTATTATCACTGGGGCTCCCAGTGAAAGTGGTTGGTGTTACTGCTCATTACCCTAATCATTTCTTTAGTGAGTATCAGGAATTTAGGCAACCAAACTGGGAAAAACTACCATAGTGCAAAGGAGGGTTTTACCTTTGGAAAATTCTCAGGGGCAGATCAAATTCTGTTCCTGTAAACGTAAGAAACCACACTGATGTAGCTGCACTCCCTTCAAGCAGAGACAAATATAGCTCTCATTTAAAAACAGGACACCAAATTTTATTGATTGATATTGAAACTATAAATTGAGCCTGACTTTAGCAGGGCTAAGCCTAAACAGCACCAAGAGCTTCCATGGAGAGACACAAGATTTACACTGGCCAAGCATCTTGATTGAAATCCTGTGACCTTTCATTACTTTGTGGTGAAGTGATTTAAGCTCAGCCCTGACAACCCCGGGCAGTCAAACCTCAGCCTCCAACTCCAACCATGGCACAGATTTTTTGTGAGCCCTGAATTTCGTTGGAGCTCTTCAGGGTCTGCTTCATGTTCATGTCTTAGGTGAAAGGTCTCAGAACCTTTTATTCAGTGAAAATTGTGGTAATCTCACCATTTCACGGGGCCAGAGACTGAAGGATTCAGAACAGAAACAAATATTCTGAGGCAAAACCCCCGCAGGGTCCAGCTTTGTGAGCCGGCCAGGACGAGGCCCGGGTTGGGATGTTGTTGCTCACGGGAGTGATGGGCTGAAGATGTTTTGGTGAGTTTTTAGTCAAGGGGAGGGGAACCTGTGCCCAGGTACCTCCAGAACTGCTTCACCCTCAGCAGGAGCTCATCGGGATGAGGCCGTGCAGTCTCACCCAAGTGCTAATGATGGACCAGTCTGTGTAATGAGAGCCCCAGAGGGCAAGAAGGGAACGCAGACCTTGGAAAAGAAGGTGCTGTAGGAGTTAAGCTGGGGATGTGAGGCACTGGCTCAGCTCCCGGCTTTGTCACACTTTCCTGTGTGACCTTGGCCGAGTCACATAATCTTTCTTTACCTGAGTGCTGTGTGTGGGAGTGATGATGTCTCCCTGGGCAGAAAGACGCCCTTCCTGCTGCATTCTGATGCTCGAGTGTCTGGGATCACAGGTGTTGCTGGAAATTCAGGACATTACTATATAGATTGCTCTCTCCTCCGTTGTCTGGAGCACTCGACAGACACAGAACTATATAAATACAGATATAATCATGCAAAGCCTGCTGGATTCCTTCCTCCACACTGCAATCCTGACAGATGTGTTCTCAGCAAGATGCCCCCATATTCCACAGCTGAGCAGAGCCCATGTGCTGGGGAAGCAAAAGAAGAAGATTAATTAGGCTGTCAGTGTGTGCAATTGGCTTTGGGGATGGCGGGCACGCTCCGGAGCCCGCATGGAGCTTGTCCATTTTTTTAATGATAGGAACTGAGAGGGAGAGGGGCGAGAAGCCTGCTGTGAGGGGCAGGGTGGTGGCCCAGGGGCCGCGGGGTTGGTTTGGTGCCAGCCTGAAGGGTTTGGGGTGATGCTCTGCTGCCTGAGCAGGGCTCGCTGCAGGGGCTGGGGGCACCAAGCGTGATGGGGTTGAACAAATAAATGCCACCTCTCTGAGCCTCTGCAGATGAACTCTCTCATTTCTGGAACTCTCTGCTCCCTTAAACCCCCCCCTTTCCAGCCAGCCCAGTGCCAGCCCCTCCGGGGACCCGGGGGAGGGCAGCTGTGCCAGCACGAGCAGGTGCAGCAGGAGCAGATGTGCCCCAGGGAAGGGCAGGTGGTGTCCCAGCACCTCTGAGCCCGTGGGCACAGGGCAGGAGTGCCAGGCCAGCCCCGAGTCCAGCTGCTGCTGCTGCTGTGGGTGCCCCCTGAGAGCTGGGGCTGCCCGGGCTCTCTGGTCCTGGGGAGTTCTTTGTCCTGGAGCATCATCCACGGCACCTCTGTAACTTCTGAGTTTGGCTCACACCAAACAGCAGCTTTTTGCCCTTTTTCCCCCAGCTGAACTTGTTTATCTGAAGGCTGAACTGTGCTTGCAGGCAAATGAATTCATTAAAATGAGACAGTGTCTCAGTACCAGGCTGGGCTGCAGCTCCCCTGTTCAAACAACAGCAGCCACCTGCAGTAGGGGAAGGAGCTGCCAGGGTGCAACTGGAGACCTGTTGTATCCTCCTGAAGACCCAGGAGATGAACATTGTACTCAAATCCTTTCTGATTTAGTCCTGCTCCATTGTATTCCTCCAGAAATGAGCACCTGTTCTGTTTGTTCCTTCCTTTAAAGAGAAGGGACGGAACTGCTGTGGGGCAGATTTCAGCCCAGGTAGTATTTTCCCTTCTCCCTCTGCTCTCTTTGCAGTTTCAGTTGGAGAAAAAGATGTTCTGGTGGCCCTTCAGTGGCTGGAGGCAAAGTCAAAGTATTTTCTCCTGGAAATGAGGGCTTTGGGATGGGACAGATCTGCATGGATGGGTTTGTCCCCTTCCCTGCAAAACTAAACCCGTTTCCCAGGCTGAGTGAGAGCAGAACCAGCAAGTCTGGCCCTTGGTGTGCAGGTGAGACACGAGGAGCAGAGCAGAGCAGCACTTTAGGAGTGGCAGAACTTGCAAACACAGTGGATCTTTTCTTACCTGTTGTTCTCTGGTGGCAGAAACTCCCCCCATTGCAGCCCATCATGGAATTATGGGATCATAAAATGATTTGGGTTGAAAGGGACCTTAAAGTCCATCCAGTGCCACCCCCTGCCATGGGCAGGGACACCTCCCACCAGCCCAGTTTGCTCCAAGCCCCGTCCAACCTGGCCTTGGACACACAGGTTGGATTTTATCTCCTCCACAATAACCATTTCCCTTTTCCCTGTTCCGTGCTCAGCCATGGCCCTGTTTGGGAACCTTTCTGGAACCCAGGACAAGGTTTGGGAGGTGACCTGGCAGGCTGTGTGTAACAGCAGCTGCTCAGGGCTTCCCCTGGCTCCTGCTCCGCTGAACAAACACTCCAAACCCAAAATAAAGATAAAGCCTCCACCAAACCCAACAGCTGCTCTGCAGCCAGCCAGAGCTCATTAACTCCCAGCAGGTGCTGCTGCAGGTTTCCATCCATGGCACTCCAACAATCTGCTGCAAACCCAGCACCAGGGAAGCCCAGGAGGGAAGAAACCATCCCTTCAATCCCTGTGAGCCCAAAGTGTGATCTTTGTAGCTGTTACGCAGGGTTTTAGTTGTCTGTGTTGATTTTTTCACTTCCTACACCCAAAATGTCACTCAGCCAGAGGCGAGTGTCCATCCTTCCTCATAGTTAGGCCAGAAACCCCAATTAATCTAAGGGCTCACCCCACCAGGTGCTACAGAAGCACCTGAAGAGCAGCAGCTGGACCTGAGGTGTAGCACAGGCAGTTGTTTGGCTGTCCTACATTCTTTCCCTGGAGTATTTTTCCTGCCCATTTTAGAAAAGTCAGAGCTCTAAAAAAAAAACAACAAAAATTCAAACGTCTTGAGCTTTTATAAGTTCTGCCCTGATGTGGGTTTTCCAAGTGTTGAGGAATGCAGAGGTTCCTTTCCAGCCGTGCTGTAGGCTCTAAACCCCCAGACCATAAATATCTCAGCTGCTTCTGTGCTCGTGGGCACTCAAAATTCAACCTGAACTTCGAGTGCTTGAGACAGGCCTGACAACCAGATTCAAGTTTGGAAGCCACGGAGCCACTTTTTGAAACATTATCCCAATTTTGTCTCCTAGTAGAGAAGTTGTTTTAAAGCTGAAATCCTAAAATCACTGAGGCTTTCAGTGACTGCCTCTAGTTTTTATTTTTTCCCCCAGCCATAAAGCCAAATTATACAGGGTATATCCCATGTAATTCCTTTTCTGGCCCTATCTTATCTCCAGCTCTTAGCTGATGTGATTGAAAACCTCTGCTAGTCCGTGACAGAAATCCCAATAGTGAGTCCAAAGGGCCCTCACTGTTCTTCGGGAGCACGTCCAGTGGCTTTAAATTGTGTTCTCTCTTTATACATATATTTAATATCTATTAATCTGTTTATTTTAATTAGTTATTTTTATGTAAAGGAAAGGAAAAATGCTAATTGCACCTCTGATGCTGTGCTGGAACAGTGTGGGAAGTGGGCAGTGTGGGGAGGAGAGAGAACTGGATGCACTTGGATGTGGATCTGCTCTGCTTTGCAGCCACCTAAAATCCCCCAGTTCTTCCGTTCATCTCTCACCATCTTCAGGGTTTACTCTGTAAGTCCAGGGGGCTCTGAGTGTCCTGTGTGCCTGGCAGCAAACCACATTCCCATGGATTGAGATTGGAGATCCTGGTGGAAAGGACCGGTGGAATGGAGTTATAGCGGGACAGAGCAGGAATTATAGTGATTTTGATTTATTTTGAATTATAAGTCTCTGAAACCACTTTTAAAATTGATTTCCTCCTAGAGTGACCCAGGAGAGCTCAGGTGAGACACAGATCCTACACAGGTTCTCTGTCTGATGCTGAAATGCTACTCAGGGCACACGGAGCTGGAATTCTCCAGGAGTGTTGCCGGCACCTTAAACTCTGGACACAGAGTTTGCAGATTCACAGAATCATCAGAGTTGGAAGAGACCTTCGGGATCCTCCTGTCCAACCCTCACCCAGCACCGCCATCGCCCCTAAACCATGTCCCCAAGTGCCTCATCCAGTTGCCTCTTGAACACTTCCAGAGGTGAGGACTCCATCACCTCCCTGGGCAACTTATTGCAAAGCCTGACCACTCCTCCAGTGAAAAATCTGTTTCTAATCTCCAATCTGACCCTCCCCTGGTGCAATTCAGGCCATTTCCTCCCTCCTGTCACTTGAAACAGGGCAGAGGAGCCTGAGCCCGACTCACCACAACACCCTTCAGACAGTTGTAGGTTCCCACAGATTTAGCAAAGAGACCAATCTTCCCCAGCGTGTTTATTAAGAATGTTTCTGAGGTAGAAGTTCCTTGGACTGAACTGGATATAACTTTTTCTGGCACGACAACTTAAGATTAGGGCTGGCAGGATTTAGTGCTTCTTCTCTTTGTATCCACCTGAGTCAATAAGGCAGGGAATTTATTTACTGTGCAGTCAGTTTGCTGTCTGTCTGGGGCTTTGTTTCCCACTTGAAAATGGCAATACGTCTATAGATCTATTTTGAAATGAATGACTTCCAATAGCCAAGGAGAAGGGTGAGGAAACCTGTTTGTGCTGCTATTGATGGAGGAATGAATTTCTCCACCAAGTTGAATCTCATGGATTTGATTATTTTTCTTAAGAAAGTTTTCTGATTCTTAGATTTCCACTGCTAATCCTGGAAGAAGCAACTTAAAAGAATTAGATATTGTAGATCCCTTTCTGGAGCGTGGGAACGGCACGAGGGGAGTCTTGGTGTCATTAACACCCCAAATGTAAGTGGCACTGGAGGGGAAAGGTGGTTCCCAGGTGCGAGACCCGAGGGGAAGCTGTGTGGGGGACAGGGAGGGAGAGGATGGGCACTAGCAATGGCCAAATGGGAGAATCTTCCTGCAGGGAAGGGCAGGCAAGACCTGGGAAAATGTTGGTTCCTATCCCACTTTTCATCACTGGGTGTGTTAGACTTGCCTGAGATCTGCAATGAGAAAATATCTGGGTTCTGTCCCTTCTTTCCTTTGTCTCTGACAGGGGATTATATCTCTTGGAGAATCTGTGGCCTGGAATTAATTTATCCCTGTGTTTTGTCCTCTCTCCCATTCCAGGCCCTGCTTGAAGCCCACAGGACAGAGGGGTGGGGGTGACTTTGCTTAAGTCTTAATTAAAGAGATTTAGATCTTGCAGTGCTCTGTATAATATGTATATTGTGTATTAATATATTAATGAATATATAAAAGAACTATAATTTAACACATAAACTTAAAAATAAATAGGTTAATTAAGGAGGTGTAATGGGCCATTTAGAGCAGCAAATGGGTGGCATTGAGAGCACTGTCAGATCTCTTGGGGCCCAAGAAGTTGTCAGTGAGAATTCCAAGAGGTTCTGTGTAAATAATTCATGGAATGCCACAGGCAGTAAAGTGTCCAGAGGCAGCTGGAGTGGGGAAGTGTTGCCCAAGGACAAGGAAACCTGCTTAATTTGCCCGTTATTAGTGGTTGGGTTTTTTGTTTCCTCTCTGAGAGATCAAACATCAGAGCAGGGTGTATTACTGAACCAAATAAATTCCATTTTATTAAGTGCCTTATGATGCTGATAAAAGGTAAAAAAGTCAGTTGGAGCAATGATTTCACGCACCTTTGTATGGATTTTGTCCCAAACAATTCCTTCCCAAATACAATTGGGATCTGCAACAAGTTCTTCTTCCCCCTTATTGGATATTCTCTTGTTTTCTGTGCTCGCTTGAAGTCCCAGGACAAATTATTGACAAAAAAAAAAAAGGAAAAAAAGTATTATTTTGTGACAAAACTGTAGAGAAGATACTCGTATTTATTTTAAGAAGGAATTCTTCCCTCTGAGGGTGGGGAGGGGCTGGGATGGAATTCCCAGAGCAGCTGTGGCTGCCCCTGGATCCCTGGAAGTGTCCAAGGCCAGGTTGGAGCACCCTGGGCTGGTGGGAGGTGTCCCTGCCCATGGCAGGGCTGGCACTGGTGGGCTTTGAGGTCCCTCCCAGTCCAAACCATGCTGGGATTCTCTGATTTTAAACAATCCAGACTGAAATGTGGACTGCATTCCCAGTTCTCCCAAAGCAGAGCAATCCCATGGACCTTGATGGAGCTCTGGGAGTTTCAGCCAGCTGAGAATGTCTTGGTATTTTATGGTTTTATTAGTGGACACTTTCATGCCAGCATGCTTTCATTTGCAGATGTGCTGCCAGATGGATGTTATTGCTGGCTGTGCCATTACCCCCCACTCCTGGGTTTATCCTGCTCCGTGGTGAATGGAATGTGCCGCTCTGGGGACTGGGAGGGCCAGGGAGCGTTACTGGCTCCATGAGCTTTTCACTAATGCCAAAGAGAAGCATCTCACCCTCGGTGAAAGCCATCAGGTGCTCTACCTGTGTGGGATCATGTGCATGTCACCCCTCAGGAAGGTAAAGCTGGGGAAAAACCAGCAATTGCCCTTTCTGCTCCACTGAAGCTCCTGATCCCCATGAAGTTTGAGAGAGTTTTTCCTTTGGGGGAAAAAAAAAAGGGAAAAAAAAAGGAAAATTAATTGGAAATGACAAGAGGAAAATGATCCAGCTGAATGCTTTGATAAGCAATCAAGGCTTAATAGATTAGAAAATATAATTAATTACTTAATTATGCTCAAAGTGGTTGTTGTTGGTAGATTGTTCAGTGAAAAGCCATTGTTGGGTGGGAGGAGATGCCCCTTGCATGAATATCAGGCTCCAGGAAGCCTTTGCTGCTGGCAGGGACTCGTGGTGAGCACGGGAGTTTTTCCACGCTCACATGACACTTTTGCCAAACTCTTTCCAAGCAGGTCCTTCCCCCAGAGGGTGCTGGGCACTGCCAGGGTCCCCAGGGTTTGGGCACGGCTCCAAGGCTGCCAGGGGTGTTGGGACAAGGGGACAGGGACGGGCTGGGATTGTTGGGGTGTCTGTGCAGGGCCAGGGGTTGGGCTCTGATCCTTGTGGGTCCCTTCCAGCTCAGGATATTCCTTGATTCTTTGATTCAGTCTTTTCCTGCTGGAACCACCTGAATGTGATGCCCAGCCCAGTCTGCAGGTCAAGGAGATTTCCCAGTTTGGTGCCTGAGGTGTTGGTGTGCATGAACTCCAAACCTGTCCCGCTGTTCTCTCTCCTACCCACGGACTGGAAGGGAAGGAAAAAGAATAACATTAACTGGTCTTAGGAATGGTGTTTATTCCCAAGCCAATGCGTTGAATTTGGGAAGGTCCAGTTCATTATTTCATTGTCCTCGAACCCAGAAATAGCTGTTATTTATTTGAAAAAAATCACATTTTAATATAAAGCCATTATTCAGTGCTCTTGTTGCAGTCAGTGGAGTAAGGGAATTAACTGGGGCAGGGAACACGCCTGAGTGCTGGGCTGGCACAGATGGAGCCGTGTCCACAGGGACATCCATCGCTCCCACACCCTGCAGCATCCCCTGGGGAAGAGCACGGGTCTGGTGCGGCAGAGAGTGGCAGCCACACGCCCCTCGTCCCCACGGTCCCCTCGTGCTCCCGTCAGCCCCACAGTGCCGTAGGTTTCCATCCCCCTGGAGCCTCCCACCACGGCAGGGCAGGAGCTCTGGGAACAGGCTGCGAGGAGCTGCCGGCAGCTTGGAGATGTTCCTGCTGCTCCGTGTCGCTCCCCAGGAGCCCAGGGCTCACGCTGGTCCTGTAATTGTGCTTGGGGTTTGTTCTCCTCCTCCTCCCAGTCTGTGCTGCCTCTCCAAGTGTGCTTTTGGCTCCTAATCCCGACAGAGAAACCCTTTCCTCGGGAGCTGGTCCAGAGAGGAGCAGCAGTTCTGCTGTTTGTTGCCTTTGGAACGTCCCCGCTCCACGGAAATCTGCTGACTCCATAGCAGGAACGGAGGACTTTGATGCAGCTACGGAAAAAGCCAAAGATACAGAGCAGTGGATGGCAGTTTTTGTCTTTATGAGGCTGTTTATGCGCTGCAGAATTCCTGGCAGGGTAGAAAGGAAAGGCTTCACATCCCTCTGTTTTCAGAACACAGTCACAAACCAGAAGACTCAGAGAGGGGTTTGAGGTGCAGGAAGCCCTGTGGATGAGACCATCCTCCAGGGGTGACAGGAGCTGCCTCTGTGTTAATATTCCTTAGGGAACAATTCCTCATTGGCAGGAGAATGTCGTGGCCTCTTATCTTTGATTTCAGGCTGTGTGAGGTGTCCTGACACCTGTAACACATTGTAGTCGTTTCTGTTGTGGCTGCTCCTCAGAGCAGCTCATTGTGCTGCTCCCAGACAGTTCCAGACTTCAGCAGGAATTACTAAACCCTTTCACGGTTTTGGGCACAAAGTCCCATTCAAAGTGACTTGGAATTTGCAAAATTTCATCCTGCTCGCTTTAATTTCCCAGGAGTTCTGAAAAGATAATTCTGATATCCCAAAAATAATGTTGCTGCACATTTTTCTGTACTGCTGCTATTTACCTGGAAAAGACTGTGAGTTCCTAATGGTGGCAGTAACTTTTCTGTAGGATGAAATAGGTGACTAGTTTGTTTTGATTTCCTGAAAAACGTATTTCCCATCTATATAATAAATGAACTAAAGATAGATATAAGGAACTGTTTGTTTGCCAGCTTTAGCTCCAGAAGAGCAGGAATTCCCAGGAAATGCACAGTAAAACTTCAAGAGCACCAAATTAGTATTGTTTTGCCTCATTTAAATGCATTTCCCAGCCAAAGTTTTCCAGCGGGAGCTTTCCTTGCCTGGCTAAGGAATCCAGGTTAAATCTCCATTACATCGAGCAGCAAGTAGGTACAACCTGTGTTGGAAAGTGCAATATCCATGGATATCAGCCTTCGGAAAGCCTTCTAATTCAGTCAGTTCCACTTGCATTAAGTTCTGCCCATCTCCATTAGTGTCTCAAACCCAAAAGCTCCTTCCAGGGTTGTTTAGGGGGCTGGGGCTGGAGTTACTTTGCTCCTTTTGCTTTGGTTTGGGTTTGGATCAAACTCTGTCTGGAAAAGGTTGCTCCCAAGTTCCGGATTCAAAGCTTTGCAAAGGACAGTTGTGGAGTGAAAGACGAAAGAGTCCTAATGTGGGGTAGAGACGTGGGAAAGGGGTCTGAGGAGGCAGTGGGGACACACAGGTGAAGGTGGTGGAGGACAGCCCTGGGATTCAGGAACATCAAAGAGCACAAATTAACAGAGAGCAGGTTTGTGGGAGGCAGACAGGGGGAATGAGCTGAACTTGCCTTTGAAGATACAGCTCAGGTCTGAGCAGCTGGGCTCCAACCCTTCCCAGAACCCTCCTGGAGTCAGGGCTGTGCAGAACAGTTAAAAATAACTCCAAATTCCATATTCCATTGCATAATCCTGCTTACAAAACTTTGGCTGTGGGGATAATGGTGCCAGTACACACCAAGCCCTTCGTTACTCACCCAACCTCCGATTTTAACACCCAGTTTATAAGGAAATGTCTATGGAATGCTGATGTAAAGGCCTGGGATTTAGGATGAACACCCTTTCCGTGGGGTTTTGTATTCAATAAATAATATTAAAAATCAGCTCTGTGAAAGCAATGCCACGTTTCCATGGCAAAGAACAGAGAAATGCAATGAGGCTCTTTGTAGATGGTAAAAAGAGATTGTAGAGCAGTGGGGAAAGTGCTGGAGCTCTGCTTTGCACCCCTGTGGATGTGGCACTTGGGGACCTGGGTTAGTGGTAGCCTTGGCAATACTGGAACTGGTTGGATTTGATAATCTTAGAGGGCTTTCCCAACCTAAATTATTCCATGACTCCATATGAAGTGCTATAATCCAGTCCAAGCTAGAAATCAGTGATGGTGTGTGGTGGAAACAACCAGCCAGAATCCTGGACTCCCGGAGCAAGTGGAAAACTCTGTGAGTGTTGGAATATAAATTGCTACACTCACAGCTGAGGGGGTGTCTATTGTTTGTGTCAGGCACTGAGTAATAAAAGAGTAGAAAATAAAAAAAATTTAATAGGGCTCTTAAAAACTACACAGAGTTCAGAGTTGCTGCTCAAGGAGATGTTGGAATAGTGAACAGTTTTCTGAAAACAGCTCAGTGGTGATCAGAAAAGCAAATAAAGGGATAGAAATAGAAAAGAAGTTGAGCATAAAACAGAAAACATCATTATTCCTTCCTGCTGCCTCCGTGTGAGTGTTTCCTGCAGTTCTGGCTGCCCCATCTCAAAGCAGCTTTAGGAGATCTGGGAAACAGCAAGAGAGAAGCAATAGGAAGATGAGAGGTATGAAAAGTCTTACATGGAAGGAGATGGTAAATGAGCATCCGTGACCTTGGAAGGGACATTACTGGGGGGAGATAGGATGAAATCTGTAACGTTTTCAACAACTATCAGCTGGCTGCAGCTCTATAAAGGAAGGTCCTTGCTGTCAAAAAGCCGCAGCTCACAGGTCTCTAAAGATCACAATAATCCTCCCGTGCCTTCTCCCCCGTCAGCCCTTCAGGGACAGCAGAGACTGTATGGTTTAAGCAATTGGGCCCCATCCTTGTTCTGGACTCTCGGTGCTGCTTAGATGGAGCTGAAGATTTATTTAGTCAAAATAATCCAGCACAAGCTGGAATTGCCATGGAATTAGTTTGCCAGACAACAGAATAATGATTCCCTGACTCCACTAATTATATTAACATATTAACATATCCACATTCTCTGACTTGGGTAAACACAACACAAAGGGGAGTCGGGGCAAGCAGACATTTGTTTTCACGGAGAGGGTTGGATGGGACAAGGTTCTTCCCTGAATGTGTTTTCTGGCCGTTGTTTTTATACAAATAATTGTTGTTTTTTTACAATTAATGGTTGGCTCTGGAGCGTGGGTGGGTGGGGGGAGAGCAGCTTCTGTGCTGTGCCCTCGCTCAGGCTGGGCATGGAGTGAATACTCATTTGTGTCAGGGAGTGGCAGCAGAGCCCTGGGTGAAGGACATCTGGTGAGGAAATATGTACTCGATTATATTCCTCTTGTATTGATACCTTGGCAAAAGGCAGGAAAACAGCCCTACAAGCTCATGCCCTCATTTGTCAGCCCCAAACCATATGGAGGAGGCTACAATGGAGCCATGGTTGATCACGCTCCCCTCTAATCTGCAGCTGTTTGCTTTCCGATAGATAAATATGTGTTTAAATAATGCATCCTACCTAACTCTGTCAATTTTTTTTGAATGTTTCCTTTGACAACTGAATGTTTCCATTATGCCCAATAAACATCTTGGAGCCTGACCCGTTCCTGCTTTAAATGCACATTAAGGTGTCTTCCCTTCACTTCACCTTCCGAAGGCAGCACTGCAGCTGTTCATTATTTCCAGCACTTACTACAAGAGACTCATTGTCAGGAGATAATTTTTTTTCCCCTTAGAACTTCATAAAAGTGTTCTAGTTCCTGACCACAAAGCCCCAGTGAATAAGTATTGTGGAGCAGTGCTGGGAGCTTTGATGGCAGGGCTGTTCTGCTTTCAAAGGGCACCGAGTCTGGCAATGGCACAGCCTTTTTTCCATGGGAATAGGGAGAGTCTGCATCTCATTGTGCTGTATTGTGGGCAGGTTTTGAAGCTGAACTTCCTACACACCTGCAGCACAAAGAGGAAAAGGGTAACCATGTCAACCATTGTCCAGCACTACTATCACTTGTTGCACCTCAGTGGTGTCCTTACAACACAGAGATGAAGCCTCTGAGGCTCCTCCTCAGGGAGTAAATACCTGCCTGTGATCCCTGCAGGGGTCGGTGCTTCTGATTGCTTTTGTGTTTTGATGTGCTTTGTTCCGGGGTACGGAATAAGAAGGGAAACCCAATAATTACTGGGAAACTAATGCATGCTTAAATAGAATTCTGGAATGGATGAGGTTGGAAAAGACCTTTATGACCATCAAGCCCAACAGTGAACCCATCACCACCAGGGTCACCTCAAGTGCCACATCCACGAGTGTTTTGTGCACTCCCCTGGATGGTGATTCCACCACTGCCCTGCACAGTCTGTTCCAGTGCTTTACAGCCCTTTCCATGAAAAAGTTTCTCCAACATTCAACCTGACCCTCCCCTGAGGCAACTTGAGGCCATTTCTTCTCATCCCGTCCCTTGTTCCCTGGGAGCAGAGTGCGACCCCCCTCCGGCTCCATCTTCAATTTATTTTAATGACTCTTGATCTGCAACACTGGGGCAAGGTTTGAAGATTCTGAGAGTTCTAAAACCCCCTTTTATAAAGGCCCAGAAAGCCTTTTGTCAATGGTCCTTATGTGACCGTGTTTGGGCCATATCACACAGCAGAGCATCTAAGTGTTAAATTAGCATTGGCTTTAGCAAAACTCCAGTAGAAAATTCATGGGTTAAGGAAATGCCCAAATATTAACTAAATGAAAGAATTATTCAGGCATTTTGCAGCATCTCTATGAAATACACTGGAGCTGGTTCTCCTGCTGCTGGGTCCTGACATCTGGCAGGGACAGAGCAGGCAAAAGCCAGAGCTGCCCGAGGTTGAGACTCTTCATGGGGTGGGTTCACACCACCATGACCCCAAAGGCCATGGGCAAGATGCACTGGAGCAGAAAGAGCCTGGAAGGGCTGTGCCTGCAGGAATGAGTCAACGGGAAAAAAACCAGTGACCAGAACCTCCATGTAAATATTTAATTAATGTAGAAATGCAGCACTCGCTCTGTTTTGAGAAGACAGCACTAAGCAGGCACAGGGGCGGATTGAGGTGTGAAAAGTTATTGTGGTTGTTTCTAGATGGGTCTGATGCGGGGTGGTCATTTGGGAGGCAGATCTCAGGTGGGATTATCTTGCAGCCCAAGATCCAGAGGCAGCTGGCCGGTGCTGGGCTGACACTTTCCACCCCTGCTTCTGTTTCCTTGGCTCTTTGGTAGGAACTGTGATGTGGGTAGGAACTCTCTGCTGTGGGTCTTTAACACTCGACATGTCATCCTTTATTAGTGCTATGGCCCAGGTTTTATTTATTAGTGTTATTAGCCATGTTCTACTCTGTGTATATTTGTGGTAGATCTTGTGATATACAAACCTGAATTGTTTCTGATTGTCAGGCATAACACATTCCACCAGTGTGGAGTGATCATTTGGCTTCTGAAACACCCAATAATCTCATGAATCCATTCTGTTAGTGATGGGGAAACACTATTGTGTGTAATATTAAAAGATATGTAGAAACATCCAGTGCTTTATGCTCTTTTCACAGAGCTGGGATCATGGAGATAAATTGCCTCTTTGTATTCCACATTAATCTCCATCCACCCCTTGCTCTCTCTCATCTGCTCCATCCTGCTTTGGGGGCAGATGGCAGATAAGAAGTGTGTCTTTAAGGCTGTGCTCTGGATTTCAGGAAGCCTGGCCAGGCCTCTGGTGAGACTGAAAACATTCTCAGAGATATTTTCCTTCTCTTTCCTTCCCAGAGACCCTGGGGCAGCTCCCATTTGAGCTGACCCTTCTTCTTGTTTGAGATTTTCACTGATGGCAGCGAAACCCCTGGAAGTGACTTTGTTCTCAGGAGTGTGCTCTGTGATCTTGAGGAGGGAACTGAGTGCAAGAGAAATCCAAGGTCTTTTCCACAATCTTTTACCTCTTTGCTGCTGCAATTCCCGTGGGATCCTTTGTTCAACCTTCCTCTGTGTCCCTTCAGCGGAGAGTGCCCTGGAGTCACAATGTCACCTTTGTTGTCGTCTTAGCTGGGAGTGAAGAGCAAAGGAGCAGAGGGGTCTGAGGTGTCCCCAGGGCAGGGGCAGCCACAGTGCTCTGCCAGGGATCACGGAATCATGGAATCATGGAGTGGTTTGGGTTGGAAGGGACTTAAAAGACCATCGAGTTCCAACTGCCTGCCACAGGTAGGGACACCTTCCTCTAGACCAGGTGACGTGCAAGGCTCTGATTTTAAGGCTTTGTTGGTTTTGGATGGACTGCATGAAAATAGAGGGCTCTTCAAGGTAGGAATAGGCAAACCCCTTGCATGGGGGTTTGTGGCATCCCCTTAAACCACAGTGTCAAATTCAAAACCAACTTTAACCTGGGAGGTTTGAACTGTCCTGTGCTGTCTGGGGCCATTAGGGAGCTGAATCCCTTCTCTGCCCCCTCAAAGGATTTACACTGGTGTTTAGTTCAGGTCAGGATCATACTCTTGATGTGGGTCTCAACACTGTCCTCTCTTAATGTGCTTGAGTTGATGTCCATCATAGAGCAGAGATTAAGCTAAACTAGATCTGCTCTGGGAGTTTATGGGACCAAGCTGGAGCTTGTTGGATGTAAATCCCCCGAAATGTGTATGTTGTGGACACTGTGTACCCAACACCAAGTCCTGTGCTCTGCAGATTTGCTCATCCTGGGCTGTATCACTTACAAACACACACACAGTCACCGTGGCCACATGACAAGGGGAGTCATTTGGGGATAAAAGATCTGTATTCATGTATTTAGCTTGTGGAAAAATCTGTCTCTCAATCTGTGCATCAGTTTCGAGATCTTTTTCTTGTTTGCTATTTGCCTTTCTCCCACCCTTCATCTGTCATGCCTGTCTGGAGAACAAGCTCTTCAGGGCAAGGACTCTCACTGAGCTCAGGAGCCTTGGGTGCCACCCTTTGCAGCTTCAGCTCTTGTCAAGGCCTCTGGGCACTGCAAATAAACAGCAGATTTTGGATTAGGAGAGGTTTATTTATCTTTTTCTATTTCTTGTCCCAGTGTGTTTCACCCTTGTGTAGTTTGGGGTCTGGCCATGATGTCCTCTGGATCTCACAGGTGACCCAGGCACTGGGTGTCTGTTCCAGGTGGCTGCAGTGGGTATAGAACCATCAAAGGGATGGAAATGTTCCCTGTGAGGATGGTGAGGCACTGGAGCAGGTTGGCCAGTGGCTGCCCCATCCCTGGAAGTGCCCAAGGCCAGCTTGGATGGGGCTTGGAGCCACCTGTTCTAGTGGAAGGTGTCCCTGCCCATGGCAGGGAGTGGAGTGAGATGAGCTTTAGGATCCCTTCCAACCCAAACCATTCTGTATCTCAGTGATTTTGAACAATCCAGGCTGAAACATGAACTGGCTGCACAGTTCTGCCCAAGCAGCTTTAGGGTTGTTTCCAACCCAAACCATTCCATGATCCCATGCAGAAAGGTGTTGACGTTCCACCAAGGTGACGCGACACGCTGAAAAAAGTCAAATTACTCACCTGCTCCCCAGTCCCTTTGGACACCCTGGCATTGCCTTTCCCAAACAGAACAGGCTTTAAAAATGTCACCGTGGATGGAACCGCTTTGGTTTGTGCCTGGCTGGCTGGGGGCTGTTCGGGCGCGCTGGTTCTCGCTGGTGGCACCTGCAGGGATTTCTAAGAGCTGCCCCTTTGGCTGGTCCACCGGCTCCAGGAGGGCTTCTCTCCCGGCAGGAACCTTTGAACCTGATTCTTCTGTTTGCCCCCAGCACCGCTGCTGTGCACAGCGCGGAAACAGCCCAAGTGGGCAACAGCTATTTCTGGTTGTTGATGTTGGTTGTGTCGGATGCGGCAGGACACGGATTCGTGTGTCTTCCCCGGAGTCCCGGAGCCCGCAGGGTGCGAGCAGCTCCGCAGCGCAGGAGCTCTGCAGCCCTCTCCCGGCTGCGCCCGAGAGCGCTCCGCTCTGCGCACAGCGCTCCTCGCTGCCGGCTCAACCCTTGTGTTTCGGAGCCAGCCCCGGGCTCTGGGCACGTTTACACATCCCCATCCTTGTGCTGGGAATTCCAGCCTTGGCTCCCACTTGCTCTCCCCAGGGGGGTCCTGGCACGGAGCGGTCCCAGAGCTGCTCTGTCTTCACCCGGTGCCTGGAGCGGCTCTCTGGGAGCACTTAGAAATGGGGCAAAATGAAGAAGACTTGTTGATTTGCATCTCCACAGGGAACAGACAGGTTGGAGCATCTTTCCTTTACATCTCCACCGTCATGACTGTGTTGCTTCTGTGCCGGTTCTCAGAGGGTTCGTGGGGTTGGAAGGGACCTTGAAGTCCATCCAGTCCCATCCCCTGCTCCAAAGCCCATCCAACCTGACCTGGAATGTTCCCAGGGATGGGGCAGCCACAGCTTCCCTGAGCAGCAGAACTGTCTCTGGGTGAACCCCAACCCCCGAGTTTCTGATTTTCCAGTGCTTTTCCCGTGCTGTTGCTGCTCTCTCCTCTCAGGCTGCACAGGGGCTGTTTGGAGGATGAGCGGTTTCAGGATTCAGTGGTTTGTTTGTTGTTGGGTTTTTTCTTTAGTGTCATCCAGACATCCTTTCTGCTTTAAAAGTGTCCCTAAACTACTATTGCTCAATAATAATTCCCATTGTTTTTGCTTTCATGCAGTAATTGAATTGATCCGCTCGGTTTTGCAGCAGCAAGGATTGCTAAACCAAGGATATTTCCTAACCCATCTTCCTTCCAGTTTTCTCAGGGATTCTAAATATGCCTTTCCAATGATTCCCTGCATATTGTAACGCTTGCTCACAGGAAACAAAAAGTCCTTTGTTGTCCATAAAGTATTAAAAAATAATTCTCGCATTGGGAAATGCCCTTGCCTGCAATGCTGGACACTCTTGCATTAATTTTCTGCTCACTTGATCTCTGATGTACAGAAATCCTACGGAACGTGACTGAAGCAGGAGCCCCGTGTGTTGCTGATTTGCTCACGGTGTCTGAGTGCCTGCCCTGCCTGCCCTGCCCTGCCTGCACTGCCCTGCCTGCCCTGCCCTGCCCTGCCTGCCCTGCCCTCCCTGTTTGCCATTCTGCCCGCTCTGGGCGTTGACAGGGGATCCCAGCTCAGGTGAAACCACAGCAGCACCTCTTGCATGTTTTCGGCCGGTCATTCTTTGCTCTGACACCAATTTTCTGAGGGGAAGCACCCCTTGAAGAGACTGAAAAATAAAACAAATTACCTGCTCTCTCAGGCTGATGTTGAGCATTGGATTTTAAATAATGACAGAGAAGGACTTTGTCATCTTAGAGCTTGTTGGGGGTGCAGGGCCTGGATATTATCTGTATATTTAATATTAAATATTCAATATTAAATGGAATTAGTGCCAATTAAAATGTGGCTCTAAGCTTTCTTTTATTCAAAAGGGGTTGAAACTGATCTGGCTCCAGCCAAAACCTTTTGGGTATTGTGTAAGGAGCTAAAATAGAAGGGAAAATTTCCATTTCTTTTATCCCTTTCTTCTCACACTGGTGTGGGTTTAATCACCAGCCATCATGTCGCTTTGTTTATACCTTCTCATGTCTTTAGGACAAAATATTGTGCAATTTGAGTCACGTTTCTCCCGCTTTAGGAAACACAGTTTTGTTCTCTTGATGTACAGAATCAATGTACGACTTTGAACAGTATTTAAAAATCTTTGAAGAAGCCATCAGTTTCGGGAGGGGTCTTTTGCAGCTACAAATTCTCAGCAGCTCTAATGAAAAGGAGTGTTTTAATATGAGGCAAAGACTTATTTCCCTCATTCTCCCGTGCCTTCGTTTGTCACCGTGGCAGCGACGTTGTCAGGTGTTCATACGAAACCCTGTCCTTGTTTCTGGGCAGGGCTGGAGGGAGCAGGTTGCCTCCTTCGTGGTCACTGCGCGGAGGAGCAGCTCCACCTTCGCCTTCGTTGTCATAATTCTCTTTGGACAGACAAAATTTGCTCTGTTCCCAGGGCCTGGGAGGCTCTGAAATACCTGTGTGGGATCTGGGGCCTGAAAAGGCAGGAACTCAGCAAGCTGGAAGGGCTGGAGGTGCAGAGATTGCTCTGTGGGAGTTGTCGTGGCATTGTTGGTCTGTGCTCTGCTCCTTCTTCGTGATCCCTTGGGCTGGAGGGACCTTGGCCTTGGCCTGAGAGGTGCAGTCCAAACAACCCACACTGTGCAGCTCCGAGGGGGCGAAAAGGGAGCAGAAATTCCTGGGGAAAATAGAGCTTGAAGTGTCTAAATGAAAGCTGAGCTCCCTTAAAAGCGCCTCCCGTTTGAAGGTCTGTGTGTTGAGGCACCCAAAGATGTGCAGGGGCTCCCAAAGGGATTCTTTGGCATCTGGAGGGGTAACTACTCCAACTGCGTCTCCTTTGAAGGACTAATCTCGTGTCCCTAAGCTGTGTAAAAGCTGGGTTTTGAACCACCAGGCTCCCATCCCTGCTGGATTCTATAGGAAATGATCCTGCTAGCACTGGGAGTAATATTAATGGCTTTCCAATTAGAATATCTGGATAGTTTGTTTATTTTATTGGCCCTCCATGGCGGAAAATCAAAGGTTCCTGTGAATCTCCCTGGAAGTTTTTCATCAGTGGGGCTTTTTGTCAGGAGCCAGACGTGCCAGAAAAAACACATGAAGCAATTTAAAAGAAATCGTTTGCCCAAGGAACAATAACAAGGCTTAGAAGACTTTTTTCTTCTTTCTGGGAGTTTCCTTTAGGGAAACCTTTTCGTTTCCTGATTGAAAGATCAAATCTGCCCATAGAGGGAGCAGTGGGGTGTGGATGATTTTTTCCCTGATCTCTAGAAAAACACACTTAGTTAAAGAGTCCGTGGAGAGGTTCTGCTTTAAAGGGAAAGGCATTTGTGTGATTGGATAGAAGGATTAGGAAGTTATCAGTAGGAAGGGAAGGGAAGCTTAAAATCCAGTTCACAGTGTCAGTGGAACTGACAGGGGGATGTTACACGGGGGTTTAAAACATGAAATGCACTCGGCAAGGATGACCAAATAAATCACAAAACACCCTCCTTGGTGCACCCTGTGTAGCTGATAAAGGGTTTAAAAGTTGGGGAATATTTTCATCCCAAATCACAAATGAAGAACTGTATTTTAGTTTGGTTTATATTCAATCGGTCAATTTTGTAAAGTATTGCATAGCCCCTAAACCTGCTTATTAACATGGCATGTAATTTTTTAGGTTAAAATGCTTCTAATCATATCTAATACAGTGATGTTTGTTTAATTCCTGTAGTTACTAATTATCAGTCAGCTTTTTATGAACTATAAATAGGTCTTTACTAGGACATGGAGCAGTTACTTATGGCTGTCCCGTGTCTCCTGTCTGCTGTTTCTCTCCATTTTTCCTACTAAGACCTCTCTTCTGACAGTCTCTGTCAATTTTGGGATCCTATTTCCCAGCCAGAAATACAAGAATTGAATAAGATTAAGGATCCATTTGTCAGTCATATGTAGAATTTAGTCTCCAAATTTCCACATGGTCTGAGACCTGCCAAACACAACCTTTTATCTCCCTGTCAGGTTTCTATAAGAGAAAGGTTTCCACTCCATATATTAAAGAAGCTTAACTTTGGACAGAACTTGGACTAAAGAACATATATTCAAGTTTGTATGTGTGTGTGCATAAGGAACTGACATATCCCTGTGGAGCACCAACCCCTGGTGGATGTTGAGCATGATGTCCTTGATTTCCTCCAGAAAACTGGTGGGTTGATGGAGTTTCTTGTGGTGTTAATGGTTTTGGCGCAGTGGGCTCAGGCCCACGTGGGGTGGAACCTTTCCTACGGGCTGAGGCTGCCACCTCCTCTCATCTCCAGTCTGATCTGGGAAGAAGTGAAACAGAGGAGACAAAGCTGTGGGTTTTGGCTGCAGTGGGAGGGAAATGGAACGTGAAATCGCAGGAGATTGATTGTGGGAATTGCACCTACAAGTCAAGCCACCGAAAGGCTCTCGCTTGACGCCTTGTGCCCAACAGGCAAAGTTCCCAGTGGGATCTGGGAACTCACCGAAAACCTGGGCTAATTAAAGAGTTTGAAGAGCACCTGAAAATCAGGCTGACATTTCTACTGAGCTGCTCAGGTGTCACACACACGATCTCCATGACAGCTGTGCTCATATCCCCTCCTCCCCCCCAGGACTGAGCCCTCCGACACCGAATTGGTTTAATAAACAAGGCTTTGATGTTTTTGTCAATAGGAGAAATACCTGAGGAAATCTGGATTGCAGAACAACAGGCTTGCTTCAAATACCAGTCAGGCGCTTCTGTGCTCGTTCCAGCTGGAAGCAAAAAACACAGACCCCTTCTTATTTCAGCACCAACCTCGGTGCCTGCGTTTGTCCCTGGAATGGCTTTGATGGGGCATTTTCCTGGATAGGAATGTTTTCCTGAGCTGGCTCCAAAGGGATGTTCCAGGGCTGTTGCCTGTGATTTTTCAGCAGCGTGAAATGCAGTGAAATTGTTTATACCAGCTCTCTGTGCCTAATGTGCCTGATCAATGTGTCTCCGAGGTGAGGCGTGTGCTCCACTGATCGCAGCGCCACCATAGTACATCTTGCTTATTTTTCTCTAAATTATGATGGGCTTGAAAATGAACTCTGAATTTGATTTATCAACAGCTATGATGTTAATTCGCCAATGAAATCATGGTGTTCTGAAACTAAATATTAGCACTAATGAGAAAACATAGCTGCCATATTTTTTAAGCTCCGAGTTTCCACTACATATGGGCAAGTTCTAAAGTTGCGTGTAATTTAATCGTGTAATCATTAACCAGGCAAGCATTTCCACATAAATCAGGTTACCTGGATTACAGGCTACCCGCAAATGTGAAACCAGATAATGTTCAAATACCTGGGAATATTTATGCTTCGTTTTTTTATTTTTTCAAAGGAAAACGTGTCTCCTGCAAGGCAGGGGTGGTTGTCCTGTCACATCTCCCGTGGGGATGAATGGATGTCTTGAGTTTTAAAAACAGAGTGTACCTTCTCTTTGGAAACAGAAGCACCAGGACTGAAGATGTCTGAGCTGCAGTGTCTAAACAGTGACTGGGTAAAGCCAAGGTGCCCAGACTGGGACATCTGAGACCATCCGGGGCTCGGAAGGGCAGGACTTCCCATGGCAAGCTCTGGGTTTGAGGGTCTTGCCAAGGCAGTGACTTGTCTGAGTATCCTGTGACAGTCTGTGCCCTCACACCACCCTCCTTCCAGGGAAAAATGAAAGTGCACCTTCCCCCAGAACCTGCTGGGATTCCAGCCCTTCCACAGCTCACATTTGTGTCTCTTGTGAATTCTGGCAGTGAGTCACTTGGACATCCATGGCCATTCGTGTGTCTCGGGGAAGAACTTCCTTCTCTGCAGAGATCTTTCTTCAAAACTGAGCATAAAGAACAAACTCGTCATATTTCCAACGTGAAATAGGTCTGTTCTGAGCCCCCGTGCTTCCAAATTGAACAGTTTGCCAGGAAATTGTTTCAGCCTGGGACGGGCAGTGCCCAGGTCTGGCTGAGCTGGGGAGACATTCTGAGAGTTAATCTCTGCCTGATCCTCAGCAATTTTCACTGCAATGAGTCTGTTGCTGTGAGCACAGAGGAAAATCCTTCAGCAGGAGCTGCAGTCAGTCTGAATAACTTGGAAATTCACTCTTGGCATTACTTGGGAGAGGTGTCACACCTTAGAGATCACATTGGGCTGAATTCCAGGTCGTCTGAGGTGTCCTGATGGGAAGCACAGCAGGCAATTAAGAGAGTGAGGGTGTTTAACATACTGTGAGATGTGGCAGAGAGAGAGAGGATTCTGGAAATAGGGTCGCTTGGTGTTCACCCAGACCCCAGTGCCATCCTTTACACCGGGCTCAGTGGGTGTATGGGAAGGTTACCTCTCCATGGGTGTGCTTTTCTAGTTCCAGAATAAGGACTTTTATTGATGTTTGGGCTACAATCTGTGTTTTAATGTCTGCACTTAGGAGAAGCAGAACTCCAGGCTGAATTCTTATTGTTGAATTTTTTTAATAGGACTTTCTTGTGCAATAATCATGGCTAATTTACTTCCCAATATTTTTGATGTAAGGAAAACTGCTGATAAAATCCAGTGCAGTGTAAAAGAAACCTAAAAGACTGAGCATCTGAATTGCAATGTGGAGATGTGGATTTGCATGTTGGAATGACGGAGGGTTGACCTGAACGTCACTGGGACCTGTCAGAGGAAAAGTGGACGGGGAATGTTGAGGAAGAACTTTTGAATCCAGGCCAGAATTTCATATTTTGGGTAACTTCAGTTGCTCCAGCTTGTTTTAGGGGGAGCAGTTGTGCTTCAGCAAAGCTGCCAAGCTGGGAACCTCTCCAGTGTCACTTGCACTGCGAAACGGAGGATTTGCATTCCTAAATTTCCACTGCTAGATCTTTTGTCTTCTTCCTGTAGCTGCGGGTTTATGTACACAGGGCTTGTAATAAAGCTCTGGTTGACGTGTGTGGCTGTTGAGATGGGTCTTACACTTGGAGGAAGATCTGGGAGGTGTGGGCTTGAGAAGGCAACACTGGGTAGCCGATCCCAACCCCAGCAAACATTCCCAATGCTCCCAGTGCAGGAAGGGCTTTGGTGATGACTCCAGGTTTTCTTCCAAGCAGGGATTAATTCATTAACTCAATTAACTGTCTGCAACATTGCACGGAACAACAGAATCAGCACCCACAGAATCAACCCCACGGCAGGGGTCTTGAAGGTCCCTTCCAACCCAAACCATTCCATGACTGTGATTCCATGTCCCACCCTGAGCACCCACCCGTGGCACGGAGTGTAGCTGTGAGTGAGCACAGGAAGCCAAGAGCTGAGTCACATGTTACGACAGATTGTCCAAAAGAAAGGGTTTTGTTTTGCATATGTTATGTTTCCATATGATCGACTCCTTGTCTTCATTTACAGTTGAACTCTTTGCAGAGCTGAATTTAGGGAGTTTGGAAGCCCACGGGGCTGTGGTTGGTGGCCGCAGAGTGGGACGGAGGGGACAGTGCAGGACACCCTGCAGAGGATCCTGCTTTTGTGGGCTCAGGTGTCACCTCAGAGTAAACAGGAACTGATCCCTCCCGTCTTCCTGAACAAGCCCAGTCGTGGTGCAGGGGAGGGGAGGACCGGGGAGGTTTGAATTGCTCATGTGATTGGTTTCTTGAGAACTGCCCAGGGTGGAAGGAGCTGGTGGCATTTCTGCCTTTCTGAGGGCACCTCAAGGATGACGCTTCTTGCAGTGTTTTACATGTTTATTTTTTACATTTCCCTACATATCCTGGAAATGCTTTCTCTAAATTAACCTGCACCTGCCTGATGCAGCTGTTTTATTTTATTTGTCACACCGGTAAAGAACATCCACCTTCCCTCCATCCATGGCCCTGACTTGGAAATGAGAACAAGAGAGAGATTCTATAAAATGTGGTTTTCTGCTGAATTCCAGCTCGTGGAAGAATTCTGGGATCAATCCAGAGTTCTGCAGGACTCAAACTGCTGAGGGGATCCATGTGCAGGAGGAGCTCTGGCCCTGCAAAACTTCCCAATTGCTCTTAATACCTTTGCTTTTTCCATGCCTTTTTTGAATGAAGTACTTCATATAATGAAAATTTGTGAGAAATTAGCTCTGTAGTCTTCACTTAAAGTTCAGCCTGGCAAATAAAGAGGCATTTGTCCCAGGATTGGATTATGTGTAGGATTTCTCCAGCTATAATGAGCTCAGGTTTTGTGGCAGCGTTAGAATAAACTCTCCTGCAGCGTGTGGGTTTTTTTTCCCTACGAGCATATTTCTTTCTACTTGATCAGCTCATCTCTTGCAGATGATAAAATTATCTGCAAAGATCTGTATCTGATGTTGTGCCATAAATCATATTTAGTTGTAGGATTAACATTTGCAAGCATAGAATATTTATGGGGGAAAAAAAGAAGGTGGGGGCTTGCAGCTTCTGTGGATTTACATAAAGAAGAGATGGGATTCGGGATAGATCTGGCAGAGGTTTGAAATCCATTTGTACAAGGTGTGGGTCTGCTCCGCTCTGGCAGCAGCAGTTGAGTTGCTTTGATAGTGTTTATCTTGGTGAGGCTGGAAGATAAAGAACCCGGGAAATCATGACCTTGGGCGAGCAGCTTTGTCATGGAAGGAAAAAAGAGCGTTCCCACTGTGCTCAAAACTGGGGGTGCCAGTCCTTGACACGCTCTGAGATCTGTGGAAACGCTCAGCCCCTTCCCAGGTGTGGCAGGAAGGGCTTGGTTTGCTCTTCAGAGCTGGGCTGTCCAAAAGAGTTGGGATTCAGCCCTCAGGACCACTCTGAACATCTGCCCACAAACAGCCACTGAAAGGGAGAGCAGCGCCCTCTGCTCCAGCGTCAGCACTGCCAGGGGCCACTGGAAGGTCCATCCACATGGGGGGATCCATGGCACAGATCATGGAGTCATGGAATGGCTGGGGTGGGAAGGGACCTTAAAGATCATCTCACTCCATCCCCTGCCATGGGCAGGGACACCTCCCACCAGCCCAGGTTGCTCCAAGCTCTGTCCAGCCTGGCCTTGGACACTTCCAGGGATCCAGGGACAGCCACAGCTTCTCTGGGAATTCCATCCTGACCCCTCAACACTCTCACAGCCAGGAATTCCTTCCCAATATCCCATCCCTCCCTGCCCTCTGGCAGTGGGAAGCCATTCCCTGTGTCCTGTCCCTCCATGCCTTGTCCCAAGTCCCTCTCCAGCTCTCCTGGAGCCCCTTTGGGCACTGGAAGGGGCTCTGAGGTCTCTGTGGATCCTTCCCTTCTCCAGTATAACAACCCCTCCAGATAACACTCCTGTTCCAGAGGCATCTGCCTGTGCTGCAGAGAACCCTCCAAGGTTCATGCTGCTGTGAGCCCTGTGGGGTGTCCCTGAGGGTCAAGGCTCTGTTGGGATAAGTGTGGTGAGTGCCACGACTGACCCATCCCCTCCTCTGCTCTCCCTCCCTGCTGCAGGTCCCTCACCACATGAAGACCCTACCCTACTACAGCTACGACCAGCCTGTCATCGGGTACTGCCAGGCCCACAAGCCCCTGCACGTGAACAAGGGCTACGACACCATGGCCCGGGAGCAGGCAGAGACCTCCAACCTGGAACTGAGCCGGGACCACAGTTTCATTGCCACCATCGCGCGCTCTGCCGCCCCAGCCATCTACATCGAGAGAATACCAAACTAACCCCCCTCCTCCTCCTCCTCCTCCTCCTCCTCCTTCTCCTCGGGACCTCCTGCATGGACCTTCCAGGAGCCAGCCCAGGCAGGTCGCTCAAAGCCACCATTCCAGCTCCAGAGTCCCGTCCCGCGGGAAGGGGAGAGCGCGGACTCGGCGCTGGGAGCGCCCAGCGCACGCCGAGGACTTCAGGATTCTCTTTTGCTTTAAACTTTCAAACGGATTCCTCAGTGTAAATATTAAAGAGAGATTGTGGAGTTCTTATTAAAAAAAAAGGAGAAAAAAAAATAGATTTCACTCTAGGTACATAAAGGGGTGGATTAAGAGTTTTGTTTGTATATTTGATTTTTCTACATTGCACGGTTCCAGGGAAGGAGAACCACAGGTAAAAATAAAGGGGATGGGGAGGGCGAGGTGCTGGGGGGGGTCAGCCATGTTTCCTTATTAAGTGTTTATTACAAAGATTGGTTTCATATTTTTGTTCTTTTTAAACAAACAAAAGATGACTATATATTTTCTTTATGTTAGTTTTGGGGTTTGTTTTTTTTTTGTTTGTTTGATTGGGTTTTTTGATTCGTTTATTTTTTTTAGCGGTCGAGTGTTAATCTTTCAAACTTGAGACATGGGCATTAAAGCTTATGTTGAACCAAAAGGACATTGGCAATTGATGCAGCAGAAACCAAGAAACTGGGGTGCATGTACATTTAAGACACAGGCTGCACACTCTGGAGGGGCTTTTGATTTTTCCTATCTTCATTGTGCTTCATTGTTGACACTATAATTACTTTTTGGGCTCTAAAAAAAAATATATGGGAAATATTGCAACGGATTTACAGTCCAGTGGGGCTTCCTAAGCAAAATCCGTGGACATTTGGGAACCAAAATGGAAGTGATGTGCTTGAAATGGATCAGAAGGAAAACCTTTTAAAGCAAGAGCTTTTAGTGCAACTCACTGGCTGACACAATTTCTAAAACACAGGAGAATGTGTAATGTTTTTTTTTTCGTTTGGTTTTTGTTTTTATTTTTTTAATTAATTATTATGATCAGTTAGTTTTTGTGTAGTTTTTATCAATAAAATGACAACAACAACGACGACGACAACAACAACAACGACAACAAAAGTGGTGGAAAAAATAAACATATTATTTTGTGGTTGGGACACCACAGCCAAGCTGCTGTTTGAATGGTTTCTCTGGCGTGGGACACGACCCCGTGGAGAGGGGACGATGCTCTGTCCTGTTCCACCTCCATCCCACCCCTTGCAAGGAGCTCGGGGAATTTTTCTGAGGTTTGGAGAAGCTCTATTTATTTGTGTTGTCCAAAAAAAGCTTAAGAGGCAGTTTTGGGCCTGGGGGAGGGAAGAGAGGGAAACCATCTTCTTTGTTTCAGTGAAAGTTGGGGTCTGTTTCTTTAGCAGAAGGCAGGTTTTTCAGGTGCAAACCCTGGGCTGAAGCTGAACCAACTCAGAACACACGGGGTGAGTTTGGCTCTGGGGGGTGAGTGATACAACAAGGGGTTTAGGCCATAAAAAATGTCATGATTATTTCAGGTATTTGCACTGGGCATTCCGTGAGAAACACGCTTGGCACAAGGGAACGCATTTCTGCCAATGCTGAGTCTTGTGTCATATCCACAATATTGCATTTTCTTCTGTGTTCCCCACCTGAAAACTGAGTTCTGTTCCTCTGAAAGACAAGGAGGACAATGCACGGTGTGGGCTGGGCAGCTTGCAGGGGAACGGGGACGTGCGGAGTCAACCCCATCCAGCGGAGGGAACGTATTTCGAGTTAAATGCTGCAGGGGAAATGAAAAGAAAACAGTGGAAGTCCAGGTGGTGAGTTTAGAACCAGCTCGATTTAGACCTCTGGGGATGTGTCAGCTTTGGCAGTGCTGCAGGTGGAGGCAGAAAGCTGCTCCAAGCACGAGCTGCTGTCAAATTGAGTTTCAAACATTGACCCAACCCTGGTGAGCTGGAAATGGAAGAGCTCCCATCGATTCCTGGGGCTCCACATCAGCAGGAGGAGACGTTCCAATAAACACCCGAAGGAGAGCAGCATTCCCTTCTCCTGCAAGGTGAGAGTGGCAAAGCTTTGATTTTCAGAGTCGTTAAAGAGAGTTGGATAATCCTGGTGCAGTTCTGTATCTGCCAGAACCAGAGAAGGGAATGTCGAGCAGAAATATTTATTGTGTTTGTATGTGCTTTTCCTAAAAACAAACACACAAACACCTTTTTCCTTTTAAAAGCCCCATTTTTCCTTAAAAAAAAATAAATTTCCCTGCTGGGGTCATGTGGATACTGGAGAAGAGCTGTTTATTTTTTACTCCATTTATAATCTTCTTTAATGCAACTTTCCCTCACACCCTGGGTAGAGCAACCCTGTGCTACTGAAAGGGAAGGTAAAATTAAACAAACTCCCCTTTTTCATTCCCTTGTTTCAAAATAACTTCATTTCAGCACTGTTTTGGAGGGTGTTTGGGACTGGCATGAGATGACAGATTTTCTTTGCCATCAGTGGGAATTCTGCTGCCCAAGGAGAACAAAACACGCCCCTGTGGGCACAGTCTGATGGCCAATTCCTGGTTTTCTGCCTCAAATGTTGCTGCATTTCTTTTATTTCTCCACTGATGCCAGTTCAGGCAAGAACCCTCTAGCTTTTCTTTGTATTCTTGACAATTAAGGAGGTAAAGCTCCAAGGATGTGTTGAAGGCATGAAGTTCTACCTTCCTTAAGTGCTGAAGGTCCTGAGGAGCCAAATATTTGTGTCCTGGATTACTGTGGATCAAAGCAGGAGCCACTGGAGCATGTTCTGAGCTAATGGGATCAAAGCAAAGGGGCTCCACACAAGCTGATCTGGGACTTTGTGTTTAACAAAAATTGAAGCTCAAGCTATCCTGGCTGCAGGATATAAATTTGATATAAAACTTGCTCTTCAGCTGTAATGCAAAAAGACAAGACTGATGTGTCGATCTCCAGTCTTTTGTTATGAGTTTTATATTTGGATTTTTTTTATAAAGTGTGGGAGCACAGACTCCTATGATTATATTACAACTTCTGCTTAAAAATATGTCCAAATTGTCCTTAGGGAAAGTCTTTCTACTCCTCTTCATTCAGTTCTTGTGAGGGAAGTGGCTGCCCTGAAAAGGAGGATGGAGCAACTTGCCAGATCTCCAGGTAAGGCCCAAAAAATGCAACCTTTTGTGTCTCCAAGGATTCCCCTCCCAAAAAAACCAGCAGAAGGGGTGGGAATGAAGGGAACTCGCTCCTGAATGTTGGCTGGTGGTGGAACCTTCGTGGCCACTGCTCAGTGCTGATGTCACAAAGCTCCCAGAGAAGCCCCTGACCTTCAAACCAAACTTTGTGCTCCGCAGAGAAACAACTGGGGGATCAAACAACAGGTCCTTGAAGACTTTGGGTAAAATTGTGAGCTGCCTGTGCCCCTGTGGGTTAATAATTGCCAGGGGGGCCCTGGAATGACCCTGTCCTGGTGCGCTGGGTGGGGGATCTGCAGCCAAGAGCCTCCACAAGCCAGTCCTGCTCGGAGTTATTTCCCAGGCTGGCAATATTTTGTTCTGAGATTTAAGAATCTTCTGGAAAAAGCTGCCCTTTTCTGTAATGAATTGAAGGTGTTCTGAAGATTGATAAACACAATTTCATCCGGACTCCCCACTGGAAAGAGGTCCCTGAAGGAATTTGGCACGTTGCATGTGGCAAATCTAGTGCTTTTATAGATATTTTCAAGCTGCATGAAGATTTAAGGGTCTAATGTACTGTGTAGTGAAAGTTATTAATTTTTAGGTGATTTTGGCAGTTGGGCCCCTTTAAATATCACCAGAAATTTGTTTAAAGCTGTCTAAAGGAAAGGGGGGTGGATGGAGCTCTAAGCCCACCAAGCTGGAACCTTGCCTTAAATTAAGAAAAATAAATTACCTGTCTGATATTAATGTCTCCATCATAACAGGAAAACCCATAAAGAAGGCTCTGACTGACTTGGAGTTTGGGCTTGTTAGAGGGCAGGAATTAAAATCTCTCCTTGCTCCCCAGAAAATGAGGAAGAGCAGATTTCAGGGATTCCTGAAAGAGTAGCAGATGTTCTTCCTGATGCCCACAGAGCCTGCTCTTCACCAGACAGATGAGATTTGAAAATCTTCATTTCACAGGTCAACTATCAATGGCAAATAAGAAGAATCCAGCCCTTTCCTTTTAGGACACCCAGAGAAGCTGTGGCTGCCCCATCCCTGGAAGTGTCCGAGGCCAGGAGCAACCTGGGACAGTGGAAGGAGGCTCTGCCCATGGCAGGGGGTGGAATGAAATTATCTTTATGTATAATCCTGATTCTGTGCATTGTTTAGATGACTTGAACAGTTAACCAAGCAATACACATGTAATTTCATGTTTATTTTCGTTGTAGGATTGAACTACAGGTAAGGCAGTTTTTCCATGTAGCTACAAATAAGCTGCCAAACTCCTTCCTGCTTTGTTTAGTAATTCCTGTATTTATTTTCTCTAGGAATTATCCAAAATCGGGCAGGAAAGGAAGAGGGTCTTTCCAAATGCAGTAGCAGCTGAGACACTGTGCATCTGCAAGGTTTGAGTAACTCAGGAGTTACGGAGGTGAGACTGGACAGGCAGTAGATCCTGTTCCTCTTGCATTCCTGGGAACACTCGGGACAGAGTGGCTGGAATTGTCCCTGCTGGAGCAGTGGCCTCCAGGGCAGCTCATTGCAGGAGCTCAGGGGGATCCTCACCCGTGAGGAGTCAGTGGTGCTGCTTTACTGTCTGACCTTGGGAATACGTCTGGGAACCTGCTTGGGAATGCACTTTTCCATTCCTTCCTGGCTGCCAGCGTGAGCTTTACAGGACCTTCAGCCCAGCACTTTGCACCTTGGTCTCAGCAATGACTTCTGGTTTGAGCGAAACAAAATTAAATAACAAAGTCAAAGAAGCCCGCCGTGTCTGACCCCCCTTCCCTGGCACCCCCCGGTGATATTTGGTGTATTAAAAAGGCACAGAAAATCAAGTTGATAAGGGAAAAACTCCAGCAGCTCGTGACTTTCAATCAGTGCCTCGGACTCCCCAGTGCTCTGAAGGGCTCTCGTTTGCTTAAAGGGTGTGCTCAGAACAGCAGGGATCAGCGGATCTTGAGAGGCTGAGGAAGGAGGGCAAAGAAAGCATTTTCCTCCGAAATCCTCCTGGGATTTCGAGTTGAAAGAGAGGGCAGGTTAACACACACAGTGATGTTAGCTGGGCTAAAAAATATAGGTAGCAATTATAGAGCAAAATACATCTTGTCATCAACTCATAGAGTAGCCTGGGTTGGAAAATCCCTTTGAAATTCCTTCT
This sequence comes from Sclerurus mexicanus, assembly GCA_013396755.1. Taxonomy (NCBI): domain Eukaryota; kingdom Metazoa; phylum Chordata; class Aves; order Passeriformes; family Furnariidae; genus Sclerurus; species Sclerurus mexicanus. The sequence continues at coordinate 282,200 of VWZF01003689.1, read as the reverse complement.
ATTGGAAAGGGAGGAACATTTCTATAAACTGTAGTTGATGACATGCAAGTTGTAATTTATAAACAGTCTCCTCAAACACTGTGGTATTTGCGATGTATTTATATCATATTATGTAAGATAAATGGTTGGCAAACATTCATAAAGTATTTATTGGACATGCCCCTGTTTGTTCAATGATTTATAAATCAATGCTGTAAAATGTGAAGCGGTGACAGAGTTTCAGATAAATTTGTGGCAAAATATTTGCTGTGCATCAATAATTCTGATATTAATTAGTTTAGGGTTTATCTGCAAGTGCCTTGGGAATGATGTACAGTTCCCCTTCTCACCAGCCCAAGTCTCCAGGGGCTGCCAGTGCAGCTCAGGTTGTGGCCACACCTGGTTGTTCCCACCTGTGGTTCAGTCTGGACCAGAATCCGTCCCTGGCTGGTGCATCTTCATTGAAGACTCGTTGTAGCAGGGCTTGAGAAGCAGCAGGACAACCCTGAGCGTCTCCATCCAGCAGCGTCCCCTGCTCTGCTCTCCCTGCAAGCATTAAATCGTGGAGCCCTGGAATGCTGAAGGCAGGGGATTCGTCCTGTCCAGCAGCTCCTGACGGGTGTTCCAGGCACTCCTGCCTTCCCTCTCCTGTCATGCCTTGGATGTTTTAGCTGAGCAGCAAATCTGGGCAGGCCCAGGCTGGTGGAGCACGTTTTTGGTGGAGCTCTGCTCCCACTGTGGGGCTTTGATAAATAATGTAAATGACAGCTCAGACAGGTCGATAGAGATGTAGACGAACTAATACAAGTCTGGGCTGCGGCTTCTGGAGGTTCAGAGTTAAATGAACTGCTGTAGATGGTAGAGGGGTGCTTGTTAGAGCAGCACAGAGCATCGTTGGTGTGAACACCTTGTTAAGGTTTCAGCTGTGAGCTCTGGAGCCCTGAGTGGAGATCAGGGAGGGTCTGTCTGTGCCACGGCATCTTAATAAGTGCAGGGAAATATATTTATATATATATAATATATCTGAATTTTCAATGAGATGTGCTGTGCAGCAGCTTTTTGGGGGGAGGAAAATGAGAGGAGGAGATCTGGGGAGGAAAGGTGAGAGGGCTGGCAGCAAATGAAAACCCTCTCAGTGGCTCTGTGTCCAGAGGACCTTTACACTGGTTGCATTTTGGAAGGAAGGGTTAAGGAGGGAGGTGAGATTTCACCACAGCAGGTACCTTGTCATGGAATCCTTACGGTTGGAAAAGACCTCCAAGGTCAACAAGTCCCACCCTGCCCATAAACCAGGTCATGAAGTGCCACATCTGCTGGTTTTTAGAACCTGTTAGGGATGGAGAATCCCAGAATGGTTCGGGTCGGAAAGGACATTAAAAATCACCCAGTTCCAACCCCCTGCCATGGGCAGGGACACCTCCCACTAGCCCAGGTTCACTTAAACACTGATTTTACGTTCTCTGTTGCTTCTGCCCCTCTTGGATGTGCAGAGTTGAGTTTGGGCAGCAGACAGGGCAGATCTGGCTGTGCTGGGCAGGAACGGACCCGGGGGGTATCTGTTTAAATGCAAAGGTGGATTTTCAGCAATTTCCCTTGCCAGGTGAGGGAAATCCTGCTGAGGAGACCAGCAAGTGTTTGATATTGGGATTGCAGAGCTTGCAGGGCAGGAGGGTGTGGGACCTCCACCCTCTGCTCTGAAACTGCCCCTGTTTGAACAGCCCGTGGATCGTGGAGGGGAGAGGGCAGCTGGGATCCAGGGTATGTGGGAAACTTCAGCTTCTCCTCACCTTGTTAATTCCAGACACTGAATGCACCAAATCTTTTCCCTCTGAGTTCTGCGTGTCCAGCCTCAGTTTCCTGGATGGAATCCCTTTGGAAGTACCCGTGGCCAACACCAGAAGTCTTACCTCTTGTTTGCATGGACAGCACATGGAATTTTGGTGTATTTTCAGTGCTGATCTCACACTCAAACTGTGCAGAAAACCCGTTCAGAAATGAGGATCGGCAGTACCAGTGGGTGGAGATTATCTTCAGATTCAAATATTTTCTATTTTAATATAAGGAGCCGCTTGTTCAGGGGCTCCCAAGTGCCCTGGGAGCAGTTTGGGACATCAGGGAAGCCCAGGAGAGCTCAGGACCCTCTCCCTGGTCTGTCCTCCCTCCTGTGACTCTCTGGAGTTTGGGAGGGGAGAGAAAGCTGCAACCCTGGCTGTGAATATTTATGTTGGAATTGAATATTTATATCGCAATATTAGTGGTTGTTTTAGTGTAAATAGCAGCACAGCTGAATTCTTCCCCACAAAAACATCTCTATTCCTGTGAAAATATGTAAATATTATAAAAGCCTTTTGGACGCACAGTGTAAGCTGACAAGTTGCGTGTGAGGATTATTGGGTACTTGTTCATACTGAATTTTCTTGGTGTGTTCTCTGGAGTAATGGATTTTTGGCCATAGCAGGACTGATGTTACTAAATTAAAAAGGCCTAATGTGAAAATTTTTGGAGTAGTAAGAAAGATTTGGGAACGACAAAAAGTCCTTTTTAAACAAGGAAATGATAGGTTTTTTTAGGGACAAGTGAAGCTCAATGAACATCAGCTTTTAAAACCCATAAAGAGCACCAATTAAGAAAAATACCTCTTTTTTTCCTTTTTTTATAGATAAAGCTGCAACACTTCAGGCTTCGTAGATGGAATGGAGGTTTTCAGTGGTGTTTTCAACCTTCTAAACCCATCAATATTTCAGAAGCACAAGAAAGTTGGTTTATGAACTGTTGGGTTGCATTAAATAATGTATATATAGTTGGGCAAAACCAAAAAATCAATGGCTATTGCAAGTTTAGCTCTGAAAGAATCATAAAGAAATGTCAACAGCTCTTTTCTGTGCTGTTTTTATTGTGCCCATCAAATGTTCTGGGCTCCCTTTGAAATGATTTTCATTATTGGCTTTTACTTTGGGGCAAACTTTAAGCTGAACGTTCTTGGGGGAGTCTAAACTTGTGTATTTTATCCTCAGTAATGAGTTTGCAGAGGCCTTTAAATGTTTCTCAGAGAAGAAACGTGGGCAATGACATGTCTTGCCCCCCCCATGCAGGAACCCCAACTCTTCCCTTGTGTTGTCCTCCTTCGCTCCAGGGATGGGGGGAGGTTGTGAGGCTTTAACTTCACGCCAGACTACCTAAAAGTGGCCAAAAGTTTAAGAATTAGATCCAAACAGGTTTAAAACTCACCTCTGCACAAAGCAGCATCAGTTTGACACAACGGGGAGATTTTAGGCTGCTTTGTGGCGTCCTGTGTGGTGATGCAACAATTTCCTTTTCTGATCCCACGCTGCAATGCTTAGAGGTGCTTTTACATCTGAGAAACTGAGATTATATCACAAAGAATGGCTAACACTGAGTCTTATTCAATAATCTCTTCATTTCAGCAATGTTGTTAAAGATCCCCAGACCTCTGGCGTTTTAAGATCACCTGTAACACTTGCCACTGATGCTCCTTGGGGGTCCCTTCCTACTCAGGATATTCTATGATTTTATGGTAATTGTCTTAATTGAAACCACTTCATAAATGAGCAAGGGTTACCCCCTGGGACTCTCTATAATCCGCAGTAAAGTCTATCCCTGAGCTTGGAGGTTTTGTGTGGAGTTTTATGCAGGATCAAATTCCAGATTGCAAAGCCGGTGCTGGGCCTGGATTGTATGAGAGCTCTTGGTGGAATGAGCTGAGTGTGTAAAAAGTCAAGCACTACTTGTGGTGAGCAAGGACATCCTGCTCTTTCTCCAGGAGGGAAAAGGTAGGGTGGAATCCCTAAAAGTAGCATCTTCTGTAAGTAGTCTGTTGGGACGTGAGATCGCTTCCTTTTGCCTTCAGGAGGATTAGTGCAGACCTACAGGTCTCTAACGCTCCCCATCCCTGGCCTGGTGGTGGAGTCCCCATCCCTGGAAGGGCTCAAAGAACCTGCAGATGTGGCACTCGAGGACACAGTTCAGTGGTGACCATGGGGGTGGTGCTGGGTCGTGGTCAGACCTGATGATCTTGGAGGTCTTTTCCCACTTGAACCATTTTGTTCCCTCTGCTTCTCAGTTTGTTGCCTCAAGTTCCCTGTTTGTGTGGCCAGTTGGTAAATCCAGGTACAAAGGCTGGGAAAAGGTCAGGAATGGGAAGGAGCAGCTGCTTTGGAAGGAAGGTGGAAAACAGCAGCAGCAAAACCTGCCATAAGGAGTTAAATCTTCAGCTTTAATATCAACAACCACCTTCCTGCCTTGGGAATTTGGACCAGAAATGGTGTGTTCCAGCTGCTTTGCTGCCCTTTAATGCCTGATATCCCTCTGAGAAATGGAGTTGACAGAAACTGGTGGTATCCAAATGATTTGTAAGTATCCAGTCTAATGAATGAGTTAGAGCTCTGTAAATATTTGCAGGGAAATGTGGAATTAGTGTGGGGAAGGCAGCAAGCGAGGTAATTTTCAATTTACTTATCAATGTAAACACTCATTTAAACCCGATGCTAATGCTGGTTTACTGAACTCCCCTGGCTGGGAAAACAAGATTTATCATTTCCATCTTCCAAGTGAGGACTGGGAAAACAAGGAGATTTACGATTTCCATCTTCCAAGTGAGGGCTGATTGTGGGTACCCAAACCAGGGGTTAGTTTAATGTTTTGCCATGCAGAATTCTATTTTTTCAGGAATATCAAATCAGGTCTTTGCATCCCCATGGGAGATGACTTCACATGTTATTACAAGTATCTTTTTCCAAATATATTTTGTGCTTTTTCTCTGAGAACACGAGGAAATCTTTCCCAAAGCAAATCTTCTGTCGCTCCCTGTTTTTCCCCGTTATTGTTTGGCAGATCATAATCTCATCCATAATGTATGTGGGACTGAAATATTCCAGGTATTTTACATTTGCCAGTGTTGCCGAGGGAAGGAATTCTCTTCCAGAGATACAACTTTAATATAAAAGAGAAATAGCCGCTATTATCATGTTCAGATACAGAACCTGATAATGGAGCCCTGCTGATATTTAATATCAGCTGGATTTGGTGGGGTTTGTGTTATGATACTTTTTGGAGTTGGACTTGTGGTTGTGTGGTGAATAGCTGGAATAATTGCATGCCTATAAAATGTACTGCCCGAGCACTCTGTGTCAGGAAAATATACCTGATAGACTGTTTTCAGTTTTAATCAGCTTGGAGACATTTTGTATTTCTGGAATATGACTACAATTTAACTTAACCTGGCAGAGGATCTCAGTTTATCCCAGAATTATTGATGCAGAAGAATAGAAGGGGTTTTGTGCTGCTTAAATCAACATTTTTTCCTTTGAATCTCAGTTAACATTCTCCCAGGGAAGAGAAGCGATTGATCCCATCAAAACCTGTTGGTTTGATCCCACATTGTGAAGCCTTTCTGGCTGCTCTGCCAGGGAGGGGTGAGTTCTGTCCTGTGTGACACAGACACCACCCACCACCTCTGCTCCTTTCTGCTGAGTTCCCCAGAGCTGCTGTTTGATGGGAATAACTGCAATACTGATGTCATGCTGAATGCCAGCCCTGATGGAGTTTTCCTCCATGCCAGTGCACGCCAGTGTGCTGGAAGTTTCTCCCCAGGCATCTCCTGAGCTGAGCATCGGGGAGGGGGGAACTTGCTGGCCAGAGAAATGCTGGTGAGAGTGACAGAAGTGCAGCAGGAGGTGACCTGCAGGCTCCAAGCTGTCACTGAGGGCTGAGGTTCTTGCCACGGGCTGGGCAGCAGGTTTCTGAGAACCTTCTGGAATGTGCTCTGCCTCCTGCTCGGCCAGCCTAAGAAAGGGATTTCTTTTCACAACCCTTTCCAAGCAGCCAACGATGTCTCCCCTTTGCTCTTCCATCAAAGCTGGACGGGGTCACTGGCCCCCATCTTCAGATGTGAGACTGTTCCTTGATCTTCCCGTCCTTTCCCTGGAATTGATTCCTGCAAAGGTGGATGAGAGGATCTCAGCTTGATTTTAGGAGCAGAGCAGCAGATTGCTCCCTGTTGCTGTTTGATCAGCAAGTCTCCAACTATTTTCCTAAAGTATTGGGGCAACAAGTGGTTGAGTCTTTGTAGTTTTACAACCCCTTTTGCACAGGGACACTGCTCTTACCCAGGGCTTTGAAGTCCCTCTCCCCAGAGCCATATTTAAGCACTGAGATGGAACCAAGGAGAGCCCAACACCCTCTAAAGGTGCCCCTGGGAGACCTCCAGGTGTGACACGTCAAAGTGCACAGTTCTCCCTGTAAACTGGGAGTCTCAGCTGCTGAGACAGTTTCCATCCAGGGTCTGTTCAATTCCCCACATTTGTTTGGAGCAGAGAGGAGTGTGTTGGTTGCTCAAGTGGTTGCCTGTAGGGCAGGTCTGTTTGGAAGGCTGCACATGCCTGTCCCACATCCAATTCCTCCTTTGCTTCCTGCTGGCACACAGTGATCCTGTCATAAGGCCATTAACACATCCAAGTGCTTATTTCTTCTGGCATTTTGTTTCCCAGGCCCTTGCAGGATCAGCATGGGATAACCAGGCAGGGGGGGGTTGTGTTCTTCCCTGGTCAGGTTTGGGTTTTATGTGGAAGGGCTGGTTCGATGCTTTAATTTTGTTCCCTGTGTTTAACAGAGGCAGGAGGGAAAAGAGGCAAAAGCCTTTTTGTCGCTGTCCTGTTCTCCCAGCTCTCAGATGACACCGTGCACTGTGCTGGTGTCAGAGCCCCACTGGAATGGGTGCCATGGAAAAACACTGGAGTGGAGCTGGCTCTCCCTCTGGAGGAGGGAAACTGCTCCTCACAGATCGCTGGGCTGGCATTTGATTCCTCCTGGGTTTTTGCAGTGGTTTCCTTCATCTGCTTTTGCTGGGCGAGTCAAACACAAATGGAAAGACTTGAGCTGCTGCAGAGCATTCCAGAGTCTGTCCTGCCTTGCTGCATCAGCTGCTCCAGGTTTAACTGCTCCCTGCCCTTCCCATCCCATGAATTTTGAATTCACATTCCACAAATTCATGGGCTGAGGTGCAGGGCACAGGACCCTCCCAGAAAAATCAGCTGTGCTTCTTGGGATATTATCCCAAGGAAAAAACCTAAACCGTGTTTCAGAAATCCTTATAGCACTGGGGAGCTTTACCTGGGGGCTCCAGATCCCCAAACTCCGGCTGTACCTGGAAAATTGGCTTCTAAGCCCCACAGGGGGCTTGGAAAGGGCTGTTCTTTGTCCCTCTTTGTTTGCTTTGGAGGTCATGGCCGTGTCTGCAGGTGCAGATGGTCGTTTTCCAGGAGGCCAAAGGTCCTGCTGGTCCTCCCTGTGGGATGTGCACCAGAGTTATGGGATGTGGGATCAGGTACAAAACCGTGTGCTCTTTCCACTGAGAAGGAATTTAGTGGATAATCCACCTGTGCTAAGAGCAGAGGATGAGCTTATTCCTCACCATAACCTCAATTTTCCACCTGGGAAAAGCAGCCACCATTTCTGGGTTTGTTTTGCCACCGTGGGGTCCCTGAAGGTGGGTCAGGCCCTTTAACTGGAGAGGGGATTCTGCTCTTTTCTGGCTCCTGTCAAAGTTTTGAAGGTTCTTCAGCACTTCAGAGAGGAAACCTTGAAGTTTTCTCCCATTGCTAATCGTATGGGCAGGAGGAGAATAAGAAATTAGCTCTTTCAGATTTGTCAATTTTGAAATGCTGTTAAGCCATTCCAGTTTAATTTTGGTTAAGAGCCGTTTCATTATTGATGCAGGGAGGAAGTCATCTCTAATGACCCTTGGGACATGCCAAAGTGCTTCAAGATCAGTTTGGGTAGTCAGGGATGTGTGAGTAATAAAACGTCTGCTCCGTGAAGGGCCTTTGCCCACCCTTGGCAGGGGAAGCTGGCACGATTCTCTCTGCCACGTCTCCTGCTGCTCCCCCACCCTGTGCCCTCCTTCAAGAGCCCTTCCATCCTTTCCTTTTCATCTCTCCCACTGCTTCTCTGCTTTCATTGCTTTCTTTCCCAGCACCGAAAGCTCAAAAGTTAAAGCACCACAGGATGCGATATGACATAATCAATAGAGAAACTTTTCAGGCTTGCCAAGACTTTGAATTTTTTTCTGAGTGTCTTGCTAACTGTCAGCATGTGCTAATTGAGCCTACATGCCCATATGGCAGCTGCTCTCCGGAGGGAAGCATTTCCATAGTCCTGGAGAGCGCAGCAAATAGCGCTTGGTGTGTGGGGAAGCTTCTGCCCGGGAATGTCGTATTCTTGGAAACCAGACTTGGGTTGCTACCCACAAGGATTGAGTGTGGCTGCTGTGCTGCAGGAGAGTTTGGGGACAGTGACACTGGGTGAGCTGTGTGGGGCTCAAACTTAGAACTATTGAAGCTCTTCGTTGTGAGGAGGGTGAGGCAGATGATGGTGCGGGATTGTTAACGAGCCCAGACGTGCGGCCCCTGCAAATGAGGCAGCAGCTCTGCTGAACGTGACAATGGTGGTGCCTGGGCCCTGAGCGATGGGAATGCTCCTCCGTGGCTCCAGAACAGATGCAGCTGCTTCACTTGGCTTGAGGAGCAGGCTGGGATTTCACATTCCCAGCCTCCCTGCCTGCTGTTCCACCAAACCCCTCCGACGGGGTGCAAGCGCTGCCTGCCTGCGCAGGGCAGGTCTCACCCTTGCGATTCACGGAGCATCTGTCGCTGTGGGGAAGGTAAATGCTCTCTCACACTCGCAGATGGGTAAACAGAAGGAGAATGGGTTGCCTGAAGCCATGCAAGGAGAGGAAGCATAAAAAAAAATAGTCATGCCTTTTGCTCTCCTAAGGAATGACACATTCCATCATGTCCTGTGGGGAGCTGGGGCTGTTTGAACATGAGCACCAGCTCAGACAGAGGTGACAAGAGGCCTGAAAGGTGTTAAATCCCCCCAAATCTGTGAATATGGGTGATGCAGAGCACAGAAGTGCCTGAGGACCAGCACCGAACTCGTGGTGCTGCAAAGGTTCGGGATCAGTGGGGTTGGACTGAGAGCTGGACTGAGCATGTAATTCCTGAGGTTTCCTTTGTGTGGGGATGTAGGAAGAGCCCTGGTCCTTCCAGGGCTGCCCACACCAGAACTGCCACGGGAGTCAGTGACTCATTTGAGCTGAGTTTGCTGCCCTGGGCTCGGGGTGCTTATTCTTCAGTGCCGAACAGAGGGGCTGAGCGCTGCTCATCCCTCCTGGAGCATTTGCTGCACTTCCCAGGGCATATCCAGATGTGGAACAGCCACACTTAATGGGATATGGAGGCAGCTGAAGTGCAGAGACGGTGGGAAAATAAATAAATAAGCCCAAGGCCGAGAAACTTCGCTCCCTGAAGTTTATTTAGGAAGGGAAATGCTGGTGACCAGATGTGTGTGGGAGCAGGGAGAAGATGCTGTGGGTTTGCAGAGCTGATGGCAAACAGAGAGTGGGCCTAATCAGATTAGAGGAGCTTGGATGGCTCCCTGCAGAAGTGGGCGTTTGGTTGCGGATCAAGCCTCGCGGTGCCGCTTCGGGAGCATCCCGGGACTTGGGAGAGGCACCTGAACTGCCTGGAACAAAGTTCAGCTGGGTCTGCGTGTTCAGCGGAGTCTGCGCTGCAGCCTCAGTTACACAACAGGCTGAGAGGCTGGAACTGCGGCCGAGATGTTTTCCTGGCGCTCCACGTGGGTGGGATGTGGTAGACAGGAATCCTCAGGTGGGGACAGGGGAGTGCCTGGGGCACAGGGAATGTGCTAAACTCGGGACTAATGTGGAGCCGTGGCCTCAAGCCAGCTATAAATTCCCACCCTGCCAAGCCACTTTGGGATTCACTGTGTTGTCACTTGTGATCTGTGCTGGGGGTGTTTGCCTGAGATGCCTTGAGCAGTTGCCTGAGTCTTTCCCGGGGTTTGGGCAGGGTTTTGCCTGTCTCCTGTGCACACTCACACTGCACGGAGACCCAGGCAAGGGTTTGCCTGAGGCAAACCTGCTGCTTGCAGAGTACTTGTCTTTCAGAAACGAAGCTTTTAGGGAGGGGTGGTGTTTATGGCTTAGAAACTTCTCTTGACCAAATGTCCATCTTGAAGCAGGAGGAAACAGCTGAAGTTGTTGGTGTTCATTCCCCTGGCCCGGGGAGGAGCCACTGCCTGCTCTGCTCCCTTTCCAGACTCCAGAGAAGTATTTTGGGTAACAAACAGGCAGACCAGACACAGAAATATTGTGACTGAGCTTGTTCTGCATTGTTTAGGGCCAGTCTTAGGCAGCTTTAGGCACAGGCCATTCTCTTGCAATAGCAGGGACCCAGCTGAGCCTTCTTGCCTTGTACTCGATGGCAGAGAACTGGAACTTAAACCTCTCCCGCTTCAGGAGCCTCCCGGATGCAGGTGGAGAGATGAGCTGAGCTGAGCCAGCGATGAAGACGTTCCTTTTCCAGGATAAATATTTCTTCTAGCCTGTAATCAGACCTGCTGTGCTCCTCTGGGGATGAGTTCCTCCAGCTCCCTGAAATTGTAGGGCACTTCATTGTTGAAGGATTTGCTATTTATTTCGGCACACTGTGCTGTGTTAGGGAGTGCCCGCATTCCACTATATTGTGAGGGGCACGGAATCCTGGAATTGGGCTGGAAGGGGCCTTTAAAGCTCATCTGGTCCAGCTCCTGCAATAGGCAGGGACATCTTCAGCCAGACCAGGTTGCTCAGAGCGCCATCCATTCTGGGATGTTCCCAGTGGTGGGAATGTTGCAGCCCCAGCACTCCTCAGGTGCTGGCTGGCTTTGAAATGCTGGGCTGACAAATGGTTGTTTAGGAAGTGCTGGAGGAGGAGCGGAGACGTCCCACCCCTGGAGAGCTGCACCCTTGGTCAATGCCACCTGCTGAGGGCAGGGACAGGCTTTGGGCTGCCCAGCTGCAGGTGGAGTGGATTTTGGGTGCTGTATCCCAAAAAATTTGGTAAATCCAAACTTCCATCCTTTTTGCTGGAAGTTGGCACTTCCACAGCCTTGGCTGCCCCCCATGATGCCCCTTGGAGGTTCTGCTGCCCCTGGACAGCATTGGGTGTGCTCAGCCAGTGCTGGTCACGCTGTGTCACCTGTTCTCCTGTGTCCCCTCCCTGCTGCTGCAGCCACAACCCAACTATTAATTCCAGGGAGGAAAATTGATGCCTGCTCAACACGTCAGGTAAATTTAACTCCCAGAGCCACGTCCGTCTTTGAGGGCGGGTGGAAGTTGGGTGACGTCAGTGGTCTGTGATAAATTGGGAATCAATTCTTCTGCATTCAGGTTCAGGTTTGTACAAACTCAGAGAGGTTTTGAGTATCTCTGTGTGTGATGGATTACATTAAATAATGGGTAAAATGCTTGGTTTTTTAGGCTGTGAGTTGTCTGCTCCTATAAATAGTGGAGATGGAAATGGAGAGAGGGTTGTCATGGGGTGTGCTGGGACAAACTGTGGAGACCTTTGTGTTTGGAGACTTAGTGACTGAGTGTCTGCAAACATCTTCCATTTGACGCTGAATTTCTACTCCGTGTCTTTATTTAGAATTGGATTTCTGTTGCAAGGCACCCTGTTTCACACAGCCAAGTTTTCCAGCAACAACACTTGTTGCCTGGTCGTTGTTGACTGGCTCTGAGTGTTGCACGTCTGCTCTCTGTGTCCATGGAAATGGAAAGACCTTGGAGCTGTGTCAAGCAGAGATGAGATATTGATCAAATTCCAGCTTCCCTACAGTTATCTTTCCTTTCCCCACAGGAATCAAACATGCAAACCAGGCCCCAGTTGTTCCTGTCTGTGTGTCTTCATTCCCAGTCCTGGAGCTGGCTGCAGCCACTGGGCTCTGTGTTCTGAACTGGGGGCTGATATAATTTTAAATCCACTTTCTCCTTTTGGCCTCAAGGGCTTGTTTTGCCCTTCTGTTCCTTGCGCTCTGCATTTTGTCCAGGAACAAAGGCATTTGGTGGCAACATGCTGAGAACCTGGGCTTTCATCTGCCCTTACACTGCCTGGGGTTGCACGTCTTTGGGGGCAGCTGTTAAGAAAACTTGTTGCCCATATTCCAGCAGCCTTAAAACTCCTGTTATCTCAGAGAAGGAACAGTTTTCATTTTCTGGGAGCTTAGTGAAGCTGTTGTTGGTTTGGTTTTGACGTAGCAGGGAAAGACTCTCTGTGGTACCGCTGGTTCTTTACTCTCTGAAGAGTTCATTTTTAGGCTTTGCCTTCCCACACTTGCAGGTTATTACAGGACTAACAGGATGCTGCTGATACTTAATTTTTACTTTTTTTTCCTTCAAAATATACATTAAAGGTGCTGGGAGCTATAGCAGCCTTGGGAACCTAATTCCTTCTGAATGAATTTGGAAGTTGCTGAGCAACTTCAGGTAAAATTAACAAACGTTGTAAATAATTTATCCCCGTTTCCCTCTGGCTGAGTATCCATTTCAATATTGTTTTATGATAATGCACAACTAAGGAGTACAAGTTAGACATGAATACATTTTTTGCATGTTTTTGGGATTTCTGGGTAGCTCGTGCTGCTGAAGTTGCCTGTTGTGTCTGAGACCATACTGAGCCGTGGGGATCCAAGGGCCTGAGCTGAGCCAGGAGGAAACACTGACGTGAGCGTGATGGAGATGCCCAGTGTGAGCATCTCTGAGCCTGTCTCGGTGCTGGACAGCCAGAAAAGAGCAGGAGATGGCAAAAGAGACAGCAGGAATGTGATTTATTGCTACCCAATGCATTGCAAGTATTCCCTCTCTCCTGGCTCTCTGACAGACCACCCCTCCAAAGGCTCCAGATTTGTTTTGCCCTCCTCTCATCCTGGGGATGAAAAGCTTTTACACAAGAGGTTGGATGACCTTTATGTGGTGGGGATGATGGCAAAGAGAATCTGGGTATTTAAAGCACTTTCTCCAATAGTTTACAAGTTTTCTACAAATGTTTTTAAAAACAAACAAACAACTTGTGAATTTCTGCGCAGTTTAGTGTAAATTTTTAGATGCCTTTAAAAGCCCCTCAAAACCCAGCTTTATTAATCGTGTCCTGCATGGGATTTGTAGCCTGGGGGTTCCCTTTAGCTTGGTTTTGTTTACAGAGTGGAGCTTTAAGGAAAGTTCCTTTGACCAAGTGGAATCTCATCTATCCCCACTTTAAAAACAGTGTAAATATTGCAGATGTGCTTTCAAAACCATCCCTAAGTTTCTGAAACATGAATGTTTTATCAAATCTAAGGGGAATTCAGACAGTTTTGAGTACTCAAGCCTTGAATTCTCCTGTGTAATATTCTGTTGTGTAAATATGGCCAAACATCAAGAACATGAGCATAGTTAGACATGAGTAAGTTGAGTTCTGTGATTCTCTGACCTCCTGTGAGTTGAATTCTGACAAACCCACGTCTCCTGCTCAGCTGCTCTGTGGGTGCTGATGGTCACCCGCCTTCCTCAGTCATTTCAGGTTTGGGTCCAGTCATTCTGCAGTTGGAAATGTTGCACTTGACTGATTCTTATCAGCAGCTGGGTTAATCCTCGATCCCTGCTCGTCTTGGAATCCTTACAACTTAATTCAGCCTAATAAAGTTGAGACAGTGAAGGACCTGCTGGTGTGTGCAGTTACATTCCTTGTGCTCCTGCACCCCTTCCCAATCCCTCGGTGCCCCTCAGGCTCGGATAAAACCCCTTGAGCTGAGCCCTCGGCACACAGGAGGTTAAAGCCCGGGCTGTGCAGTGGCTGCTGCAGATGGTTTCCCTCTTGGACAGTGCTGGGAAGGAGCAGGTTTTCTTCCCCTCCTGTGCTCAGCATGGAGAGAACTTCTGTCAGAGCAGGGCCGGCAGAGGTGGCAGCAGATGGGGTGACTCCTGGTCATGAATGAACCCTTCTCCTGCCATTCTCACCATCATGACCACGGGCAGAGAAGCAAATGGTCACTATGGCCAAGATTGAAGCTGCAATTAGGACCTTTGTGGTGAAACCTGTATTTTTACACAGGTACAGAATTCTTTTCTCCCATCTTTCCAGCTGTACTTGGATCTCACATGTGCAAATGTGTCTCTGTCGTGCATCTGATCTCAGGGTTGTGTCTCAAATAGAAGATTTCCCTGCTAGAAATCAGTGCCCAGGTTTGTAATCCCTGTGTGTCAGCCTGGGCTCCTCATCCCTCCCAGAACAGGAGCTCCTGCTCCTTCTCCTCCAGAGCCTCACTGAAGTTCCCAAGAGCCAAGTGTCTGTGAGCATTAACATTGCACAGAATTGCTGCTGCTGCCTGAAAAGGGTGAAATGTCCTCTTGCCTTCCCCAGAGCCCTGAGAAGAGGGGATTCTTCCAGGGGCAGTAACATCAGTCCCAACATGGCAAGGCTCTGCCTTGCTGGAGGAAATGAATTCCTCTCGATGTCTGAGCCCTTTCACTGCTCCTCTCTCCTGGAATTTTCAGCCTCCACAAGTGTGACACTGCCATGCCCTGATTTCCAGAACTGCTGCCCATTTGCAATGCAGCTGGAGCCCAGCGGAAGGCTGGGACACGGTGCTCAGGCACTGCGAATCCTGCCTGGCCTTTTCCAAGTGACAAAGCCTCGGGCTCTGGCCAGGCCTGAAAGAAAGCACCAGGCAGAGAGCGTGGAGGAGTGGGAAATGAGGCCTGAACTTGGCTTTTAGTGGGGTTTAGGTGCCTGAATTGGGTGTGCAGGTATAAGGATAGGGAAGGTGAAGGAATGTTTGATTTAGACATGGGGAGAGTGTTCCCTCAGACTTGAAGTCCATTGGAAATGAAGTTCGCTTTCCTCTGAAGTCACAGGAGTAACTGGCTCATCACTGTGGGCACTCAGGATGCTTTTTGCTACATCCCAATCCAGCACCTTTGGATTTCTTTAAAAGATTCACTTATTTCTACGTTTTGTGCAAAGCTCTGTTGTTGGAGATCACGCCTGTGGGCTGTGCTTACTTTTAGTCCCCATTGTCCTCATTTACATGGCAAAGTTTTGCCTTTCCTTCAGGCTGTGCAGTGCGAATTCAATGTAGTGGGTCTTGTACTGAAAGGAGTCAGGGCAGACCTTGGGATAAGTGGAGCCAGTTTTATCCTACAGTATTTCTTTCCCCCATGCACCTTTGTGAGCACTAATTTCTACCTCAGGGAGGTTAGGGTTTTGTCTTGCACCTTCTTCTTAACCTCCTGACCTGCCTGACAAAACTGGGTGCTGTGCTGCTCTTAAAGCCACAATAAATGAAACAGAGCCGTGGGCCAGAACAGCGGAGCTTTTCCTCCCGTTACGAGAGCGCGTTCAAAGCTCCCCAAGAAAGGAGATGTGACTGACTTGGATAAAAAGCCTTGGCAAGGGGCCTTGAAGAGGCCACTACAGAGAGAACCTAAAAGTCGAGGTTCTGAAAGGAACTCGCCGCTCGGAAGTCGGCGCTTCAGAGAGGAGTCACAACACACCCATGGGCAGGTTTTCTGTGGCTTTGTGCTCATCCTCAGCCTCGTCCCGGTGAACTGTGGAGAGCCACAACAAGGAGGAGCTGCCTGACCCTGGAGATAATGAGACTGACCCTGTTGCCACAACCTTCTCATGGGCCACGGGTGGGATGTGCCCTTGGGGCCGCCAACTAAGGACGGGGTGGGGACAGAGCAAAGGTTGGGGAGGCTGTTCTAACTTTGTAGGACTTCTTTTTGTCTTTGTCCAAAGTTGCCCAGAGAGCTCAAAGCCCTTTGATCCCATAAAAGCTGAATGTTGGAGCTGATGCATCAGCAGCAACTCGCTGAGTTTGTTGGAACACTTGGACAACTTGTCTTTGACCCAACACAATGCAGAGGTTACTTCAGCCTGGGATTTCACATCAAAAAATGACATCAGCAGTAGAATGAATGAATGAATGTAGAAGTAGCAAGTTACAGGACCGTGGTGTTAATCTAAGGCTTATCTTGTGGGAATTGCCTCCTACTGTTCACTGCAACAGCATTCAAAGAGACCACAGAACCCCTGGAGAGGGAGACGAGATGTTTATCTCGTAGAATGGGTCACCTTGGTTTAGTTTATCTTTGTGGAGACACAGCTGTTAGGCATTAATGTTGTATTTAATGTTTGTGCAGCCAGTTGTGATTTTGCTCAGGTTTTACTTCTTGCTGATGTGTTCTTGGAGCTCCAGTCTGACCTTTGGAATTTTTATGAGGTTGTCGTGTCACAGGAACAACTGGAGGAGGACCAGGCCTTTGGAGGAAGTGCTGAGCTCAGTCCCCAGCGCTTGACCAAGGACAGTGTCAGCAGAAAGTGGTATTTTATGAAAGTACTGGAGCACTCACTGTATTTTGTGGCAGACTTGCCACTAAAACGACTTTGGAAGCCCGAGAGCCAACACCCCTCCCCGGGGCTGCCTTTGGGACAGGAGTACCCGCAGTGACTCCGAAATGAAGGAGGCTGAGGGTCCCCACGGGGGCTTTGCATTTCTCCTGGATGCAAGGTGCTCAGGGCAGGGATTCCCACTGGGATTCTTCTGATTGCCAGGAGTGAGGGGGTCTCAGTTCTAGACTCAGTTTTATCCCAACAGCTGATGTCGTGGCCTTTGCAAGACAGCAAAGGAGTGACTCCAGACCAGTTGTGGAGCCAAGGGAGGCATCTCTGTCCTAAAATTTCTGGTGGGAATTAATGATGGCCAAAATCTCATGAAGACTTGCCTGAAAACTTGATCCATGGAAACAGATGTATAAGGGAGGTTTTTATCTTGGATATCTTCAGGAAATAATGGGTCAGGAGCCAGTGAGATAAAAGGCAGTGAAAACCACTTTGACACTGCTCAGTTTATTTAAAATCCCTCTGTATTTCTGGTGGCACAGGAGCCTGGTCAGCAGTAAACTTGGAAGGGGATGTTTAAAAGGTTGAGCTTCAGTTTATTTAGGCCATCACTTTAACTTCCTTTACACTGTAAACTTTGAGAGGTGTCTGTATTTCAGTCGTGGAATGGGTCATGTGCAGCCGTGGATAAATAATCTGGTCCATAAAACAGGACAGGCACTTGGTACATTGTTATGGAAAACATGGATGAGGTTTGGAAGGAAAAACCCAGGGAGCTGCACGGCAAAATTCTGCTTTTAGTCAAACCAGCACTTGGGCAAATTTATGTTATAACAAAGTAAATGAAATTGCATGGATTTACATTGAGGTAACAGAGCAAATTGGTGCATTATCAGCTCTTCCTTATGGAAATGGCACTTAGGGAGAACGACACTGGTGCACTTTTATGGTGGAAACTAAGCCTGAACTGACTCAAATTCAGCCTACAGGTAGCAAAGCTGATTGGCCACTTATTTCTCTTTGAAACTTGTAAGCACCTGCAGGGTGTCATGCAGGGCTCTCTTAAAANAAAAAAAAAAGGGGAGTTTGGGGTTGTTTTTTCCAGTGGGGGAGCTCCTTGCTGCTGGGTGTTTTGGGGGACAAAATTTCCAATTATTTCAGAGAGGAAATAAGATATCCTTATAAAAGAAGAGCCTCCAGGGCCCAATAAACACAGGTGATCCTGTAAGTTCTTCTGCCTTGGAAAAGCTACAGGTTGCTGTTTCCTTGGAAATTGGAAAGAAGGGACCATCTGTTGTGTTTCCTGCATGTTTCCTAAGCATCCACCAGGACACAGAAGTGACCTCGGGCTCTTCTGGACCTTCAGCCTGCTCAGCACAGCCACCCTTTCAGTTTGCTGCTCTGAGCAAGAGGCAGTGAAATGTTTAGTGAAAAAGTGAAGAAAAATAGAAAATTTGCCCTGACTGAGCCAAATCCACATTTAGATAATGCTCACTGGTTTTCAGGCCAAGGGAAAGGTGCAAGGAAATACTCGTAGAATTTATTTTTCACATTATCTGAAGGAAACTTGGGCATGTTAAGTCAGTGTTTGGTTTTGAGCGGGTGAGGTGCTGGGGTATCTTGGAGCTGGAATGGGGAATGGAAGTGACTGGTGACTCTTCTCCTAAACTTTCAGTCAAATCCTACTCTGTATGAGCTTTCAGTGAGCTGGGAGGGGGAGAAGAGGGTGTGTGGGTTTTGGTTTTTTAGTTCTTTACCTTTTTTCCTGTTCGCTTTTCCTTCGGAGAAGGCGCAAAGGCAGAAACCTTTCCAAATGACATTCCTCCCTCAGCGTCCATCCTGTCCTGATGGAGTAGGAGGATCAGAGGCTGAGCACAACCACAACCCATCTTCCTAAAAACATGAGTGAGATGGAGATTTATTCTTGTGAGAGTGTCAAGCCCTAAATTCTTGGTGTCACTCCCCCATACACCCAGCACCTTCTCACTGTTGCTGAACAAATGTATTTTTATGTTTTATATTGATGGCCTTGGAGCACATGGAGCAAGGTGGAAAGTGGCCAGGGTGGAATGAGATGAGCTTTGAGGTCCCTTCCAGCCCAAACCCCGCTGTATTTCTAGCAAACAGCAAAACTGTGGTTAGCAGGTTTTCCTGGTGGTGCTGCCCACATGATGGAATTGGCTTTGAAGCTGACAAGGAGGTTCTGGAAATACAGAGTGGTCCTTTCATAATCACTTTAATGCATCCTCATTAGAAATGGAAGCGACGTGCCTGGTTTCAAGTGACTTCGCTGCAAAAGGTTTGCACTGAAAATGAAGGTATTTATTTCATCTTGACAGTGTCTTGCTCTCTGTGTTCCTGATCTCGGAGCAGGGGATGAAAGCAGCGGGATCATCAGAATTGTCTCCATTTATTCAGCCTCTGTGAGGACTGATTTAACTAAATAACTCGCATGTAGCCAACCTGGATAACACGATAAATACCTGCTTTGCTGAACTGCTGTTATTTCAGACCATTTATTTTCATTAACCCATCACTCACTTTTATGTTTCACCTCCTCCAATGTTACCGTGGAAATGAATGCCCAGTTTTCAGGTTGCTTCGTTCCACTGAACCCATCGGCAAAGCTGCTGTTCCACCAGGGCTTGGAGGGTGGGCTCCTCTTGGCACCCTTTTGCTTGTTGTTCCTGCCTTGTCTCTTTGTTCCTGCATCCCTGCGTGGCTTTTCAGTTCCCTTGTGTAGAATGGAATGGAAACAGCTGGGAATTGCAGAGTGCAAGGGCGCTGGAAAGCCTTTTGCAAGGGGGAATGGCCTTAAGCTGAAGAAGGGAAGGTTTAGGTGAGATACTGGGAAGAAATTCTTCCCTGTGAGGGGCTGGGATGGAATTCCTGGTTGGACAAGGCTTGGAGCAACCTGGTCTAGTGGAAAGTGCCCCTGCCCATGACGGGGTGGAGTGATAGGAGGTTTAAGGTCCTTCCAACCCAAACCATTCCATGGGACTGAGTCTTACTTTAGACTCTGATTTGATTCTGATTTTCATAATCTGAGCAATCCCAAAATCCCCCCTGTAATTAGGAAAGTGTTGCTGGTGGATTCATCCTCCCAATCTTTTCTTCCATTTACTCTTCTCTCTGATCTACTGTTTTCACATGAGAAAAGACAACAAGCCTTGGGAATGTCCATGTTTTGGGACAGTCTTGCCATCATTACATCTTCTCCCCCCTCAGTTTTTTCCTGCTGAAATCCATGGATAGTTGGAGGCACTGGAAGCCTTTGTGATGGGGGAAGATGCTGCTTCAAGTCTGAGAATCAAAAGCAAGGAGATCTGTAAAAACACTTCATTAGCATTTTGACAATTTTGTGATCTTAAAAATAAGAGAGGAAAGCATGTTAAAGACAAGGTTTGTGCATTTGCTGAAAAGAACAACTGTTTTTACCAGCATTTTACCAGCAGTGACAGGTTTCCCGGAACAATTCCATGAAGTGACAGTTTTTTAGAGCAGAGAGATTCTTGCAAAGGTCTGATGAGCCTCGAGATGGAGAAATCTCAAAGTGCTCTCCAGTTTTTAAAGCAGCAGCTCCAGGTCACATTTGTGCCATCACCTGGGCCAGGATGATCCCTCCAGACTGGGGAAGGCTCCTGTTTGCAGAGTATTCACTTCATGAACTCTCTGCAGCAAAATCATCCCTTTAATTGAAGCAATTCTGTCTCAATTTAAGAATTCCTGTGTGTTGATGGGCGAGTGAATGTTTCAACAGGTGGGCTCAGATGGGAAGCAGATCCCTGCCAATAGGCTCAATGGAATCAGGTGGATGAAACATTCCTTGCCTGGGACAGAAGCAGCTTGTGAGGTTTGAACATCCTTCTGAGCATTCTGTTCCTCGGCTCGACTCTGCAATCTGTTCCAAAGAGGCTCGTTTTGAGTCCTTTCCTGCTGGAATCAAGCCATTTTGTTCCTCTACAATCAACATTTCACATGTGTGGCGTGTGGAAGTTTGGGATTGACCTGTCAAAATGTTCACAGGATGGAAAAATTATGAATTGCTGAGATGCTTTTGGGGTTGACAGCTTGGTTTGTGTTTGGTGGGAACTGGGTGGACTTGAGCATGATGTGCTGTTTTGGCTTAAAATAATGGAGCAGAAGGATTGGGATGGACGTTACAGGAGCCCAGGATTTCTTGTGCCGGTGTTTGTCAGAGATGGGAATAATGGGGTGCCTTGATGGGAATGGGTTTGTCATTCCTGAAAGGCTCATTTTTCTCTCATGAGCTGCAGATGGAGCAGATTAAGCTCTCCGAGCTGGGGCTGGGGCCTGGGGACACCTCTCCCAGGGGGGATGTGAAGCTCAGTCCCAGAAACACAGAATATTCCAGGTTGGAAGGACCCACAAGGATCATTGTGCCCAACCCTTGAGTGAATGGTCCATACAGGGATCAAAGCCACAACCTTGGCATTGTTAGCACCTTGTTCTAACCAGAAGTGTGGATTGTGAAGACATGGGAATGTTCTTGGGGCAGAACTGTGTCTTCTGGACAGGTATTTGTGGTGGAAGCAGCAAGGAATGTGGGAACTGGGGGGTTATTCCAGGGATGGGTGTTGCAGTGCAGTCACCTGCCTCCTGCCTCAAGAATGAGCCCTGGAATTGGTCCTGGACCTGCTTTTGAGGTGTGGAAAGCCTGGGAACAGGACCGTGATCCAGGTCTAGCGTTTCAGTAGATGGGTATTCCCAGCCAGGAATTATTTAAAAAGAAATAAAACCCCTCAAAATACGCAGCCTGTATTTTCTTGCTGCCCACACACACATTTAAATTCCTACCATGGCAAAAACTGACTCCCATTCCAGTTGCCATGGAAGGGGCATCAAGTCAAAGCTCATTTTGCATCTGTTCCCTCTCAGTTAAACAACATGAGCCTGAAAATACAAAATACAAAGGAGAGGAAAACAGTTTGATTTGTATCAAATTGCAGCTTGTACCAAATTCCACCGAGATATAATGGAAACCTTTTGTGCTGAGAGCCAAAAATCTCTGCTGACAAGCTGATGGGAGAAACTATGAATAGTAAACCCAAAATTTTAAATTTGTTGAAATCTGGATCAGTGGGGGTTTTTTCTGAGCGTATGCCTTTGCTGCCTATTTCTGTGTTGCCTTTTTCCCTCTAACTGCTCCACCAGTGAATTTTGCAGCAGGATCTGGGAATTGCAGCATGACCTGAGTGAGATTGGTTTGAAGCTCTTGGGCACCTCCAGATTTTTCTGCAATTGTTGGGATATGGAGATGCTGAAAACCCGTGGAAGGTAGAGGATTGTGTGAAACCTGGTTTAAGAACGTTTTTCCTTGGTGTGGTGACTCCTGAGGTTCCCTGAAGATGATTTCAAGGAGCAGGTCACCCAGCAAAGGTCAAATCAATTGAGTAATGATTAAACAGGCTGATAAATTCTTTGGAGGTACCACTGCCTTTCTTAAAATCAAACTTGTTACCCTGAAGGCAACAGAAAAAAAATCAGAAATAAATTGAAAATAGAGAAATCGACAGTGGCAAAATAAGGCTTTTGCTTTAATCCATGGAACTGGTTCTGTGGGAATGTCATTTCTCCTCGATCGGTGAAGTCTGTAGGATATTGAAGGTTTATGAAATAATGGATTCCAGGCTGGTACAAAGTGCATGGAGGGATGGCTGGATGCTCTTACTTGTGTTATGGGTTACTCCAGAATTCTTTCTGGACTGAAGAAAATCATTTGTCAATTATTGCAGATCAAATATCCTTTAAAACAGCAAAAGGTTGTGCGTTTTGTGAATTATTGCCTGCAACATTTTTATACCTGAGTGTCCAGCTCAAAATCAGGCAGGACCTGAGGCTTTACCTTCTCATTCAGCTGCCAGGGCAGAGCAAGACCAACGTGTTTGTTTGCAGAAGGGTTTTTGGGAAGCCCAGCTTGCCAAAAGGATCTTCCCTTAAAAAAAGATCCCTGTTTTGAGGGCAGAAATAGCATTTCAGGTGCTTGAGCAGCCTCTGCAGTCTTCAGTTTCTGGGATCTTCAGAAAAGTTCACTGTGGAGTCCATGAACTTTTAGGTGAACATTTAATTAGGGGGCTATTCCTGCCTGGTGTCCCATTGGGGGAGCTGAACATTAACCCACCCAGAGTGGGGATCCACATCAGGAAGTCCTGGAGCGCCGGATCCCTTCCCAACAGGTGTGTGGGCTGGGATTCGGCTCCTCTTCCAGTCCTTAGCCAAAGGTGAGGCTGTCTTTGAATTCCCAGGGCACTTTGGCTCCTTCCCTGTGCTGCCCCTGGCTGCTTGCAATAGGGCTTTTCAACCTGATTGTGCTTGGGGGGAAAAGCAGGATGGGTGCGGAGAGCTTGGAATTCTCGAGCTCTCCGAGGGCTGACTGTGAGCGCCTGGCTGGGCTGGGGGCTCAGGGGTTGCTTTTAGGAGGGGTTCCATCAGGGAGCACAATTCCTGAGCTAAACTGGGGTGAGATTCTCTTCTCTGAGCCCTGACCCTGCTGCCCCTTGCAACAGAAACCAAACCCGAGTGACTCTGCAGAGGCAGCAGCAGATTTTAACAAGGGGATTCAGTGCCTTGCAGGTCACCCAGAGATGCCAGGGGGTTGTTCGGACTTTGTCTTTCCTTGTTCCGGAGTGAGGAGGTGACACCTGGGACACCTCGGTGGAGCCTTCAGCATCAATCAGTTAGATTCCAGAATCCAGGGGCAAAAATCCCCCTGATTCGGATTAAACATGATGGATGAACAAGTCTGGCATTGGGTTAACGTGCCAGCTCTGGGCCCACGGCAGCAACGTGTGGTCAGTGCATTCTGAAGGCTGCAAAAGCTGCCGGGCTGGGCCACTCCAGGAATTTCCAGGAATTTCCAGGAAAACCTGGGAGCTGCTGTGCTGAGGTCTCCTCAGGGTCTGGTCCATCTGATCCATCCCCTTTGTTCTGTGGAGGATGAAGCTGCTCCAGCCCTCTGGCATTTCCAGCTGTGTCTCCTTTCTCTCCCTTTCTCTCCGTGCCCTGTTTTTCCCTGGATTTGAGGCTCCTCCTGAGCCTCAGCTGGGGCTGAGCCAAGGGGAAGACTGGGCAGGGAGCAGGAAAATATGGATCATCCAGAAACTTAAAGACAAAGCTGAGTCTCTCCTGGTGATTTGCATGAAACTTTTATTTCCCACCACATTAGAGAAAGACCAGTTTCTTCAGTAAAAATAGCAGGGAGGGAATCCTGCTGATTCCCCCAAACCTTTGTTACTCTTTTGTGGGATTGTGATCCAATGTTCCTAATTGTAGCGGAGCCCAGAAGGATATAAAACATTTCATCTTAGTTAAAAGCGGCAAAATTCTCTGAGAATCTTTCCCCCCTCTGTGTACACATTAAACTGCATCAGATCAAAACTTCCTTTAAATGTTTGGTCTCGTGGAGATGTTTTCCCTTTCATCCCAGCTGAGGCTTTTGTTATTGCAGGCACTGAATAAATCTGCTCCTGCCCTTAGGAACTTAATTGAATTTTTTCTTTTTGTTGTAAATATGCAAACAGGATTTTGCCCATGTTAAAAGCGGAAAATGAAGTAGAAACAGACAAAATCTGTCACATTTTAAGGAGTGTGGCACCTGGGCCTTTCAGCACAATGACAGCCCGGTGTCTACAGGAGAGAAGGACTGTGGAGGGAGGAGAGGTCGTGACAAGGTGTTCTCTTTTGGGTATTTATCAAAAGACATTTGAAATTTGGAGTTTTATTTCAGTCCGTGCTGTTTTCTGTAGCGACATCTCCTAAATGGGTCATTGTATTTTATCAGCAAAACACATTGTTGTTGTTGTCGTCCAAAGGATTCTCAACAATCAATATTATCTTTTCTGAGGGGAAATAATAACATTTTGTGAGTGTCTGGACTCAAAGTGTTTCTCAGTGCTTATCTCCACTTTGTTTTCTCTCATCCTGCAGTAAATTCAGTCACTCTTCACTCGTGTACCAAATTGATCCATAAACATTTCATTACCAGCAAACGTGCTGCTCTTCCATCAAGGGTTTTAATTGCATCCGAGGCCGAACGTGGGGACGGCAGATAATGAAACCAAAGCTCCATTAACGCACACAAGTCTGAAACCGCATTTTCTCCCTATTTGCAGAGTCGTTTTGCTGCATATCAGACCAATCTGCTGCTTCCCTTTTCAGCCCAGCGCATCTTGTCTCGGTTTTTTCTGCTAAACAGCCCAGGTCAGCCTGGAGGGGGGAGGACCTCGAGCCAGAGGAGCTGATTTTGTGGATTCCCCTCTGGCAGGAAAGGAAGGGGAGCTTTGATCTCCCACCCCTCAGGCTTGTGCCCTTCCCACAAAGGTTTGTATAAAGAGGAGCAATCACAACCACTTCTGCCACAGCTTCAGAAGAAAACTGTGTCCACTGTGGCTTGGTAAGGAGAGGGCACATCTAAGGGAGCTTTGCTGGAGACAGAGAGATGTTTCCTCATTAAACTGAGTTCAAGCAGCATTTGGACAGCACTCCCAGGCACATGGTGGGATTCTTGAAGTGTCCTGTGCAGGGCCAGGAGTTGGATGGGATGATCCTGATGGGTCTCTGCCAACTCAGCATATTCTATGAAACTTCCTTAAACTTTAGAATCTGTTTCAACCTTGCAGCTCAGAGGGGCTGGAAACCCATCCCAACAGCCTCGGCTGCTCCATGGAGGGACCAAGCAGGACATGCAGGTTCATGGCTGTCATTTAGAGACCTGTCTTGGTTCTAAATGTGCTGGAGGGGCATAAAGGGGGACACATTACTGTAGGAAGGAATCATGGAATCACAGAGTGGTTTGGGTTGGAAGGGACCTCAAAGCCCATCCAGTCCCAAGGGCAGGGACACCTTCTGCTAGCCCAGGTTGCTCCAGCCTGGCCTTGGGCACTTCCAGGGATGGGGCAACCACGACTTCTCCAGCAGCCTGAGGAGGTTGGGCAATGCTCAGCCTGTCCTGGAGCTCTGCTGCATTATAGAACAGCCATGTCTGTTTTGATTAAGAACAACACTTTCCCCTGCTCTCCTGTTTCCATGAATATTTAAGTTAATTAAGCTCAGCAAAGATTTCATTTCAGCTTAATGACTTCTAAATGTGACTTTTTATGTCTGTGGAAATGAGTGAAACACGACAGGCACAGCTCTTAATCCCCCTAATGATGGAATGGATGCATCCCAAGAACAGGGGCAGCAGGATTTTCTCCTCAGGAGCTGTTACATCCCTGGCCTTGTGGTGTGAGGGGCGTTGAGCTGCCTGGAGGCTCCAAAGCTGCTCCATCACTTCCCTCCACAGCTGGAAAGGGGAGAGAAAATAGAGGAAAAAGGTTTGTGGGTCAAGACAGGGCTGGGACAAGGATAGTGGCAAAGTTGCTGCAATGCTGAGTTGTCTGGAGCACTAAACAGCACCTTGGTGAGGCGGATGTCAACTCCTCCATCAGGGAATTGGATCGGGAAGAGGCCAGAGATGCTCTCAGGATTGTATTGCAGTAATTTATGGGAGAGGCGTCGCAGGTAATGATGGCAGCAGAGCACTCATATGTGCCCCTTATGCGTTTTTCAGCCATTCCTCACAAATTCCTGCTCTGTTCTTCCCAGGAATGGCCTAAGTAATACCTGCTGGTGACCCCTGGGACAGTACATAAAGAGATCCCTTTCATTCCTTGGCTGCCACTGGAGGGAAAGGCTCAGACAGTGTGTATTTAGAAAGATGGCTTGGAAAAGAACAGCCTGGAATGATAAAAGTGTGGTGTTTTGTGGAGCAAATTCAAGGAGCAGGAAATTCCTGGGCATCCCATAGCCTTCCTTTTCCCTGAAGAAGCTCAGGGATGTTGAGAAGAGTGAACCAGCAGCTGGGACTTCCAGCGAGCTCACCTGTGCTTGGGCTCCACTCACATCTGGGGAATGAGGAGGGGGATGAACCTGCCGCGCCCTGAACTGTCCAACAGTGCCAAGTCAGAGTAATACTTGACTTTTTTCCCCATCCTAATCCTTCCCAGTGTTGGGGGTGGAGGGGCAGATGAAGATTCTGTCTTAAGCTGATGGGTCTTGACTCAATTTAAATCCAGCTCAGAGTGTTAAACTGACATGTAAGTAGGTGAGTCAAGTGCTCGGTGTCTTTCAGAACAAGCTGTAGGTGTGTTGTGATTCTAATTTATTTCTTTCTAACTCTCCTAATGGGATAAAACGTACAAGGGGGATATAAATACTTGGATGACGAACAAGAAGAGCTGGGATATAGTTTGAAGTTGAAGCTGCATCCCCAGAGGCAAATGGCAATTGAAATTAAGCTGATTAGGAGGATGTTCTCACCTCATGGAAGGTGGTCTCCAGGGGACCACCTGGAGGGGGGCGAGAGCCTCTGAGTTAGTCCTGGCTTGGGTTCTCTCCCCATTTCTGCTGCCAGTTCTGCTTTGGGGATTCGAATTGTTTCCTTTTCCTTCACCCCTTTTGCTTACAGTGCAGTGAACTCTGTTCCTGCAGACACCCGGGATTCCTGGCCCACCAAAAGGCTTGGGAGAGGTGTCTGGTGGCTTGAGGGTGGAGCAAAGCACTTGGTTGGTAACAGAGAACAGCAATACTGATACAAACCAGTGACTTAACAAAGCTTGGTATTCAGTTCAGGAATGGTTTAACAGGGTTTGATGGCAAGATAATCTGGATTGTTGAGTGTAGAGAGCACAGGGTCAGCCAGAACTGTCAGGGAGACCCCCCCTGCTCAGTCATGAGGGTCCCTGCATGTCCTAAAGCCTGTGCTGAGGGGAGTCCTGCTGCACATGGACCCAGGTTTAGTCCCAGATTTGGTCAGTGGGTTCTGTCTAAAGGGTCACATGCACACAGCCTTTTTTATGTCACTTAGCCAAGATTTCAAAGCCTAGCTGCTGTTAATCACTTCCCAAGGATTCTTTACAAGGAATCACTCCGACTCCAGGAGTGACTGAGAGCTCCTCTCAACCTCTGAGGAGTAGCTGCCTGCTCAGGGGCAGCTCCTGGGGCTCTGAGTGCAGGAGACCCCCAGCCCTGGGCTCTCCACGCTCTGTGCAGTGACGTGAGTGACTCCCAGCCCTGTTTGCACACCAGCTGTGTTTTGGGCTGGCACAGGCTCAGCCAGCCCTCAGCCCTTGGATGTTGAGTGAGATTTATGGCTCTGAACTCTTGTGGTTGATCTGTGAGCCAGATGTGACCACCACTGCTCAGGCAGGAAAAGGGGGGAGAACAGCTGGATCATGGGCAGAGACTGTGGGGCTCCTTCCTGGGGACACCCAGAGAATGAGCCAAAGAGTCAACTTTGTGGTCAGTGCCACCTGCTCGCCAAAATGTCCCATCCTGTGATGGAATGAGGGATTTGAAGCCTAAACCAAGCAGAGCAACCTGCTGTGAGCTCTGACTTTTGCCATCATGAAGGGTCTGAAGGGGCTTTGGGATGAACTGATGTGTGTTAAATAATGGAACACCCAAGTGTAATTTTGGAGCTGGTGGCAAAACATGGATAACCCCCCAAAATTGTTCTTTGGACAAAATAGATTTGCATTTCTTTGTGGGTGGATGGATTAGGAGCCAAGACTGACAAAGCATTTGCAGTATCAAAATTAGGACTTCATGTTTTGCCCCTAAAAGAATCTTTTCAAGAGGCTGATTTTTAACCAACTGCTGGTTCTTAAAAATTTTTTATGGTCTCTAAGTCGTGTGTGCAAAATCCTGTCAGGTGTCACAGTGAATAGATGAAATACTTCCTTCATTTTTTTGGTGAGGTGTCTCTTTGGCTTAAAAGTACGAGGAAGATGAAAAATGGGAATATTATAAGCCTTTGTGTGGAGAAGTGTCTAATGAGGCAGCTTTATCTGCAGCAATGAGAAGATCTGCGTGCGAATATAGGTTGAAAAAAGCCTAAAATACATCATTATTGCTAATCTGGTGTATTTGATGTAGCCAAGAACCTTAATCTTCAGATATCTTACAAGGACTGAGACCAATTGATACACCAGTTTGTCTCATCTTAACTGGCTGTTATTCTGCTGTGGGGATGATCCACAGGTTCAATTAACTTGTCGAAGTTGTGTTCTGGAAATTCAACAGTAAATGGGTTTAAGCTCCTTTAGATTCTGAGCTAATCTTAAAGAACTGCCTTAGATTGGAACAAAACAAGTGAGGGCTCCAAGAATCTTTGTCAGATTTTAAATTCATTTTGTTTCTGGTGGAGAGTATTACATCTGGGACTTTATAGACTTAAGATTATTTTGTCATGTTTTTAATTGCATTTTGTGATGTGTTTTCTATAATAGTGGGGGGGGGAAAGGTGAGTGAAAGAGATTTTTAGCAGTTTTCAATAGGATTTAGCACAGGGGGGACTTGTTTGCTTGTTTGGCAAAGGCAGGGGCTGTCAGAGTTGGCTTTTAATACCTTTATAGTTGTTATATCATAGTCCCTCTCTGCCTGCTGCCCAAATCTGGGGTGTTTGCTCCATCCCAGAGAAAATGCACATTCCCTGGCAGAAGGCTTTGCTCTTTGGATTATTCCCTGGGCCATGAATTCCCTGCAAGGAGCCTGTGCATTATCAGCAGCCCTCGTTCTCTTCGTTAGCGCTGTCAAAGCACAGTGGATGGGCACAATTACCGAGGAGTTCTGGGCTGGTGAAGTGGATAATGAAAAGTGCTCCTGACACAGTCTTTGCAAGCCATTAAAAAAATTAAGGTAATGATTCAAGTGCAGAGTTTCACCTGAGCTGTTGGGAGAGCTCTGTGGACCCCCTGGATCAGACACTTTCAACATCCCCTTTTTGCCAGGAAAAGTTCCCTCTGCTGTTTATTCCCTGGGTGATTTCAGCAGTGATGGCACAACACACCCTCAAGGGAAGGTCTCCTCTTGGCATCAGTTATTAGAGGTCTTGAAGTAAGAAGGTTTATGATTTTGCAAGTCTTGTTTGGCTGTTTGGAGGTGGGGGGTGTCCATCCCACACCGCTGGGTGGGTTTTAAGCCCTGTGAATGTTCATTCCCCATGTGACTTTGGCCCAGCTCGTATCATGGAATCACAGAGTTATTAAGGTTGGAATAGACTTTTAAGATCATGAAGTTCAACTGTCAGCCCAACACCACCACCACTAACCCATGTCCTCAAGTGCCACATCCACATGTTTTTTGGACACTTCCAGGGATGGTGACTCTGCCACCTGCCTGTTTCAGTGCTTTACAGGGGTCCAGGTGCCCAGCCCAGCTGGATGTGACCTCATTCCCCACCAGTCCATGGGTCCATCCATCCATCCATGAGTTCACCCTTCCCAGCCTTGGGCTGCATCTTCTCCAGGACAGAGCCAGCATCAAGAGCTTTGTTAAGTCCAGGCTGATACATCCACACCTGCCCTTCAGCCACTCCCGGTGCTCCAGCCCCTTCCCCAGCTCTTTTCCCATCCCTGGTGACTCTCCTGCCCCTCAATGTTCACGGGGTGAGGGAAAATCCTAATCCAGCCCCCCAAAACAGGGGTGTTGGCTGGAGTTGCCTGTCTCAGATGCTGCCCGGGGTGTTTGGAAGCGAAGCACATCCATCTCAGGGTAAAGGCTATTTCTCAGCCACTTCATAAAGTTCTTAAGAGCCTGGACCCGCTGCACTTCCCGGGGAAGATACGGCACACTCGATACCTGCTTTCAATTTTGCCTCTTAACTGAGGGAAAATGAAAGGGTTTATTTCAGCGGCAAACTGCTCCTGCTTTATGTAGGAAAACCAGTTATTTTTTAATGATGCTCAACATTTCCAGCTTATGTAGTAGTCAGTGGATAACTTGCACTCTTGGAGCATTAAAAATTGAAGGAGTCTTTGGAAGTTATTTGGTGTGGAGTTAATGACACCTTTGCTGTTGGCTTCTGTGGGAATGGATGCAATAATGTAGGCAATAAAAAAATTGCAAAGACCAGTCAGAAAACAGCGAAGGTTGCCTCAGGATTGCCTTTGGATAGGACAAGATCTTCTTTCATATTCATCAACTTAATTTACATCAAACTCAATTTATAGACTTGGTGAGACTTTTTTCCCTATACCTTTAAAAACTCCACAGAATTCTTCATTAAATCCTACAAGGAGGTTCAAAACACTTAAAAATGCATGATTAATTCCTCTCCTGTTCTGTAGGGCTTTTACTGAATTGTTCAGCCTTCACTAGGAGGTCCTGGGAGAATTGTGACAGAATTACTCAGAAAATTTCATATTCAGGGAGATTTTATGCTGCACATCTTCCTGCTCTGAAACGCTGCTCAGAGAATGATGATAAGGAGGGGAAATTGTACAGGGAGGGTTACTCTGCAAACATCTTTTCACTGCTAATGTGATTAAATGCATTTGGTAATAGCTGATGAAGATCCATTGCAATCTAAGAGGGTCTGAAAATTAGCAAGGGTGTGGATTAATAGGACCAAAAAATGACAATCCAGGATATTGCCTTGTAAAACATCCATTGCTTCAACTCCTCTGGCTTAGCATCACTGGAGTAAGTCCACTTTTTAAACTGATAGTGAGAAAAGATGTACTGGGGATGTCACAATGAGCTGATGTTTAATAAAATATCTTATTTTTGGCACTCTCTGAAGGTCTCCTGCACAGCTCCTTCCTGGTGTTTGCCTGTGAGACTCCTGGGCAGGAGGAAAGGCTGGTGCTGAGCAGGTCTCCCAGCAGAGGAGAGGAATGAGTCTTTCCAATGGGATTGCAAGCAAGACGTGCCAAATTTGGGCAGCCAGTGTGCTTTGGGAACAGAGGACGCTTCTTCCCTCTCTAATGAGAAAACAATATATAACATTATGCACAGTGAGAAGGGCCAACACATATCTGCAGTGCCTGATCCCACTGAGGCTGCAGAGGGAAGAGCTGTTGTATGTGGGGTTCACATCCAGGGCCAAGCCAGGAGCTCCTGGAAAAGATGATGCTTTGCTCATGCAATAGAGCTTGATGTCACTGAATTTGCCTCTGGAAAAGGTTATCTCGGATTCTGTGAAGGGAATTCTGGCTTGGGTTGCAACACCTGGGCCAGAGAAGCGGTGACAGGGTTATGATCATTTCATGCTGGTGGGAATCGAGACTCTCTTTTAGGCAGACCCAGATCTGCCAGCTCTGCCTGAAGGGCTGGAGATCCATGGAGTGTTCCCTGGGGTCACCAGGGCTGCAGGGACTCGGTATCTCTGCAAACCAGGCTGCTGCCCCTGGGATTTCTACCTGCAAACTCACGGGCCAGGTTTGCAAAGGAGCTTTGTGTGAACAGCCTGCCCTTTGCCCGTGGCTCCCTGGCTCTCTCCCCTGGATCCTGCACTGCTCCCAATAACTCCTGCTTTTCCCTTGCTCCAGTGGAGCAAACAGCTCTGTGGATGCTCCAGGAGTGTCTTCTCCATGTGCTGTAGCTCAGAGGGATGTCACTTGAATGGCTCTTAAAATTAGGTCTGTCTGGGAGAGAATCATTTAAATTCCACAGTTAAAACTCCTGGTGATTGAGAACAAAGGCAGCTGCTCTGAAGGCTCCAGGAACTCGCTAATGGCTGGAAAGAAGAGGGTCAGGGTCTGGTTGGGAATTGTTTAAAATCCTTCCCTCCCCATTACTCCTTCTTTAAGTGACACCTTGATAGTTGCATCAGGGGAGTTAAATGTGGATTGGTGACACACCAGCTTTTGCAGGGAGGGCTTTTTCACTCCAAAATGGAGCTGATTTATTTTTGTGCTGATTCCCACCAGTTGTCGAGGCCATTAAATATCCTTAATTGTCTAGAAATGGATTCACATAATAGAGTCGTGGTCATTTGGAGCTCCAGAGCTGGGGCCTGGTGTGTCACTCAGCAGTGATGACCTGAAATCACTCCGGGTCTCTCCCTCCCTGATTTTTGGAGTGTTTCTGCAGGCTGGCTCTGGATTCAGGGTCAGAGCAGCCCTTCAGCTGCTGGAGAGCCAGGATTCCAGTGCTACCAACATCTGGGATGAGACACATGAGCTGCAGGGGGTGGCAGCACCCTGCAAATGTCAGTAGTGGCCATAAATGCAGATAATTCAGACGTCTGATACATCTTTTTAGAAATTTTCAGCTTTCTGATCCATCGAAGAGCAGGGATTGAGGCTGGGGAATTCTCTCCCACAGCAGGGTTCGGACACCTGACCATGTGCAGCAATGCACAGGCCTGGGGAGCACCCCCTTTCTCCCTCTCCTCCTCAACTGGATTCAGTTTCTTTTTTCCCAAGTGCTGCAGGTGCTGCCATGGTTTGTTACTCAGCATTGGTCCAGCAATGAGAGACATGCTCTGTGCCCTGGGATAGCCCTCAGAAAACCTGGGATCAGCTGGGGTGGGAAGGATGGAAGATTACAAATATCCAACTCTGCTCTTCGTTTTTCCTTTCCATTTGGGGGCCAAACCAGTAAAAGGAATAGTTAAAGCAGTGGGAATGGTGCAGTTTGGGAACATTATTCATGCAGAGACAGCTCCAAGGCTCAGGTACCACGTGTGCTCCTGGCAAGGGGCAGCCCAGGCTTGTGTTCCCTGGAGTAAATCCAGGAGAATTAAGGAAAGGAGATTCCAGAGCAGCTGAGACCTTTGCTATCATCATGATGGTGACTAGGAGAGGGACTGGGATGGACTGGGTGTGACTGGTCTGCTGGGGTGGAATATGACATGTCCAGTTAATGAACTTACTCTTTTTGACTGCTCATGCCATAGTTTTCCCCTTCCCAAGTCTCGGGAACCTAACAATCTATTAATAGTTTGTTGTTCCTATGATCACTGTATAATTGGAACAGTGACTCCTCCTCATCCTCTCACTGCCACGACTTCAGTCCCTTTGCCACCTCGAGCAGCTCTGCCATCAAGGCCACGAGAGAACAGCAGCATTTCTGTTGTGTTTTCGGCACAAACCCAAAGATGGTGCTGGCAGAAAACGTGGAAAAACCTGTGCAGCTCCAGCTTCCCTGTCCAGTTGGCAGGAGCACGAGCTCTGTTTAGCTAAAACACTGCTGAAAGTGTTGGCACTTTGGGGCATTTCTCTAAACCGGGCCAAAAAGTCTGACACTGCTTGTTTTGCGTTTTGATTTTGTGTTTGAATTTGAGTACCTGGTTTAAAACCCCAGCCCAGAGTGAGGATCAGAACAGGGATCTGCTGGGCCAATCCTTCAGCCACCAGATTAATGCTGAAATATTGCTCTGAACGCTCAGTTTAAAACAATTAGACAGCAGGAGCATCCTTGATTATTTATTTTTCCCCCCCTTGCAGAGGAGAGAAGCTGTTTGTGGTTATTTTAAGCTTTTCTTTGTGCATGGGGCAGCTCTGCTGCTTGTCTTTAATGCTGGAAACACACAGAGCAGATCCTGGGGCTCAGGATAGTTTGTCAGCTCGGGAAGAAATGTCTTTCCCTTGGGAATGGCTCAGGGGATTGTGTAATGCGCATATATAAAATAATATTCTAATTTGGAAATAATTGGAACAAGATACACTTGACATTGGAAGTCGACGAGAATAAAAAGGAGTTTTGGTTAATGTGACATAGCACTTTTAATGCCTGGGAGCAAGAGGAAACAATAAAGAACTTCGGGGACTTTAATCTTGTTTGTCAAGTAATTTATCACAGTTGTTTTCATAAATCTCACAGATAATCAGCAGCCATAGCAAATGGGACTGGATTGCACATGAGCCCGTGTGGTGTTGTGTTCACTGTGTCTCGTATGACAGCGTGGCGGGTTGGAGCTGGGCACGGGGCACAGATGGCCTTTCAGGAGCTGGGGGACACCTCAGCCATCGAGGAGCGTGTTTGGGGGCCTGTCTGGTGTTTGCCTTCTCATAATTGCGGTCACAGGAATCCTGGAATGGGCACTTCCTTGACATCTGGATGCCAACCTGAGCTCCTCAAGGCTTGAGGTGTGTGGATGGAGGGGATTCTAATTCAGGGGGTGCTTGCAGAGCAATCCCTGCCCATCTGCAGCTGCTTTGCATTATTATTATTACTGGGGACCTTCTGGCTCTCGGAACTCCCTGCCAGGAGGGGGGAGCTGGGTGGGAATTGGGCTCTGCTCCCAGGGAACAGGGACAGGAGGAGAGGAAGGTTCAGGTTGGACATCTGGGGGAATTTCCTCCTGGAAAGGGTGGCAGTCCCCATCCCTGGAGGTGCCCAAGGAGGGACTGGCCATGGCACTCAGTGCTCTGGGCGTGGGGACAAGGTGGGCATCGGGCACAGAGTGGACTGGGTGGTCTTGGAGGGCTTTTCCAACCTCGATAATTCTGGGATTAAACATTGCCCACGAAATTCCTGATTTTGCTTGGAAGGTTCTTTTTGCCTAGAAACTGTTTTACTCTTGTCATTGATCTTCAGGAAGATTTGTGGAATGCACTTTGCACTTGGAGCTTTTTGGAGCAAAACCTCTTCCTGGAGCCCCCATCCAGCCCTGTGGATGTGGCACTTGGACTCAGGGGGTAGTCAGTGGTGGCCTTGGGGAACAGCTGCACTCCATGGCCTTAGAGGGCTTTTCCAACCTAAGCAATTCCGTGATCAAACAGGTTTTTGGGGTGCAGGTAACAGAGGTGTCACCAGCTGGGGCTTGTGTAGCTCCCAGGTTGAATTCCTGCCCTGAGGAACCCCTGAGAAGAGAGAGCAGGACTTGGGCTGAACACCTGGACTAAGTGCAAACGCTTGTGCAGGACTTTAACCTGGCAGGAACTACCTTTAAACCAGCCCTTGAGTCCTTCCCTTCCTTGACTCAGGCGCAGGTTTTGGATGTGGTGGGAGCACTGGGGCTTGGCCAGGGCCTGGAGATCTGTCTCTATTAGAGAGCTCAGCTCAGGGTGCCTTTGGCTGCTGCAGCAGCTGCATTTTATCACTTTAAAACGCTGGGTAATGCGGCATCAATAAATTCTGGATTAGGGAAATCTGCAAAGAAGCAACAGCCTTATCTTAATTAAGCAAAATATATGACTCCTGCCACAGACCATACCAGGAGCCAGTCAACCTTGTAACACTCACTTTTTTCTTCTCTTTGATACTCCTTTTGGGTGTTCCTTTACAGCAGAAATTGGGGTTGGGGCAGAAAAGCACATAACCTACAAGTACAAGTGGCTGGGATAGCAGGGGCCTGAGCTAAACTCTTCGTAAGGAGCATCTCCTGTGGTTTCTCCTCTTTTAGCCCCTTTGAAGAAGGGACTGTCCCTCAGGATCTCACCCTGGTGCCTTCCGTCCTCCTCCCCGGCACCAGGGCTGGCAGCTTGAAGCCAAAGGAGATCTCCTGCTGGCACTGCCAAGTTTCCCACAGAACTTTAGGTGACTTGGATGAAATGGGTCTGTTTTCCTGCAGAAGCTTTTTTATTGGACTTTTGGGTTTGGTTTTGTGACCCCAAAAACTCAACAGCTGTCTGATACTGTGTGAAGGCCAAGCTGGTGCCTTGTAAAGGAGGATCTAAACCCTCCTCTGCTCTGACCCTCCTTGGGGTACCCTGACTGCTTCCAAAATGCAGTGACCATCCTGGCTTAGCTAAACGTGTGCCAAGCTGATCAGGGAATAACAGAACCGTGGAATGGTTTGGGTTTGGAGGGACCTTAAAGCCCATCCAGTCCCACCCCTTGCCATGGACAGGGACACCTTTCATTCGATCACGTTGCTCCAAGTCCAACCTGGCCCTGAACCCTCAAACACGGATGTTCCTCTGCCCCTCCAAACCATGAAGAGATGTATTTTCAGAGCGTTTACTCCTTGTTTTCCAAACCTGCTCACTTCCTTTGCCCTGCTCTGCTGCCTCCGAGGCTGGTTTTGTGTGGAGGTGAGCGACCTCTGTGCACAGAAAACCAGCAAAACCCTTTCTGTTTTCACACTACAAGGCAGTGTGTGAACTCCAGCTCTGTTCCCCATCCCCATCTGGGATCCCAGCTCTCCCGGGAGAGGCTTCATGGGCTGTGGGTGAGGTGAGGAGCTCCACACTCCAGCGGCTTCTTTCACTCAATCACCTGATTTACAGCAGCTGCTTTGCCTGGACCTGTTTCTCTTCGACTCCTTGATTTATTTGGGAAGGTTAAAGGGGTCTGGGTTCAGGTGGGGAAGTGAACATGCTTCTAAATCCGCCGCAGTGCTGGATTTCAGCGCTGACCCCTTAAAGCTCTCCTGGATTGCTCCCTTGCTCCAAGGCAAGGGGAAGGTGGCATCCGCCTCTCCTTCCACTTGGTGGATTTAACTCCTTCAGCTGAATTCCTCACATTTTCCCGGGGTAACTAGTCCCGTGTCCCCTGGACACACCTCAAACTCCACGGAAATGTGACTTAAAGTCAACCAGATATGCTGGGAAGCTCTGGTGGATTCAGTCACTCGGGATAGAAGGAGCATCCTCTGTGTCTGTGGGGTGGGAGGGACCTTCCCTGCTTCCCTACCTGGACAACTCCTGGACAGTCACAACTGCTGGAAAGACAGTTTTACTTCCAAGTTTTAGATGATTTTTTTTTGAAACTACAAAAGTATTTTTGTAATGCACTTAATAATGAATTTTAGAGACTGTACAAGACCTGAGTCAGGGATGCCTGACACAGAGGAGGGAAGAGGATCTGTTCTTTAATTAAAATTTAGATCAATTCCTACCATTGTCAGGCTGCTCCTGCAGAGCTCCTCAGCTCGTACCCCAGCAGCTCCGTTCCCAGTGGTACTTGTACTGGGAGTCAGTGGATGCTGGTGCAAGCAGGATGAGGATGAGGCTCCTTGATCTTTATAAAACAATTGAGTTTGGTGGTGGAACAGCATTGCCTCTTCCCCCTCCCCACTCCCACAGACAATCAAACCCGATTACTCACTGCTGCTTCCTGCAATCAGGAAGGTACAGATGGTATCAGATTGTTTGGAGGCCACCACAGATAAGCTGTGATGAGAATTCTTTGTTACCAGCGATTCCTAGCTCAGTTCTTTTACTTTGAAATGTTTATTCAGTGAAGGAGAAAGAAACCGTGGGGCTTTTTCATTTTCATTTAGAAACCTCACTGGCTCTCTGCTGTTGCCATTTAAAATGTACTTATGGTCAGAAAAATGATGCTATGAAAAATAAATGACCGGGGGAGTGCCATAAATTTTGCCTGCTCTCTCCAAGGCCCCCAGATCGAATTTGCTCTGCTCACCCATCCAAAAGATGTCCGTGCAGTTTTCCAGTGCTGCGGGAAATGTGGAATTCACTGGAACTGTTCTTCCAGCCTTCTTTGGAGCTGTGCTGTGCCTGGGTCCCTGCAGGCAGGACCAGCCACGTTGCTATGGCAGTGGGACCTGATGGACCAGAGTCTTTGCATCCTATTTCTGACAGCAACAAGCAGCAGATACTTTTGAAAAGGGTTCAGGAAGCTCCTCGGAAAGGAACCGAGTGGTACCTTTTTATCTAAATGTTCTTGTATAGCTGGGAGTGTCTTTTTGGCCTGATTTTCCACCTTCACTGGGCTTTGCAAGCAGCTGCCCAGACTGTTAATTTTACCACAAAAGGTGAATTGAAACCTGCCCACGATCCTTTCCCACGGGTTTTGTGTTCCTGAGGACAGAACCCAGTTTAGCAAAACAGAATCGCTCCCTTGCCAGCCCCGGGGGCTCAGGAAGAGCTGCTGAGGAGGAGCTGGGGCTGGATCCAGATCCAGCGGCGGGGACAGGGCATGGAAAGCCTCGTGGGAGCTAGTGAAGTGGAACTGGGGGTGTCTGCTCCTGCCCTCCTGCCCAGCCCTCACACCCCAGCTCTGCAGGGACGTGTCTCTGCAATTCCTTTTCCAGTTGCCGCTGATGTTTTACATCGGCGTGGAGTTTTCAGGAATCCTGAGGGCACTGCCCTGTTGACCTTGGAACAGCAGCTGGAGAGAGCCATGGCCAGTGCTGCTGAAACTGTGTTTGGGTTCTCTTGCAGAGGGACAGAGTCTGGGCAGTGGCTCTGCCCTCTTTGGGGACATTTTCCCTTTTGTCATTACTCAGACTTGACTTTCTGAATCAAGTGTTTCAGAGTGTTAAAGTGAAGCAGGTTTGCTGAAGCAGATTTAATGGACTGTTGTAGGGATGAGGTGGCTGTGGGTGCACGTTGTGACCTTGGTCAGTCCCAGAAGGGTTTGGATTCAAAGGGACCTTCAAGATTATCCAGTGCCATCCCCTGTCATGGACAGGGACACCTTCCACCAGCCCAGGTTGCTCCAAGCCCTGTTCAACCTGGCCTTGGACACTTCCAGGGATAGGGCAGCCACAGCTTCTCTGGGAATTCCATCCCAGCTCTTCCCACCCTCACAGGGAACAATTCCTTCCCAATATCCCATCCATCCCTGTGCTTTGGCACTGGGAAGCCATTCCCTGTGTCCTGTCTCTCCATCCCTTGTCCCAAGCCTCTCTCCAGCTCTCCTGGAGCTCCTTTAGGCACTGGAAGGGGCTTTCAGGTCTCCCTGGACCCTTCTCTTCTCCAGGTAAAGCCCCCAGCTCTCCCAGGCTGTCCCCAGGGAAGAGAAGCTCCAGCCCTTGGAGCATTTTCGTGGCCTCCTCTGGACTTGTTCCAGCAGCTCCTCATCCTTCTGATGTTGGGAGTCCCACATACAGAGTCTCAGCAGTACCTTGTGCCAGGCAGGATTTGGGGTGAGTTCACTGCTGGTTCTTTGCTCTGGAAAGAAAAGAACCTTGTCATGGAGCAGTGTGCGGAAGAGATCCAGGGAAACAGATCCAGGCAGGTCCAGGGAAACACAATTCACCAAAGTGACATGAGAAGCAGAGTTATTTGTCCATATTTTGCCACCAGAGGCCACGAGCTCAGCTGGAGGGAGCTGGAACGGCTTCACTTTCCTCTCCTTTTTATTTTTAATTCTATGCTGGAGCATTGGGTGCCCCAGCCTGGCTGCTCCTCCTCCTCCTCACACAACAAACCAATATTGACAATCAGGTCAGAACACCTTAAATGCTTGGGAGAAGTTTTTTGGTTCCTTTTGTGAGCCTGTCAGTCTGTATTACCCAGCAGAACAGGAACATTCCTGTTCAGCTCATGCGTTAAGGATGGATCACTCTATTTTCTTACCACAGAACAGAGGAAAGAGAAGCAGCTGTGACAACTTAAGCATTGAAAAATCATAAATCATCTTCCCTTTCCCTTGTCCCCCAGATATCATGAAAAATAAATGTGTGGAGCCCTTTAGGAGATATCTTTGCACTTTTCATTCTTTATAGCTGGGAGGTTTAAAACTGTGGGGCTTTTGACATCACCATGTGACTTTAGAATTGGAGGGTTTAATAAATAATAACTGCAATTAAAATGGCCAGAGATAACACTGCAGAAGCTTTAGGAATAAAATAGTGTCACAATCCTGGTGCTCCATGGACAGAAATGTTCCCAAGAATGCACTGAGTTTCTGAGAGAAGAGGTGGTAATATGACTTCAGCTGATAAACACATCAGGCTTTACAAGAACTGTAGTTATTTAATAGTTGGGGGGCAAAAATACCCTTATTTTGTTTAACTTGCTCTTCTTTTTGGTGGGACCTGTTCTGGGTTACTTACTACTGGAGCCACATTACCTGAAAGCTCCTGTACACCAAATTCTCTTTCTAATTTCTGCCTGTTTTCCTTCAGCCCATGGAACAGCCATAAGGGAAGTTCTTGGCCACAGGAACGTTCCTAAAATTGATTTCAGTGCTTGCAGATGCAGCAGCTCTGCTGTAGCGTCTCCTCAAAGCCCAGCTCTCGTCTCTCACTGGTTCACTCCTCCTTTAGGGCTCTGCCATCCACTTTTATTTGCTCCTTATTCTCCTTTGGGAAAACCCATCTCTATTGTGTCCCAGGAAAACCTTCTGGAGTGTTTCTTGCTCTCTCAAACACAGGACACTTGGCTCAGGACCCACCTTGTGTGACCCACTGCAGGGTTTCATCCTTTCCCCTCCCCAGCTTCAAAACTGCAGAATATTTAAGCAATAAATGTTAATTCTTTTCATTTGGCCCCTGGACGGGTTATCTGGGTACACTTGGATACACCCTCCCTCCCCAGTCCTTGGAATTTACTCCTCTTACCATTTGCTATGTCACTGCAAACAAAGGAAAAACACCAAAGGAAAAATGGCTTGAAGACATTTTTAACCTTCCTTCTTTAAGGTTAATCAGGCCCATTAGAAAAGCTAATTAAAGCAGGTTAGTTAGCATATTCTCCCCGCTCTTTGCTAAAACTGGGAGTTTAAGGGCAGCAGTGACCAGGCTGAGATGGAGTTTGTGCTGCTGTCTCTGCTGATGGTGCCCATCAGTCCTCCGAGGGATCCTCTCTCCCGTGACTTCTCATAGATCTTGGAAGTGGCCACAGCCTGCTTTTTGCTGCCTGACTTGTGCATTAAACTTTCATCCTTCCCATCCCCTCTCTGCTCTGCGAGAACACGTTGGTGAAAATAGCAGTATTTGTTTCTCCCCTGAGGGATTTCACTGTGCTGGGGCCAAGGAAGATGTTTAAAGATCTTCTGTGCCATTGCTTCTGTTTAGTCTTACAGCTTGTCCTCAGCTATTCCGACATCTCCTGTTTTCTGAACTGTTGTGTTTTGGCTACCAGCTATTTTCTCATATCCTCTGACATCACTGACAGTCACACTGGATACACTTCAGCTCCAATCTTGTCTCAGATGAGGGGAAAAGGAGATTTTTCTTTTATGCTTTTTTTCTTGTGACAATACAGACGTGATTTCCCACCTGCTGTTTCCATACCCACTGGACCAGGGGGACAGGAAACCTTCCCACTCCTTTTAATGGCTTTTTTCAGAGAAAAAACTTGAAACCTCTTCCATCTCTGGGATGTTTTCAAACTGAAAGAGTAGGTTTAGATGGATATTGGAATAAATTCTTCCCTGTGAGGGATGCAGGGGCAGCCACAGCTTCTCTGGGAATTCCATCCCAGCCCATCCCCACCCTCACAGGGAGGAATGTCTTCCCAATATCCCATCTACACCTATTTCTGTCAGTTTAAACCATTCCATGCCCTTGTAGAAGTCCAGGTTTGCCTCTTGCATTGAACCCTTTTTTATCTCCAAGGAAAGTTTGACTTGATAAAAGGCGTCGAGCTGAGCTCGGCCCCTCCGTAGCCTCTGCAGCCACCAGGGAGTGGTGACTCTTCCCCCAAACCCACCCGAGCGTTCAGGGAAAGGAAGAGCAAGAAAATCCAGGAGGAATAATAATTGAGTCAAGGATAAAGGGACAAAGTTAGTAAATCACCATCGTTACGCAGGGATAATATTTCTTACTGTCCAAAGAGAATATTAAGCTACTGCCTAGGAAAAGAAAAAAGAAAAAAAAAAAGGCACTGAGCAGAAAAAGTTATTAAGGAAAGATAAAGGAGGAAAGGGAGTATTATGCCGATCCTCCAAACAGTTGTGAATGAATATAGATACACTGTGTGTGATAAAAGAAACACATTTCCCCAATGAGAATTGAAAAAAAACCCCAGTCATTACCAAACACTGATCTGTCTCTCAAATGCTGAGCACCAAAATAACCCACCTTTTCAAGTTTGCTGCTGATAACTCCTAATCGGACCCTTTGAGTCATAAAAACATTTCGAGATTTCGATCTTGTTGTAGAGGAGCAATAAATCAAAGAGATGGGACAGACAGCTCCTCCAGGAGCAGCCCCTGAATCAGTCATTTAGCACTTAAAAATAAAAGTGCCAAAGAAAAACCTGTCTTGTGTGAGGTGTTTATAATAGATCAAATGTTCCTAGCTTATAATCCACGGAATTGTGGGAGCGGCTCCTTTGCAAACGCTCTGGAATTGGAGAATCACACGGTGCCTCAACACTGCAGGGCTTTTGCAGGACACAATTGGCTGCATTAAAGAAGGAATTTTTAAAATACAAAGCACAATTAGTTACTTTTTCAGGTTCACCCCCATCTTGAGGCAGGTTTTGCACGTTCCTGCAGTGAAATCACTGCAGGAAGAATTGAGGGGAGCTTGGTTATTTGGCTGAGTTTGAATTCCACTACTGGATATCCCTTTAAATGAGCGTTTGCTGTGGTGGACGTGCAGGATAGAATAAATCATGGCTTTTGAAAGAGACTGGCCTAAAATCCAAGTACTCCAGAGCTGCCTGTCTGGCACAGCCTGTGGTGACTTGTGTTTTGAGTGCCCCAAGGCTCAGAGGCACAATTTGGTGGGGCTGGTCCCCAATTTGCGTCAGAGACGCTACAGAGCAGGAGTATCTTTGGCTCCAGTCCCTCCCTATATTGACTAGCTGCTCTTGGGCTGGATGTTTAATTAGTGCTACCCATCCCCGGCTCGTTTAAGCAGAAAGACACCTTGAAGCTCTGTGGATTTACTCGTGGCAGGAATTGATGTTTAGGTTCGAAATGACCTTTCCCAGCAGTGTCCACCTGAAGAGATACTCAGACGCAGCAGAGCAGGTGCTGGGGGGTGTAAAGGGGCTCCACGTCAGCCTTAGCTGAGCATCTGGCACGTTTCCTCCCTGCAACCTGTTGAGAAGCAAATTTTAGGGAGCACTTTATGCTAATGCCTTCTGCTGTTTGCCACAGGCTTTTCCAGCCCTCCTGCTGGCAGAGTGTCCAGTCGAATTGGTCTGACAGGGAGAGGCAAAGGAGGGATCTTGGCTCCATCAGCTGGGCTGAGAGTGAGGGGAGCCGACACTGATGGATGCTGGAATGGGAGCACGGGAGCGCAGCAGAACTGTCTGGGTGCTGGCCAGGGCCAGGAGAGCTCCTCTCCTGCAGCAGCTGCACAGCAACGGCTGAGAGTGACCCCAGGACTCACCAACCCTCTTTTGGGGTGTCCTTTTCCATGGGAATCCTGCTGGGGGGATATTTGGGTAAGAAGCGTGGGGCAGTTTTCAAGCCAAAGCCCTCGATGCCGAATGTGTAAATTGGGATTTCATTCCACTGGTTATCTGGCAGACGCAGAGGGTTGTTTTTGCTTTCTGGAATGAAGTAATCCTAAAGGTTAAGCCTGTGGGGTGTTCTCAACCCTGCAAGAATTAATATGGTGACATTTTAGTGCTATTTAAAAAAGTTCATTTTTTTGCCTTCCCACACCCCCGTCCCAGCTTTTTCCTTGGAAAACCGTGTGAGTTGTTTGCTTTGCAGTGGTGGCTCTTTAAAATAAACCAAGAGCTCCCACAACTGTCCCTGTCTGTGGGACTGTGGGGACACAAATCCCTTCCTGGAGACAAGGATCCCATCCCTGGAAGTGCCCAGGGCCAGGCTGGACAGGGCTTGGAGCAACCTGGGCTGGTGGAAGGTGTCCCTGCCCATGGCAGGGGGTGGCACTGGATGGGCTTCAAGGTCCCTTCCAATCCAAACCATTCCAGGATTCGACGATTCTATGAAGTTCAACACCTGGAAACAAGGCGAACATCTGGAATCACTTCAGCATAACTGTCCAGGACAGTGGTGGGGTCCCCACCCCTGGGGAGGTTTAACAGCCATGTGGATGTGGCACCTGGGGACATGGGTCAGTGGTGGCCTTGGGGATTGGGGGACTTGATGGTCTTACAGGTCTCTTTCAACCCAACAATTCCACGGCTCTGTATCCCATCTGGCAGGATGACACCCACCACATCCACCTGCTCTGCCCTTGGGGCCTTCAATATTCCAAAGTTCCATCTCACTGTTCAAGTGTTGTCAGGGAATGTATAAACTGGGCTTCTCTTGTTCCTTCTGGAGAGATAAATGAGACACAAAACCCCACAATAATGTCTTGTGGCTCCAACACGAGCCGAGTGGAAATATTCCACTCAGTTTGTCAGAGTTGCTAAATGTGTGGGGTTTGAAGCAGTTTTTTCCCTGGAAGTTTTGTTTCATCCCACAAATGGGCAGAAAATAAAGCAGTGATGAGTCCCAGCCCATCCCACACCCCCTGTTTTCTGTTCTTGTTTTCCAAGCTTTGAGACACTGTTGAAATATGCAGGAATGAAGTTTTTTCGCATTTCGTGCATTTAGGTGAGTTTATTCTTTGAAGTAATGGAAGGAGTAGGGGGCTGGAGGAGATGTGGGCTTGGGAATCTGTGGAATCAAAGACAAACTGGAGCATTCATCCCTAGCAGAGCAAAAACGGCTCTGAAGGAATTTTCTGTGCCAGGTGAAGAAGGTTCAGGCCCCAGCTCAGCCACCTCCCTCCCACACCTGGCTTTGTTACCTGGTTATTCACAATGCACTAAAAATGGCAACTCTAACGAATGTGCTTTTATGGGGAGGTTGTGCTAATCAGGTATTTTTCTGTGTTCTTCTCCCCTTCTAAAAGCAGAGCATTATTTAAAGTGTCAGCCCCCAAAACTCTCATCAAGAACGAGTTTGGAACGAGGGAAGGCCACGGGGTTTATCTGCTGGAGGGTGTTTCCAGCATTCACTGAGCTCCCAAAGTGCTCAGCCAGCTCTTCCCTGAAACATTTGCAACCAAACTGCTCCCTGCAGCACTCGGGGATTCACTGACAGAAATTGTTACAAGTGCCATAATATAATTTGTAAATGGTGTTGATTTACTCATTGCAAAGCCTTTTGAAGTAAATAGATTGTGTTCATTTTCTCCAACGAGCTGTACATTCAGAAAGACCATTGAAACACTCCATTTAAATATATATGCAATTAAACTAATGATGTTTTAGAACATCCTAAATAACAACACAGCACAAGGACAGCTGTCCATATCCTTTATTTAGGTTTACATTTCTGCTGAACATTTTGCCGGGTTATTTTTCTTATAAATATTAGTGCAAATTATCCATTTCCCTACA
The DNA here is from genome assembly GCA_013396755.1 of Sclerurus mexicanus. NCBI lineage: Eukaryota > Metazoa > Chordata > Aves > Passeriformes > Furnariidae > Sclerurus > Sclerurus mexicanus. Next base: position 237,295 of record VWZF01003689.1, on the reverse strand, counting down.
TCTCAAACAGCAGCAGCTGCCCCCAACCCAGAACTGGCAATTAGAGGAGGAAAGGATGGAAACAAAGGCCAGAGTTAAAATGAAAAGCACTTCAGGTGTTTGACTGGTGTAAAGCTTAGTGCTTTCAGATGGTGTAAAGAGACTCCAGGGCAAAGGAGAATTAGGCCCTGTAATAACCAGAGTAATTATGCAAATTGATATTACAAAAAGGGCTTTTAATTGGGAATGCTCAACAACATTTTAATAGTGCCAGGTCGTTAATCTGGGTGGGAGTCGCTTCTACCAGAAGACTCGTCATGGGCTAAGAAACAGAGACGTGGCAAAGCCTTTGCTGAAGTGACTCCAGATGTTAACCTTGTTTGCAGATGTTGAACTACCTAGAATCATGGAATCCTGGAATGGTTTGGGCTAGAAGGGACCTTAAAGCCCATCCCAAATTGCTCCAAGCCCTGTCCGACCTGGCCTTGGACACCCCCAGGGATGGTTCCCTTGTTTCCAGGAAGGGATTTGTCTCCCCACAGTCCCACAGTCACATGACTTTTCTTTCTCTGCTCTGAAATCAGTATCTAATTAATTTTGTCTTCTCAGTAAATAAATCTCCCAGCAAAACCAACTTCCCAGGTAACAATTTCTGTTTTGAACTCACAAGAACCCCCAATATCTTTGGCACCTTTGAATTTTAATAATCACTGCTTGTGTTTCCACTAAACCTTCTGAGGTCCTTCCATTCAGTGGAGGAATCCACTAATGTTCAGCTTGTTAGGAGAGGAGACCCCTCATTAACTCAGAGTATTAAATGAAACAGTTGAGTTAGTAACCAAATCGACAAAGGAACAGCTGAGTCTCTCTATGATTAGGGACTTTGTCATCTCGTTCATGGATTAATTATATGGTCCATTATACTGAAATGTGTTTTTGATATCGAGACTAGTTTTGTTCTGGAGTTTTTCTACTTGCCAGCTGCTTTAATGTTCTTTATCTTTCTGTGAACGAGCAGCAAATTATAATTTCTTCACTTGAAGGACGAATTTAGAACGTGGTTTTGAATGACTGTTATTTAAAATAAGTTCAAGGATAAATGTGCAGAGAACGCTCTTCAGAAGGGGGAGGTTGGTGCAGCTCTTCCGTGGTGTGGCCCTGAAAGCAAACACACAAAGGAGAACCCCAGGGGAACTGGCTGGAACGCGGCACAAGATTCCCGGGAATCCACCCTGCTGATCGCATGGCATCAAGAGCGTTCTGGGGCTGAAGGACAGCAAGGCTTGCTCTGTTTGACTCCTGGAAGGATAAGGAGGCTGTGGCATGTCCAGGACATCCAGATGTGGAGTGGAATCCCATCGGGGGGATGGGGGCGGTTGGATTTCCCCTCTCGGGGCTTCTCCTGATGGTGTGGCAGCCGCATCCTGAAGCTCCAGCAAGGCCAGGTCTTCAGTGCTGGGGTCTTTGAGGGAATGAGTGGCCTCCTGTGTGTCCGAGAGGGGATTTTCAGGCCGGAATACCCAGGATAAAGTACTAAAGCAACACTGGAGTTGTGCAAGTACCTTGATAAACTCGGTTGTTTCAGCCCTGAGTGAAAATTCAGGTTTGATGGGGGTTGTGGCACTTCAAAGACAGTGATAAGGAAGAAGCCCTTGAAAATGAGGTATGTGTTTATCTCCAGCAGCTGCCTAACTAGGGGAATGGGAAAATTAAATTTGTCCCATAATTATCTTTTGTACAAACAGGCAGTGGCCCTCCAGCCAGGCAGCTTCTAAAAAAGCCTATAATTATTGCATATAATAACTACCAACATTAATCTTAGCTGTTGCTTGTACAAAAATTATAAATTACTGCACCAAATCCTATTACTGCAAATATTAAAAGTTACTCAGCGTTTATTTGAACCTCGATTTTTTTCTTCTTGTAACTTTGTATTAATTTTATCTGTATTTCATAACTCCAGCAATTGCTGGAACAGAGGTTTGATAGATTAAAAAGTTCATTATTGTGAGATTGGAGTAATACAGCAAAAGGAAAGGTCTGAAAGATGGGAGGATTGGGATATTCCTTGGGTTTGGCCACTGCAGGATTCATTCTTGCACAGGGGGTGTTCCTCAGAGTTGTTCAGTTTTGCAGTTGGCCGAATGCTTGAAGTTGTGGTTTTGACCCCCAAACCATTCCAGCCTTCCCTTTCTGCTTGTTCTCTTGGGAGTTCAAACCAAAAATGTCATGCCCAATTTTAAAAGCTTTGCCCAGAAACCAAGAAACCTTTATTTTCCCTTTTGCTTCTGTGCTGAAAACCAGGAGAAAAGTTTGGGCACCCAGTCACTTCAGTCATGAAGAATTTAGAGTGTAAGACAATGTTCTTTTTCAGACTCCGCTGGTACAGAAACACAGGTTTGAAATTCTTCTCTAAGGTATTTATAGAATTCTCTCTGTTCTCCCCTAAATAATCTCGCACTACTGTATTTTCTGTCTAGTTTCCAAGTTTTGAAGGCCTCCTTGGATTGGTTTTTGATATTATTATTTTGGAGGGGAGCATGGATTCTCTTGAATATATTTTAATATATTCCACCTGGTTTGGGAGGATGGAGCCAAGACATGAAACACTTGGGGTGGAGCTTGGGGACACAACTGTGGAGCCCAAACCCTTCTGGAGCAGGGAATTTTATATCCCATAATAACAGGCTCTTCTATGTTCTCCCTTCTGTAGCTGCTGGTTGCTTTTGAAGCAGTTTTTTCCAGCATTTGATCCCATTTTGTCCATAGGGAGAACCAGGAGGGAGCGTGTCCGTGTCTGGATGGAACATCTGCGCCCGCAGCAGGAGCAGGGATGGACTCTGACAGGTCCCCTTGGCCCCAGGGAGGGTTTTTCTCCCTGAAATCACGGTGTGAGAGCAAAGGCTGAGGAATCTTCCCGAGCCCCTGGAAAGGCTGATCTGAAAGAGTAAGTGATGCTCTTCCAGCTGTCCCTGCTCAGAGCTCAGCAGGAGCTTATTTCTATTCTGTGCAGCAGCTTCAGTGTCCAGCCTGGTTTGCCTTCTCAAAAGACTGAGGACGGTTCAATTTAGAGATTTTTTTTCCTGCTTGGATTGTCAATCATTAATTTAGCACTCTGTCAATGCATAAGGAATTCCTGTGGGAACTGAACTAACCACCCACCTCTGAGCTGGTCGGACTAATCCTTATCTTCCACTGGAATTCCTCAAGCTGCTCAAAGGCACTGCATCTCTTCCTGTGTTTAACAATATTCATCTCCTCAAGGCAAAGGGGTTTTGCCACTCGGGTTGGTTTTAAAGGGAATAAGGTCTGCTCCACCCAGTGCCAGGTTCTGGTCCTGGGATACTCTGGGCTGCAGAAAAGGCAAGCTGAGATTTGCTTTCAGGTGTTTTATATATATATATATATATATATATATATATGTATTTGCCTTTGAAATCATTCACCACGTAACTTGGGCTGGGTTGGACACATAATTTGGCAGCCACTTTGATCAGAAATAGGCTTATAAATCATCTGCTCTCTTTAAAAAAAGTGCCATTTAACATAGAGGAGAATTTCTTCTGCTCTTTGTGGAGCTCTCCTGGACTCTGTAGCTCTTCTTGTGAAAGGTCAGAGAGCTGCACTCTGGTTTTCCTGCATTCAGAGTGGATTTTGAGAGTGAAGAGGAAAATGAATCTGGCTGTAAACAGAAATACAGCAGGGCAGGTGTGTAATGAGATTGGGAGGCCCTGGCTGTGTGAAAACAGGCAGAGTTCAGGTCACACAGAGGGCTTGGAAGAGCAGAACGGGATGAATAAAGGATGGTTGTTTTTACACAAACCTCCCTTGGCAGGAGCAAAGGCCCCCTCTGAGTTACTGCAGCAATATTTGCATTTCTGCCCAGCCTCGGGTGCTGGAACTGGGAAATCAGTCAGGCTGAGCTGGATTCACTGGTGTAAACCCCAAACCAGCTGGAATACAATAAGTGCCATCTCGTGTAACCTCTTTAGCAATGATTTGGAAGAGAAATTGCAGTTTCGGAGGAGTCTGAATGTGCAGCCTTGATGCAAACGCCTGCACGGAGGGCTCTGGTGTCACCTACAATCCATCTTGTAGCGGGATCCTGGCACAAGATCCATGGAGAATTCCTGTCCTGCAGCCAAACAAAGGAGCTGTTTGTTTTGTTAATGGCACCCACAGCATCGTTTATAATGGCACCAGCACCTGGGTCGATGGACAATGTTCCTCCAGCCCTGGAGACACGGGACATTGGATGTGTTGTCCTGGTTTTTTTTCAGTTTGAGCTGAAAACACATGGCTTGTTTTCCATCTTGAGGTGGCATCATCCTGTCCCTTAATTTCTGCCTCCACTTGTCCTGTCTCTCCATCCCTTGTCCCCAGTCCCTCTCCAGCTCTCCTGGAGCCCCTTTAGGCACTGGAAGGGGCTCCCAGGTCTCCCCAGAGCCTTCTCTTCTCCAGGTGACCAATCCCTCTGTTCTCAGCCTTTCCTTTCTGTCCCTGTAATCATGCCCATGGCCCTAATACTTGTGGAGAAGCACTCAGTCCATTCCAGGAACACATCCCTGCCTGCCCAACAATCCAGCTGAGGCTTTTGGTCTAAAAAATTTCCTTCCTTTCACCCCTTGAGCCGTGGAGAAACGGAGGCAAACATTTTCCTGTGCTGGATCTGGCAGAAGCGTGACACCAGGAAAAACAAATGAGTGCCGCACGTGGTGTCTTTCCAGGAGAGGGGATGGGACTGTGAAAGGTTTGTGTCCTTTGGGAAATCAGCTCCTCATTATGTCTCCTATCAGCTTGTTCTGCACTGCACACTGGGCACAGATTAACAGCTCTAAGAGGGATGGAGATGCACTAATATCCCCTTGGTTTGTTAATCCAATTAATACTCGATGCAAGTCAGGAGAGGCTCAGAGAGCTGTGCTCTTAAGGCAGGGCAGGGCCTGGGGTGTTTGTTATTCCAGGGGAAGGGAGGAATAGATCTCCCCTCAGTCTCCTCCTCTCCAGCTGGACACACCAAGTGCTCTCAGCAGCCAGAAGGTGCTTATTGTGAAGTATTTTCAGATATTTCTTGCGTTTTAACTGACCAAACTCTTTTAAGACCACCCAAAGAAGATCTGATCAGCTTGTCATGAATATTTTATTTTCATTGTAATTTGGAATTCACCCTCAGAATCTGGAGTTAAAATCTTAATTTATTTTAAGGATAATCAATATTACATCCCAGCTCTTGACAGGATCTGAAGCTTGAATTATTCAGCAACTTTAAGACTGGATCTTGAGTAAAGAAACTTACTCCTAGTCCTTATTTTATGTGCTAAGGACTAACTATCCACTGGGAATAGTACGTTTAATCAAACAGAAGGGATCTGGTTTTATGCTTTGTTCAGCTGCACTGGGTCCTCCTGAAAAATCAGCAGCACTTGGAGATGGGGAGGATCATAAATTTGGGGTTGTGCTGATGCTCAGAGGCAGAGGGATGGAGGAAAAGGAACAGCTGAGAGAATTGGGAATGTCCAGCCTGGAGGAGAGAAGGCTCTGGGACCCACGTATGAAGTAGTTTGGGTCTGTGTGGAAACCTTCTGTGGCTCGTTGTCAGGTTTTACCAGACTCTCCTATCAAATAAATGTCATTAACTGCAGATTCCCTCCTTTCCTGATCCAGGAGGTCCCACTGACCTGCAGATTCCCTCCATTCCTGCTCCAGCAGGTCCCACTGACCTGCAGGATCTGCTTTGACTGCTTTGTGCAGCAGCAAATTTCAGTCCCCAGCATTGAAGCAAATCCAACAATGCTTCCTTTGATACCAATATCACTGGAGGGAAAAGGAAGGGAAGGAAGCCCTTAAAGAAACACACTGGCCTCGTTCTCCGCTGGTCCCCTGCCCTCTCATCTCACATGGACTCTCTTGATCCTTCTTTGCTCCACGGTTACAAACTTAGCTTCAAGGGAAGGGAAAAGAGCTTTCTTTCTGCTTTTTGCTGCCTTCTCCCCTGAGCGCTCCTGTTTTCAGTCCTCCTGCCTGATCTCTCTTCATCAGGACCCCTTGGATGACCACAAAGAAGGCAAAGAAATGCTTTGAGCTGAAGTTGCTCGTGAACTTTTTTTTTTCCAGTTACCTCAGAAAATTTCCTAATGGTGGGGGAACATCGGGAGTTCAAGGTTGAATTCATGCTCTGACTGTTTCTCCAGGCTTTGAAATGGGGTTTGAAATCACCCAGGCTTATCCATACAGCCCTGGGAGTAATTCCAAGCCATTTCCTCCCAAAGGTGACTCCCCTCGGGAAGGCAGCAGCACAAGGAGGGGGTGCTTAAAGCCCATCCAGTTCCTCTGCCATGGACAGGGCCACCTTCCACCAGCCCAGGATGCTCCCAGCCCTGCCAGCCTGGCCTGGCACACACAGCCAGCTCCACCAGCTGGTGCCCTGAGGAGCAGTACCAAAGGTGGTGGCTTTGCTGTTTGCCCTGGCGGTGGCTGAGCCAACAACCTGCCCCCAACTACGGCAGAGCAGCAGCTGCTTCGGAGCGTTCTTTCCATTCCTGTCCCTCCTGTACTTGCTTTCTAACGCTTCCATGTGCTTTGTGTCTTGCTCTGGGATATTCTGGTCTAAGCTCCCTGTTTCTGTGGCTGGATTGGGGTCAGGAGGTGGTCCCAAGGAGTGATTAACTGCCAAGGTGCAGAAGCAGATAAACCCTTATGAAAACCACTTGTAAGAATGAAGCCAAAAATATATATTTAGAAATCCATTTAGGTCTCACCATCCTGCTTAAAATGGAACTGATAATAATAACACCTGGCTGGGCAATGCAGTTAATGAAAAGCAGCAAATGTAAAAGTTAACAAATGTAAAAGTTGAATTTTTTATGGGAGCTTTGCTTTTGCAGCAAGCCTTTAAAACCCTATTCTCATTTGAAGCAATCTAGTGATACATTTAACAAATGTCAAGATGAAATGCTTCAGCAGAGATCAAAAGGACCGAGGGTTTTATTGTACCACTCTTGCAGCACTGATAGCCTGTATTGAACTTTCCTGCTGAGGATCAATAGCTTTATTTGATCAAATATGGGCAACTATCAAAGACATCGGGCTCTCCCTAAAGGGCACTCCAGACTGGGGCGTCTCCCTTGAGAGCACTCGGGCTCTGGAACTGCGGCTTTGATATTTGCTCACACCCCTGCTTGTTTGGAAATTACGTTTTAGTGAGTTTTTTATATAAAAAACACCTTGTATTGTTGTGTATTCATCAGGATTGTCCCTGCTACATCCTGGCGCGTGGAGATCAAAACCACCCCATGCCATTGCAAGGCCAGTGCTGGTCCTGGGTTTACTGCGAGGCTGTGTTTTAGACTAACCTCTTGAACCCAAATTTTGTGGCTTTGGAAGACTTCAAATCCCGAGGAAATCACAAGAAGGGACTTTATGGGGCTGGGAAAGGGCTGGGGAATTCACGGGGGGTGAAGGGGACAACAGCCCCCGGTGCCGATGGCTGTGGAGGAGGAGAAGGCTGAAAACTGAACAACCTTCCCCCAAAACTCCTGAGCCTTCTCCTCCCTCCCACCTCCACCATAAATGATTAAGAGCTTTTGGCTGTCGAACCTGGAATAAACATTTGTGTTTATCAGCAGAGCTGCTCAAAGAGGAAAGCGGTGGGAGCACATGGGGGTGGCAGGGGGAGAGGAGGAGAACTAAAAAATGCCAGAATTGAGCTTTCAACCATGGTTAGTTGGAAGCAAAGACATGGCAGAGGCCGGGGGAAGCTGAGGCAGAGGGGAGGGATGCGGGGGCAGGTCCTGCTGGGTGGGGAGGGGGTTCTGTGCAGCCCTCGCAGCGTCTGGTCCCCTCTGACAACGTGCCCTGATCCTTCAGGCTGGTTCTCAGGGCAAAGGCAAAGTGCTTGAGCTGCTCCCCTGGGGCACAGGGCACCCAGAAATCACCATGTGCCTGAGCAAACCCCAGTTTTGTGCTGGAATTCAGAATGGGCGAATGGAACTGTGCTAATATTCCTTAATTCGGATAAGGATCAGTCTGCGGATCTGCGAGTGTCTTCTCCGTGGTCCAGAAAGTAGCACAAGGAAAAGTTTTGTGCCTGTTTTCAGCGGGGAAAAAAGATGTTGCCAAATCGGTTGTTGAGGAACTGAGTGTTTAAATTGAAGGGTAAAACTGATTTGCCCCTCCTACAACACAACACAGCCGAGCGTGAAATTTGGGTCGTTGGTCTGTGGTTCAAGTGCCCTGGTCTTAAGGCTGTGCTGCCAAATTCTGGCTTTAATATCTTCATTTGTCCCCACGGCAATAAGATCTCGCTTTGCTGTGTGTTGTGAAGTGCAGTAAAGGGCACGAGAACATTGCTGGAGCCCCCGGGACATGTCATCTCCCCCCAGGTGACAAGGGGGTCCATGTCTGAGGACACCAAGTGAGTTGGGGGCTGGTGGTTTCTGTAGCAAATTTGTGAGCCCACAAGTTGGAAGGAAAAAAAGGCTGTAAACAACAGAATTCCTGGTGAGGGAGGAGAGAGCTGAAGAATTGGGTAGAGAAGCGCTCCTGGTTATAGCTCAGTGAAGCACTAGATTGCAAAAGTGAGTCTCTCACACCCCTCTGAATAAACTCCATATTTAGGAACAGAGACAGAAATTGTAGAAAATCCTGTGAAGGGAGATGATTTCAGAGAAAAAAACCCCAGGCTGCTATTCTGCCGTCTCTGGAATTAGGATGTGTGTGAACAGTCACCTCAAAGTGCACAAAAAGCAGAACTGCCCTCCCTGCTGACAAGCTGCAACACAGACTCTGTCACTCAATATTTCTAATGATGCTTTTTCCCAGGTTTTTCTGCTGCTCAGAGCTGACAGGAGAAATCTGTGGCATGTTCTCCAGTGTCTTTCCATACAACCAGCTCTGGTTTTGTGGCCTGAAAGGCTCAGAGGAGTAGGGTGGTTAAAGAGTTTGCTGTGAGGGCCTGAAACTGGACCTAATTCTGGCCAGGTTGTTCAGCCTGTCAATCCCTTTTCTGCAGAACAGCCCAACTGTTGGTTCAGGAGCCAAACACTCCCTGGGCTGCATCCAAAGACGGGGGACCAGCAGGTTGAGGGAAGAGAATCTCCCTCCCTGCCCTGCTCAGGTGAGACCCCACCTGCAGAGCTGCCTCCAGCTCTGGGACCCCCAACACAGGAAAGACGTGGAGTTGTTGGGATGAGTTCAGAGGAGACCACAGAGATGCTCCAAGGGCTGGAGCCCCTCTGCTCTGGAAAAGGCTGGGACAGCTGGGGGGGTTATCCTAGAGAAGAGAAGGATCCACAGAGACCTGAGAGCCCCTTCCAGAGCCTAAAGGGGCTCCAGGAGAGCTGGAGAGGGACTGGGGACAAGGGATGGAGGGACAGGACCCAGGGAATGGAACCCTGCCAGAGAGCAGGGTTAGGTGGGATATTGGGAAGGAATTCTTGGCTGTGAGGGTGGGGAGGGGCTGGGATGGAATTCCCAGAGAAGCTGTGGCTGCCCCTGGATCCCTGGAAGTGTCCAAGGCCAGGTTGGATGGGGCTTGGAGCAACCTGGGCTGGTGGAAGGTGTCCCTGCCCATGGCAGGGGGTGGAATGGGATGATCTTTAAGGTCCCTTCCAAGCCAAAACCATTCCATGATTCTGCAAGTGTCTCTTTCCAACGGAGATTATCCCTGCCCTGTGCAGGGGTGGGAGTGGGATCTGAAATTTGGGGATGTTGGAATTTCCTGGACGTTGGAAACAACCTTTCTCTTGCCTTGGTGGTCCGAGTGTCCTTGGGCTTGAACCCTTCAGCCTTGAACACGATAATATATTGAGTAAGAGCAAAATGCAAAGGGTTGTTCTGGGCCAGCCACCCTGGGAACAGAAATCATTTATTTTCTTAACCAGATTTCCTAATTACGTGGGACTGTGAGAGGGGCTGAGGAAGGGCTCCTTGCTTTCTCCAGCCTTCTTGTGTTTCTGGTACCTGCTCTGATGAGTGTTGGTGTTTTCCTCCTTTGAGCTGCGGTGAAATTTGAATCCCTGCTTTTGCAGACACAACTTGGTCTTCCCTAATTATATCCTCTGGGAGAGCAAACAGTTCAGCAGGTTATTGTTTAAATATGCCCCAAAATTAGCAGCTCTTTCAGAGAATTCTCATTTTACATGGAAAGACAACAGGAAACATGATAACATGGAATAGCAAATAGCATAATAGAGCACATGAGATGGAATTCACTGCATTAAGTGTCACCACGTGGTCTGGGTAGCATTTAGAGCCTCAAAATGGGATCTAAATTGCTTGTAGGAGTCGTCTTGGATCTCTTTATAGGGATAAATTTCATCTTCCAGCAATGCCCTTACTGATTGAAACAAATTGTTTTGGGGAGTTGCTGTGCCTGGAAGGGAATGTTCTGGTGGGAGCTGAGTGATGTTCCAGGAGATTCTCTCCTGGTGTATTTAGTTTCATTCAGACACTCCCAAGGACTCCAGGAGAAACCCTCCAGGTTTCCATATTCCTGCCCCGAAGTGCTGAGCAGTCAGAGCTGTGCTGGAAAGTGATGGAAAACCCTGGGCACAACATGTGTTCCTGTCTGGAGCACGTTCTGGGGCACTGGAAATTAAACACCTCAAGTTAGTGGTCTCCCTTGACCATTAAGACTCTCTTTCTCTCAGTTTGCTGTTTGTCATGTGGACATTATGTCTTTTATCTCTTAGAGATGCTGTGAAAAATAAATTGTTTCAGAAAATCTCCAAACCTGAGTGCTGAGAGCAATAAAAACCCTGGTGAGGAGCTTTAATTGTATCTTGGGGGACGGTTTAGAGTGATGTGCTGTAAATAAGGTACAGAACTTCTCCCTGAACAACACAGGACATGACCAAGTGTTGAAGAGCTGCTGGTTAAGTGAGGACAACCTGCTGTGCGCACCAAGGACCCGGCCTGTGGTGGGAGGGAGGAAGGCAGGAAAGGGGGAAAAAATTAGGGAAGATGGGACTGATCTGTGCTAGAGCAACGGGGTGTCCTCAAGGGGGGGCTGCCCCATCCCTGGAAGTGTCCAAGGCCAGACTGGACAAGGCTTGGAGACACATGGACTAGTGGAAGGTGTCCCTGCCCATGGCAGAGCTTGAAACTCGATGCTCTTTAAGGTCCCTTCCATCCCAAACCATTCCATGACTCCACATCCCTTGGGAAGGAGAAGGGTTCTGTTCCATTCTGTGTCTCCAGGAACAGCCACCTCCCCGCTGGTGACAGCAATGGCTTTGCAAAGGCTTGGCAAGGACTTAGAAGTAAAAAAATAGAGTAAAAATCATAAAACATCCAAACACGCTCCAAAAACTTTGAAATGATCATGTGTGTTCACGTTGTTGGGGTTTGGTTGGTTTTAAGGGAGTGTAAATTACAATATTTATGCCTTTATAGGTATTTTGTCTGTTGGCTCGAGAACACAAAATATGTCATTTGCAGCATTTCCTCCATCTCCTACTTATGAAGAATTCAATATCCCAAAGCTTCCCTTAGTCCCTGAAACCCAGGAATATTTTTCTCCCTCTCAGCTGAGCGGGAGGGGCCGATTTCAGATTGTTTAATAGAGGGAAAATGGCATTTCAGTCTTTGCTAAGGTAACACTGCATAGAGTTATCACTTCTCTGCTCACTGCAAACAACCTGCTCCAAAACACACAGAGCTGAGGGGCTGCAAATGGAAAATTCTTCTTCTTTCAACCCACTTGCTTTTGTTGCATCAGCAGGAGAAATATTTCTGTGGAAGGGAGCTGTGAGTGACAGGTTGCCAGCTCTGCCCGGGCACGTGACTCTTAATATACCTTCAGATGGGCTCTCGGAGTCTGGGGGTGTCAAAATAGAGCAAAATAATCCCCAGCTCTCCCAAGCAGCTCCACCCGCAGAAAGCTGATTGGGGGTGTCAGTTGCTGCGGGAGGAGATGCACAAACTGCTCTCTGTGTATCCACTTTTTTTGGAATTCAAAGGGACTGATATTCAATATTCAATGAGCGTTACAGTCGTGATTGTCAGATCAAAGTCACATCCTGTCAGTTCCAGTTTGCTGCTTTTTTTCTGCAATTTTAAAGGGCTGAATCCTCCAGCATTCCCATCCAGGTGTCAGGTTTGCAACAGGATGAATTCAACCTGTTGCCTTTTGACACCCTGAGAAATACAGCCCCCAAAATACTCATTCTGAATCTTAGGGAACACAACCAGTATACACCAGTAAAACTGGGAACTGGAAATGCTCAGAACTCCTAAAACCACCAGGCTGAGTCTGGGCTTTGTTTGGCTTCATTTCTGTCAGTATAAGATAAATAAAAAGCCAAGCTTGAGGTTGACAATCTCAGTTACTTTTAATTGGGTTTAAATCCTGCAGGATTGAAGTCAATAGTTGAAAATTGCCTTCATGCCTGTGGTAGATCATCAGGAATTCGATTATGGAAGAGACAATCTTCCAAAACACAGGCCAGGCTCGTGGTTGCTCTGAATTAGGAGGTCTCTAATGAAGTTAGTGGAGGTGTTTGTTGCATTTTGAGTATCTCTGTGTATTTTTTTTGCAAGTATTGGCCCAAGCAAGGCAGCAGTTTGAAAGCTGACATGATAAATACCTGAAGAGTGTAATAGTGAAGGGCATAATAAATAACCAAAGAGTGTGTGCCCAAGTTCCAAAAAGATCAGAAATGTATCAGTTAAGAAGGTGGGTGGCATTAATTTTGCCATTCTTCCCCGCATTAAATGTTAAAACCCCTAATCCTAACCCTCCTGTCACTTGTTATGTGACACAGGCACGGATTTCTCTGCTCACGTTCCCTCCAATCCGTTCCTTGACAAGTCACAAAACCACAGAACAAATGTTTTGGGTGGAATGTTGATCTGTGACAAGAACAACGGGAGAGAAGGCACTGGAAGGTGCCAGCAAATCCTTCATCACTGTAACCTGTTCAGAACCACGAGCAGATAAATATTCAAAGGCAAGAAAAGACTAATTAATAAGTGATTGATGAAAAGTTCTTCCCACAAACCATGCTGTGCAGTGCTCCTGGGCAGATCCAGGGCCAAGTTTCGTGGAAATGGACCCCAAACACACAGCCAGCGTTTTGGTATTTAAAGAGGAAAGTGCTCAGGGCGATCTGTCCGTCATTTCCCAGGGTAATAAAGGGAGGTCTCGCTGCCTCACAGGCTGGATTTCGGCTCTCAGAGGGATTTGTGTGTGTAGGACACGGATACAGACCCAGGAATGAGCTCAAAGGGCTGATCCTCCCCCACCACGTGTCAGAGGGAGTGAGACACAAAAAAGAGAGCAGAAGGGATGGAGGTGGCAGAGGACAGGGGGGGATGTGGGCAGTGATTTGGGATTATAACTGGTGGGATTCATCAGAGTGTGAGTCCTGATGCTGCTCTGAGCGGAATCCCTCTCGATGGGTAGCAGGGGTAGGTTGGGTTTGTTGGGTTTGTTTCCCGCGGAACCCGGACCTGCCTCGGATGTTTAAAACACTTCTATATTTGAACTGCCAGTTTTCCTGACCCTGTCAAGGCTGAAACAGCCACAGGATCCAGGGATGAAAGATGAGACTTGAAAAGGAAAAGCAAGGAGCATGTTAGGCCCATTTAATTTAAATGTGCTGCATTCAAGCCAGAGCTGTGCCCGTGCAGTTTGGCTCCTCGTTAGTGTTACTGAGGAAGAAAAGCAGTTTTAAAGCAGCCCTGGCTGGAGATGAAGGTAATTTAAAGAGCACAGAGCTTTGGAATACCTTTTCCTCGGCTCACTGTACTGGATGTGTGACAGAACTGCCTGGCAGTGACGGCTTAGCTGGGGGGACAACTGTGTCACCTGAGAACGTGGGAATATTGTCACCTCCCTGGAGGAGCAGGGAGGAGGGGATGGGGAGAGCACTTGGGGTTTGTCCTTGGGTGGCTGTGAGGGATCTCAGCACCATCCTGCTCCTTGGGATTGCCTTCAGGGTGCCCAGAGAAGCTGTGGCTGCCCCAGCCCTGGGAGTGTCCAAGGCCAGGTTGGAGCAACCTGGGCTGGTGGGAGGTGTCCCTGCCCATGGCAGGGGGTGGGATGGGATGAGCTTTAAAGTCCCTTCCCACCCAAACCATTCCATGATTGTACGGTTGTTTAAGACCTTTCATTCTGGGTATTGGCCTGTGATTGGAATTTCTATATGACAGGTTTAATAAAAGCGACCAGAGCACGTTGTGTGATTTAATAACATCTCAGAGCCCTGGGATTATGAAGATTCAGCACAGGATAATCCATTGAGCTCCTGATGATTGGGAGAGTTTCTCTGCTCCAGTTCCACCAACCTGACCAGGATTTTACAACAACTCCTGGGCTTCAAATTTTCCTTAGTCAGAAGAAAGGGAGCCTAAACATGGGAAAATAATTAAATCCTTTAGGAGTCGATCTCAAATCTGTATGGACTCGATCACTGAGGGGAAAACAAGCAGATTTGGGTAATACAACATTCCCACTCAGGAATCTTTGCCGTTCTTGCAGCTGCTTTTCCTGTTGGTTTTGTTCCTGTTTCATTTAAGACTTTTTCTGAACAATCTGCTGAAAAGTTGTACCTCGGGCTGAGCAAGGATCTCGCTCATGTTTGGCTGTGCCACAGGACAAACCTGATTCGCAGAAATGCAGGAATACCGTTTGGACAGAGACTTCCATGTGGATTTTTAAATGGATGCTGAACAAGCCTCTTCTCCCTTTATTTGCAATCCCCGTGGAAAACCTCAGGGAGCTCAAGAGCTCCTTGTCTTGTCTCTACTCCGAGTTGTACCAAGGGAGTCTAAGTAGAGATTAATGTACTCAGTGAAGCTTCCAGAGACAAATATTAGCAACAGTACCATTCCCATCAGTTATTATGTCTTGGGGTGAAAATACACCCAGAATTAGGGAATACTCCCTGGGTAATTGCTGTCACAGAGGTGGTTCAAGTTAATGAAGGACGAGTTTGGGCTTAGTTCTCAGAAATGTTTGGTTTAGTCTCTCTGCACCCTCCCAGTGCTGCCCATAAAGTGCATTTCCGGAGCACTTAATGACAAGAAAATTGTTTGATGGAACCATCCTGTGTAATATTTCAGCATTTATTTCCTACAATATGTTAGCACCAAAAATGATGACTCTGGCCAGGCTCGTGGGCAGGTGTGAAAACCTGGCGAGTCTCCCTGTAGACAAAAAGCTATTTGCCATGGAAAATTTTCCTTCAGGATGTGTTTTTATGGCTGTGTGAAATGAAAGCCAAATGATGCACAGTCAGAAAAGGCCATTCAAGTTATTTAACAAGATAACTTAAAATTTACCCTTCCCCTGCTTGACATGAGCTAAAAACTGGAATCTGAGGACCAGGAGGTTACTTTAATTCCAAGGAGGACACTTTCCACTAGCCCGGGTGGCTCCAAGCCTCATCCAGCCTGGCCTTGGACACTTCCAGGGGTCCAGGGGCAGCCACAGCTCGAGGAAGCTCTCATTTCTCACCTTCTCCTTTCTGTTGATGTTCAGGTAAAGGTGTTAAATACAAATCCCATACATTGGCCTCTATATGTGCCTGTACATTTGCTGGACATTTGTCACCTTGGCACTCAGGGAGCAAACCTTCCCTCACCTCTTCGTGCCCCTTACCTTGAGAATTGTTCTGTTTTCCAGGCCAGATTCCCGGGGACTTGGGGAGCAGCACTTGGACAGGCTGTTGTGGCCTTTTTATGCAGCTTGGATGTTAAAAAGTTTGATTTGCATCCTGAAGACAAGGGTAAAAGAGATTAGGTAATGGATGGGAGATTAGGTAATGGATGGGAGATTAGGTAATGGATGTGACTTTGTTCATGTCAAAGAGGACCCTTGGAAGGTTCAGCAGCGAATATGTGTTAAAATAAGTTTTATAGGAGCTTTTTCTTCAGTTTCTGCAGTGGATTATTATCATTTTTCTCCTTTTGGGAAGTATAATTTGGGACCAAACCCCAGCTGATGATCAGTGGTGCAGCTGTTCTCTTGATTATTTGGGAGGATAAAGCACTGACAATATGGAAAAGAGAGAATGAGAGGAAGGAAAAGGCTTTTCTTGGAGTCTTTTTAATAGATTTATTTGCGGCACTGACAGTTCAGGCCACTGGAACCAGTTCCAAACAGATTCGGTCCTGCTTCCAGGAGGGTTATGCTGATATTTCCTCTGCTTTCTGTTTAAAATGTTCATACCATTGTGTAAAATATAAATTCATCTCTGTGCCTGGGTCAGGTTAAATCCTAATCCAAAGCCTTAAGCGCTGCCTTGAGCGATTATACAGGATTTCAGTGATATCAGCATAGACAGGCAGCATTAAAATCAAATTTTAAAAAATAAAATAAAACAAAATAATAAAATACAAGACCAGGTTGCTCCAGCCTGGCCTTGGCCACTCCCAGGGATCCAGGGGCAGCCACGGCTTCTCTGGGTGCTCCTACTGAGGAGCCTGAGCAACACCAAGCCATGAAGAGCCTGGTGGTGAGGTAAGTGCAGGGCTCCTGTCCATGAGTCCATTAAAGCACCTGGAAACCCAGAGCCCTTCTGCTGCTTCAAATGCATACTGATAAGTCCTATAATTATCACAGAATCAGTTAAAGACAAACCTTCTGACCCAAATGAGTTGTTTAAGGGCATAAAATACACGAGGCTCAGACCTCAACTGTCAGGGATTTGAAACAGGGATTATTTTTTTTCGTTGCTGCGAATGTTTAAAGGTAAAAAAGTATGGAGTTTGGTCCTGCTCAGAAAAAGCAAATGTGATTTTCAGTGCACTGGTGTCTTTGAGCTCACAAGGATGGGTGCAAATGGTGTTTCCCTGTTCCATCTCAAACGTAATGAACTGTGCACAAAGAACCCCCAGGTATAATTATTATCACTAATTACATACTTTGTGTTTAATGAAAGGGTCCTGTCTCCTGTCAGAGGCTTTAATGAAATGTTAATTTTTGCTACTAATCAACTTGAAACATAAAAGCAGTGGCTCAGTAACAAAGCAGTGAACTTTGTGTTTGCCCTGTGCTGCTTTGGAAGATTTCCAGGTTCTTCCTGGGACAATCCATCTCTCTTGCAGGCTCAGGGAAAGCAGCGGCTCAGCAGAACACGTAGAAATCCATCACATTTGGAACGGCGTGGAACCAATTAAATACTTACCCTGCTTTTAGTTGAGCCTTAGAAATGCATTTTATCATTTTTTTATCATTGCAGGGTTTCTCTGCCTGTGGGAAGGGGGCTGTGTGCTCTTGGAGTCTCTGCTGGCAAATAGGGATGATAAGATGTTCTGTCAAGCTGGTCCCCTCCCCAAATCCTGCCTCACAGGAAAGAATTCCTTCCCAATATCCCATCTAAGCCTGCCCAAAATGGCTTTGTCTTGATTTCTAATTTTTCTAATTAGCATATAAATCCCAGTTTTAGGACATCTCTGGGCAGCCTGGTCAGTGCTGGGTCACTGCACAGGAATGTTCTTCCTCATCTTCATGTGGGTCTTCCTGGGCCTCAGTTTCCTTGTAATCGTGTTCTCAACATCTCCTCGGTTTGCTCCTCCTTTTCCCTTGGATCTGGGGCTCCGGGACACCTTTGGTGCAGGTGCTCAGTTTGGGAGCTGCAGGTTGAGCTCTGGGGAGCCAGAACCTGCAATAAGAGGCTGTGAACTGACCCCCTTTGCATAATAAGGGCACAAAGACAGGTGGCTCTGGCCAGGTGAGGGACACTGAGGGACACAGAGGGGGCTGGACATCGGGGTGGGGGGGGAAGAGTGACACTTTGGTTGAAGCCCATCCAGTCCCAGCCCCGGCCACTGTTTGCAGTGATGCTCCTGTGACCAGAAAAACTGGAGCAGTCCTTCTGCCCCAGAAAGCAATTTAAGATTTAATTAACACTTGAGGGCCACGTTGCTTCAGTGGAACGAGCAGGAAGATCTGCTAATTTCAGCCCTACTGTCCTACATTTGCTACCAACTAAAACACCAATTTGATATTAAGAAATAAACCAAAGGAATCCAGAGTTAAACTGGTGACTAAACAGCCTTTGTATTCCGTGGGTTTCTCTCACAGTATCAAATGCAAACTGGTGGAAATAGAAAATACACAAGATCTGCTACTTCTCATCGTCTCGTTTCTCCTCAATAACCTGCTCGTGTTCTGACCCAGTTTCCTGTTGCTGTGAATCCAGGGCTGGATCCAGGGCTGGATCCAGGGTTGGATCCAGGGCCAACCATCAGCCCTTCTCCCTCTGGCACTCGGGGCTGTACCTGCACAGCATTTTCTCCCTGCCCATAAATCAGGATGTGAACTTGCTGTAAAGATTACTTTAAAAGCACTCGGAAATATGACATTTGTGGGATTGTGACCACATGGCTCCTGTGTGTGAAGGACTTATTCTCCTTCATTCTTTTTTCCCTTGGGAAATGAGAGTGGGCTCTCCTTTCAGTAAAGTGTGCTCTGTGATGTAGGGAATAAACAGGCCAGTAATTTAGTTAAAATTATTTATATGAGCCATATAAACATATAATTTTTCCTCTTTGTCTTACAATGTGGTGCCAGGGAAGCTCTACAGAACCCACCGACCTTTCCACGAGTGTGTAATCATTGACCTGAGGGTTCTTCCAAGTGATTGATCCTGGATTTCCTGGCAGAGTGGAGGATGCTTTGGGAAGAGGGTGAGTGTTTTTATGCTCATGTTTATACTCTATAAATCAAAAGTTCTGTGCAGCCCTTTTTTCCTGTGTCCAGACATTGCAAGTGAATTGCTGGAGCTTTAATAAGGGCAAGTCAACTTCCCATTCAGAGAGAAAAGGTTTATTGGCTGTGAGAGGTGGTTACAGACTCATTAATAACACTTTCCATTTCATCTGTGGCCTTGGAGCACTTTACAAAGCAATATTGAATATCATAATTGCCACATTATGTGCACTGACTTGTCTGTGGTGACCCCACTGGGTTAATGGTTCGACTCCCTGGTCTTGGAAGTCTTTTCCAACCTGAATGTTCTATGAGGTCATGGAACAAATCCACGTCCTGCCCCAAAAAACCAGGGCTTGGTCCTTCTGGCAGGCTGGTGGTGGCAGCTCAGCCCCTTCCAGTGCAGTGAGGGGCCTGGATTGGAGCCAGTGGGGGATTTGAGGGTGCAAAAGCAGGATGAAAATGTGCTTCACAGTGACCCCAAAACTGGAGCGGTGACAAACACGGAGCCTCTGTTTTCAAAGCAGAGCCTGAACTTTGCGGGGGCTTCAGGTGATGAAAAGGGAGCCTGAAGTGCGTCAAAGATGCCATCGCCACCTTTGGGCACAGCGTGAGGGAACAGTATTTGGGAGAGGAGGTGCTCTTGTCCCTCTTTCTTCACACTTACCATCTCCTTAATGAAATCAGCCCCGAGCAGAGCAGAGTCCCTCAGCCAGGGCGGGTTAAGGGGTCTGGAGGTGGGGACACGTCTGCATTTGGCTCTTTGCCTCCTCCAGTGTGACCCTTCATGCTGGTCAGAGCTGGGAACTGGGCCAGGTACCTCTGCAGAGCCAGGAACACGCTCCTGGCCGCACGCAGGAATCAAACACTTCTAATTTTTTTAAGCTTTTTATGCTCATCCCGCTGCTAAGAAAGGGCAGGGAGAGAAGCACGGAGAACTCCGAATCTTCTGAGGACCTGCGTGTATTGTTTTGTGCAAAGGCACCGTCACAGGTCTCTGTGTGACGGCACCAGGAGGGAATAAAACGCAGTCCAGGATGGCCACAAGCAATTCCTGGTTGTGGGAGAGGTTACAGAGAGAGCCCAGGCAGTTCTGGAAAAGGGGAGCAGGTGCTTGGGGCATTTGCTGCCCTGAGAAAGCGGTGCCAGGCAGCCCGGGAGCCCCTCCAGGCATCAGCCCTTTGTCTCTTTGCTGGATCTTTTCTGTTCTCTCTCGTGGCCTCCCTTGGAGGCAGAAAACTCAGGTGCCCACACTGGCACAGCCCGGGGGATTCTGAGTGGGTTTGAGCAGCACGGAATCCCAGAAGGGTTTGGGTCGGAAAGGACCGTGAAGGTCATCTCCTGCCATGGGCAGGGACACCTTCCACGAGCCCAGTTTGCTCCAAGCCCTGTCCAGCCTGGCCTTGGACACTTGGATCCAGGGGCAGCCACAGCTTCTCTGGGAATTCCATCCCTTCCCCTCATCACCCTCACAGGGAAAGATTCCTTCCCAATATCCCATCTAACCATTCCCCCTTGTCCTGTCCCTCCATCCCTCATCCCGAGTCCCTCTCCAGCTCTCTTGGACCCCCTTTAGGACAGGAAGGGGCTCTCAGGTCTCCCTGGATCCTTCTCTTATCCAGAATAACATCCCCAGCTCTCACAGCCTGGCTCCAGAGGGGCTCCAGCCCTTGGAGCATCCCCATGGACCCCTCTGGATTTGCTCCTGCAGCTCCGCATCCTTCTCATGCTGCCCTTTGGCCCACAAAGATTCCTCACAGAACAGCCAAAAACCAAAGAGCTTCTTCAATGTGCAAACCTACTTTGCTCCATTTTAATTGCAACGCTCCCTCTTAGTGGTGGTTTGGTTTCACTCTCAGGAGGCTTTTTGGGGTTTCTCTGCCCCGAGCAGGACGTGGCAGGAAGAGAAGAAGGGCAAAGCAGTGCTGGAATCACCCAGGCCAAGTTTCTGCTTTGAAATCCATGGAAGTAAAGGTAGCCCTGTCAAGATAATTAGCATGATGAGTAAAAGTGACCTTTCTAGCAGGGAACATAATTGCATTGTCATGGCCCATTATTTGACCTTCTCTAAACCCCCCCTCAACAGAGCTAATGAGGATTTCTGGGGCTCTGTGCTGCCAGCCAGGACATTGCTGGGAAATCAGTGGCACTTAGAAACCAAGCAAAATATTAAGGATGCTTATTATTTATAAAAAATCCCTCTTAAAATAATTTCTTCGTGGTGTAGGAATTGGTGAGGGTTTATTTTATAGGGTTTATTGCCTCCATCTTCATTGTGGAGCCTGAGGTTTCTTCTTTGGAACATCCCAAAGCCTTTTATCCAAGTGTGTGCTACTGAGATCTTCAAAATAATTTTTAAAAGGCCCTCAGCCTACATGCTTTTCAAATTAAAAAGAATTCAGTGGCTGAAGGATTGGCATCTTCTTTTTTCCTGCCTTCCAACCTAATGGATTTTGAATAATGTCATTTACCTGGAGATGTGAATTTCGGTGCCATCTTCCTGAAGTTCCAGAAAAGAAGCCACTCGTCTGAATTCCTTCTTATTATTCTGCCCTTTATTCGGCACTCATTTTGATAATCAGCTTCTGCCTCCCTGGAAACAGGGGCTGGAAAACCTTCCCTCCCCAACATCTGTCTCACTCAGACTGAACATCTCGGGGAGCTCTCAAATGTGTTTTAGAAAGAAATCAAGCCTTGATTTAGGTCTCCAAGTGACAGGGAATTTGCCATTTCCCTCCTCACTGTGTGAGGAGTTGATTGCTCTCCAAAATCACATCTCTCTTGCCTAAATTGATGTAACAGGGTCTTCAGGCACTGGCTTCGTTTCACTTAATTTTGAGGGGTTTGTTTTACTCAGTTTGGGAGGTTTTGTTTTACTTAATTTGGGGGTTTCAGCTGTCATGGTAGATCTGTCACCAGAGATTCTGCAACCTCAGAAGCAGCAGCTCTTTCAGTGCCTCCTCAATTGTAAAAACTCCTCATGTTCTCTAATTTGTGACTATTTTGGTGCAAAATAAGCTCTCTCTATGGCTTTAGGTGGTTTCGACAGAGGAGGGGGGGAGGGAGAGCTCAATATTGACAATTTATTTCCTATATTCCCCCTGTTTCTTGCCTTTCAAACTCCTTATCGACTCCTTTCTACAGTCCTGGCATACCCAACTAATTATGCCTTGTTTTGGCTGCATTCCCAAAGGAAAAGAAACTCTCTTTGCTTCTCCTGGGGCCACCAGTGCAATTCCCAAATGGAATGCCTGCCCAGGATCACAGTGTGAGTGCCTACAGCTCAGACCAAGCCCAAAGCTGTGGTTTTCCAGCCCAGATCCTTTGTACCGAATTTGTTCCAGCTGAAAAACACAACGAGGGTGTTGAAAACCCATCTCTGAAAACCCTTTTTCAGCATCAGGTGGCCTGGAGAAGTCATGAATTTTTCAGTGGTCCCAGGGATTGTGTGGGTGGTGGCCTGGGAATTGCAGCTTTCTGGCCTCACAGCCAGAGCGAAGGCTGGAATTTAAAATGTTTCCCAGCAGTTCTCCCTCTGCAATCCCAGATATTAATTATTGAGCCTGTTTTCAGAAAAGTGGCGTTTAATGGCAATTTATAGGGATGGTAAATGATTTTGATTTCATATCTGGAGAGGATGCCAGGTTGCTTAAGGCTGGAATATTCAGAGTAATGAGGCCCTGGGGGATAAATACCAACAATCCCTCGGAACGGGAACACACCCAGGACAGGGATGTCAAGAAAGAGGCTGATTCTGATTTATTTGATGTGCTGTGGCCGCTCTGCTGACAGAGCAGGAGCAATATTCCACATTGATCATCCGGGAGTTACTTGGAAACAGCCGGGAAAACTCATCGTTCACACTCAGGCAACGCAAAGTGCCTTTAAATGTTGTCTTTGCAGCTCTCGGGCTTCTGCCAATCGAGGTATTGATGGCACTGGAGCTCCAAGGCCCTGTAAAATGTGCTGCAACTTGGGCAGAGGGGAAGGGACTCGATGCTCTGCCGTCACCAAAGTGTTTGAAGTACAGCCAGTGATGTCCCCACACCTGGGAAACAACCTTACAGGAGCATCCAGCTGCCTGATTTTATCTGGGATTGATTGTTTTGTCAAAACCCCCCAAGTAAATTTGGAGGTCTGGGGGCTGCATCCTGTCATTGCAATGGTTTAGGAGCCAGGATTGTGCTGAAAGTCAGGTGTGCACACTTGATGCCACAGAAAAAAGACACAAAGGTAATGGGTATCCCTGGAAACTTTGCTTTTTGGCTCCGTGGGGAAAAACATTTGGTGTCAGCACTTGGAGTTGGACTCAGTGATGCTCGTGGGTCCCTCCCAGCTCAGGATATTCCGTGATTCTGCATTCTGGGATTGTACAGAGACAGTCTCTGACTTGCACCTTCCTGCAAAGGCACTTGCGCTGTTGTTTCTGTTTAATTCTTTGCCTTCTAAAGTCATAAAGCGGCTCTTGTACCTCTGCTGTTCCAGCAGACACGTGGCTTGTCACTGCCAAGGAGATGCTCCTGGTACTGCTCCTTCAAGGCCTTTTGGGAATTGTCTGATACTCAGGGAAGTGGATTTATGGCATCGTGATCATGCAGAGAGGAGCCAGGATTTTGTAGGACAAAAATTCCCCCGCCACCAGAGTCTGTGTGGTTGTTTTTCACGCAGCAGCTCAGGTTTGACAATTGTCTTTTTCTCCTCCAGCTGCAAGTTTTGTGCTTGTCCCTCCAGAAAAAATGTGGAGCACTAATAATGAAGTTTTTCCTTTGTCAATGGATTTCCATGGCTGAAAGCAAAATGGGCTTTTATTCTCCAGGGGTATCACTATTCCTGAAGCTCAGGCTGAGAGAAAAGGGGTGGCAATACCCTTTGCAACAAAAATATTAATGAGTTCAATTTATTAATTAATCAAAATAGTTAAAAGGAAACTTGCTCCCAGCCTGTGCCCACAGGAGAAGTTCTGTGGCTCTAAAGGGCTTCTACTGGCAGTGAAACAGCGGTTTCTGAGTAAATTTATTTCAAATTTGGCAAAGAACTTCACGCAGTGACCAGAGGAGGAACCGAGAGATCCAGGTGCTGCTCTGCCTCTGCCACGACCCTGCAGAGTGACCTTCTGCCCCCCTGCCGTGCCTCAGTTTCCCCCTTTTCCATGGCAGGAGAGGCTCTTCCCTCCCTGTGAGGGAACGTCCCGCTCTGTTGGTGTCAGTGCCATCCCCAGGAGCCCTGCCCGTGCCCTGGCATTCCGGCGGTGTTCGTGCCAGTGCCCCTGCAGAGTTCCGCTGCCCCAGCTGCTCCTGCTCGGATCGGAGCTGCCTCGGGAACATCGATCTCGAGCTCCGACTGCTGCCACCGTGACCCACTTTCCTTTCCGAGCTCAGAGCTGCCCACGAGCAGCAGCATTTCCCTTCTCCTCTCCACCCCCACACCTTCTCCTTCCAGAGCACTTTATTCCTCTCCGTGAACCCCCGTGTGTGTGATTGTCGCAGGGAGTTACTGATCTCCTTTAAAAATATTTTGAAAGCCTTCAGTTGGGATTTGGGAAGAAGGAAAGTCCTAATGAGGGAAGAGAAACCATCAAGTCACGGAGCTCTCCACAGCTTCTGGAATGTTAATGCAGATGAAGAGCCTGTGGATGTTTTCTGTTCCAGAAGTTCTGTTTCACTTGGGCACCCTCCATGAACCAGCTGCTGGAGAATTTGGAAATCCGGGAGCTCTGGAGGGATAAAGTTGCTTGAAGCTTGGTGCCTGTTGTCCTTGTGAGCACATCCAGGGGTCAGATGTCCTGGTGAGGGGGTGGCCTTGGACCCCCCCCCTTCCCGTGCCCTGACAGCACATCACAGGGCTCCAGTCCCAGCAGCAGCATCACTCTGGTGCTTTGCCTGGGATAATTAGCTCCTTCACATGGCTAATTAGGCTGATTGCCATGCTGTGCTGACTCAGCTGTGCTGGGCTTGCCTGTGGACCAGGCTCAGCTCAGAGGAAGGGACACGTCTGTGCCCTGTGGATCCATTCCAGGGGGAAATCCAACTCCATGGAGACCTCTGGGGGCTTGGGTACAACAGGATCATGGAATCACCAAATGGGTTGGGTTGGGAGGGACCTTAAAACTCATCTCATTCCACTCCCTTCCACGGGCAGGGACACCTTCCAGTACATTCACGAAGATGGGAATTCCAGACCCTGGCACCATCACCAGCTGGGGTTTTTGCAGGGACCTGTGTGTGAAAGAGGTGAGATTTGCCTGTAGGTGTGAACTTGAAAGGGAGAAGCGGGTTTGGATCCCAGTGTTGCCTTGGGAAGCGAAGGTGGGAGGCAGGGATAAGATGCAGCTCTGGGGGACTCGTGTTCCTCTGTAATTTGGGATGTTCATGTTCCCTTTATCCACTCAGCTGGCTGAGCTTGTAGGACAATCCAAGTGGGGGATGTCTCTCCTCGGCTGGTGGTTTCTCCTGGGGGTCCCAATCCTTCCTGCCCTGTCTGTGTTCCATCAAAGACCAGATTTACTCCAATTGCATGAAATAATGGATTTTATGAAACACCCACTTTCACGAGGGTGCTCTTTACTCTTTTTCCAATTTCCACAGCAGTGAATACATTTGTATCCTCGTGTTGCCTCACTAAGGTAGAAAATCAGCACTCGACTGGCTGTAAAATGTAGGAAACAGCAATATATTCATATTCCGTGCGTGATCCTGTCCAGCACCTTTTCAAGGGGAGCACGTCCAGCCTTTTGTTCCCTGGATAGGCTGAAATATGTCTGAACTCCTCACATGGCAATTAAAGCTCCGGGAATGATGTTGGGCAACATGATAGAATTAGAATAAATCTGAGTGGGGTGTGTTGGGAGAGAAGAATCATCATTTCTCTGAAATATCATTTAAAAAATCTTATTTCATGCAGTATTCTCATCCAAAGCCCCGTGGTGGCTCATTTTGGCACTTTGGAGATGAATCATTGGCTCCAATTGTCTCGTCTAGGAATTCCCAGACATCAACATCCTTCTAAGGAATGGCAGGAAAGAAAGCAAGCCAAATTAACTCCGAACCCCCCTGTTCAGGCCTCTGTACCTGCCTTAGATGAGATCAGGGATTTTGTTTCCCTGGCCAGAGCCTGGGATTTTTTTCCTGTTATTAAAAATAACCAAGCAGCCTCTCACAGTGTATCTGGCTCTCTCATAAAGCCTGATTTTATCTTGGAACAGATAATCTCACTTCTTCATTAGGAACTCAGTGACTATTTTGGGCTGATGCCCAAAGGATGAACATTCACCATGGCAGAAAACAAACCTGTGTCGTCTGAAGCACAAAATTTATTGGTTAATCCTTGGCTTTTCTGCATTGGTGGCAACAAAGTGGGTTTTTTCTTTCAGATAGAGACAAAAAAAAAAAAAAAAGACAAAGCTGGGTTTTTTTCTCTTTAAAGCACAGAGTCCATGAGCCAATATCCTGAATTGATGGGAAATAGTTTCCATAACCTTCAGGGGAAAAATACGTGTTTTCACCAGGATAGGAGGAAGCAATTTCAGAAGAACAGGTAGACTTTGCTCTTCCTCCCCAAACAGAACCGTTGGGCTCTGTGGGTTCAATTTAAGATAGTCCAGGAGAATGAGCATCATTTCACACCTAAAACAAAGATGAAGCTCTTAGTTCCAGCCTTAGGCCGAGATTAAGCACAAAGGCTTCAGGATGGTGAGTTGTTAAATTCCCCCCCACATCCCCTTCATCCAAATAGCTCGATCCCCTCCTTCAGACAGGTTGGGATCTTTTCTTTCCTTTCTTCCCCACTAAACTGAGCCTGTTGGACATTCCACGCTGAATACACTGATAGTCTCTAAAACATCAAATGCTTTATCCCCAGGAGCCCCATAGGAGCTACTTTTTTTAATGGATTAACTATGACAGGGACTGCACTCCCACAGTTTCTAAAATATACAATAAGTATATTACATACTTTTAAAGCTATAAATAAGATTTATACACAACCCATGGGGATTTTCCATTAAAACTTCATAAATCACATTGTACATTATCCTTTTTAATCCTTAGCCTTGCCATGTTAGTCACCAGAAAATATATTTAACCCTGTATAAAATTGATGATAAGCATGTAGAAAGAATGTTAACGAGAGCTTTTATGTGCTCTGTATTTTCTTAGGCTAATACATTCTTTTTCCTGGCAATTATTTGTAATAGTGGCAGTTATCTCTTGGCCTTCATTAACTGAAAACTCAGGTGTTCTGTCTAGAATAGATCCAGCGCAGACCAGAATAAGCTTCTCCTGCCTTATCCTCTCGTTAGCTGGAGGGGTTCATGTTGTTTGGTGCTTGGAGAGGGTAATTTTCATGTTCCACGTCTCAGCCCTGCTCATCCTACTGATCAAGCTCCTCCTTTCTGGTGAGTGATGTCAGCAGAGGAATGTTGATTTAACTCTCTTATCACAGAACTAAAGCCCCATCTGACCTGATCCACCTCCCGCTGTGGAATGGGGGGGCCCTGGGAAGGGAACTTGTGTCTGCATTTTAAAAGGTCTTCACAGTTTGGTCCTGCTTGTGCTGTGTCATCTCTTCTGCTTTCCCTTTCCCATCCATCCATCCATCCATCCATCCATCCATCCATCCATCCATCCATCCATCCATCCATCCATTCCTCCCTCCCTCCCTCCTCCCCTCCCTCTCTCCATCCATCCCCTTCCCAACCCACTCACCAGCCATTTTTCCCTATTTTTTACATAAATGTATGTGCACTTTGGAATAACTCAGAGCAGTTGTTGAATAATCCTGCTTTTTCAGGATTCTGAGTGGTTACAAGGAGGGAATGTGTCTATTTTTATATGAGAGTTTAAATTTATTAGATGCGAAGCCCATTTAAAATCATTATCTTCCCTCAGAACTCCCAACTTCTTGTGCCTGATCCTTGTCTCCCACGGGCTTTGCTGCCTCTGCAGAATTCCTTGGATCTGAGCTGCTCTGGGCAGGTGTGGCCCATCTCTTTTAATGCACTGCCTGATTCCTTATTTGTATATACGTTGAATTCCACTTGGAATCACAGCTGTTTGAAGCGGCTCCCTGTGCTGGGTTAGGGATTGTGGGAGCTGAGCACATTGTGGTGCCAGAGACTGGGATTTCAGGACCTTTCCCACCCATGTCCCTCCTCAAACAGCACCCGCCAAAGCAATTCCCTCTTGGAAAATGCTTTGGTGCTGAATAATGCTGCTGAAACGGAACATGTTCTCTGTGCTGAGCTCCCTGCCCTGCCTGGATCTGGGGCTGGAATGACCCTTCCGCCTGGATTTGGGCTTTGGGATGGGATCCAGCCTCGCTGCTCCCGGGAGCAGCCACGTTTCAGGAGCACATTTTGGGTTTTTCCAGTGAATTAATGACTTCCATCTCTCTTGCTCACTCTGGAAATCTGTGACACAAGCTCTGTCACTCATCCTGTGACACAAACCCTGTCACTCATCCTGTGACAAGCCTGGAAAGCCACTCAGCATTATTTTTGACTCCGGATCCTGCTCCTGTTCTGGAGCTGAGCTGCAGTGCGGGTGTGTTTTAAAACATTCCTGCTCTGCAGAGTCGCAGATGCTGCTTCAAAATTCCCCTCTCCAAGACTTTTTTTGGCAAGGAAAAGCCAACCACCGAGATGTTTGGAGGAAGCAAACACAGGATATGGGCATGCAGAGCTGAAATGTCATAGTTAACCATGGCAGAGGGAAAGCATCAAAGTGCCTTTTGCTTTTCCCTGTAAGGCTGGTTGTCCCTTGGCTCTCCGACTTCCTCCTGACTTTTTATTCCATGGTTTTACATATGGCTGCACATCAGAAGCTTTGCTGCACCAAAACAAGGTTTATGGAGTGGTAAATATTGTAGAATCATGCAATGGTTTGAGTTGGAAAGCACCATAAAAAGCATAACTAATAAAAAGCAACTAATTCCACCTCCTGCCATGGATGGGGGCACCTTCCACTATCTCAGGTTGCTCCACCCTGGCCTTGGGTACTTCCAGGGATCCAGGGGCAGCCACAGCTTCTCTGGGAATTCCATCCCAGCTGCTCCCCACCCTCTCAGGGGACAATCCCTTCCCAATATCCCATCCATCCCTGCCCTCTGGCAGTGGGAAGCCATTCCCTGTGTCCTGTCCCTCCATCCCTTGTCCCCAGTCCCTCTCCAGCTCTCCTGGAGCCCCTTTGGGCACTGGAAGGGGCTTTAAGGTGTCCCTGGAGCCTTCCATTCTCCATCTGAACCCCTCAAATATTCTCTACTTACACACATGTGAATTTAAACAGCTGATGATCTTTATCCACAATAAAACCAAGGGTTTCACACATTGGAACTGCTCCTTTGGGATGTTTTGGGGGATTTTGGGGTGTGTCCCATCCCCTGCCATTTGTTAGGGAGCAGATCCTGCCATGATTGGGGGCTTGCCTGGTGCTCTGTGATGCTGATAAAAGCAAGCCCTTGGTTCCAGGCAGAGCAGAGTCAGTGTGCTCTGATCCCCAGGGCGAAAAGCAACTCATTTTCATTTCTCTTTCAAGAGGAGTTTATATTTGGGATTCTGGTTCCTGGCGGTTTTAACAGCCCTTGGATAACAAGACTTGAGACTCAATTCAAATGGAAGCAAAATTCAAATAAATATAATTGGCCTCCAGAATAAATCTGCCTGTCAAATGTCAGCCAGAATTGACCTTTTTTTTTCCGAATGTCTATATTATAAACCTGGGCTATAAAAGGGTTGGAGCAGAACTGCTGACAGGCTCTCAGCTGTATAATACAGTTTAAATGCAAGTATAATACAGTGTGACAAAGGAATGGATTTTTCCATGTGTAGGATGTGTATGTTGGTGGAATAGGTTGGACCAAACTTACCCCACAAAATCGATTAGATCATCGTGTAATGAGAATCATAATTTTAGCAGTGGCTTTTTGACAACATAATTAACCTGGGAGATGTTGGGGCAGCGAAACTAGAAAAGAAGCCTTTGTAGTAATTGCCAAGAAAATCCAGAAAATGTTACAGAATAATCAAAATTTTAATCTTTTGCCTTCCTAGTAAATTACTGTAATTGCACCTTTTTAACCATTGCCCCAGATGCTGTCACTGGCCTGAATTTGAGACCTTGCTTTGAAGAATCCAGTTCTATAACTTGCTTTTCATGTCAAGAATTGCAGGCAGGCTAATCCCTGGATATTTACCATGCCTGGTTAAATTGCACAGAATTAAGTCATGGGTATTATTAAAGAAAAGGTGAACTTAGGTAAGCAAAGCTCAGTGAAAAGGAAATTATATTACTCCTAACTGATGCTCTTCATGGAAATACATCCCCAAAGTTGTGGTATGGCTTGAATCACCATCTTTGGCAGCTGAAATATGCAGCTTTTAATTACCCTGATTTCAGGCAGATAATGGATTCTTGTATATTAGATTTTTATTATTGCTATTTATCTCTGCTCAAGGTGGTAATTTTATGGAGTATTTCATAACCCTGCCTTGGGGCTGGATAAATACCAATTAACACTCTCCAAACATGCCCCACACGGGGTGTTTTACAGGGAGTTGAGTAAATGAGTATCCCAAATCCCTCTTTTCCCTTTCCTCCCCTCCAAAGGTGGGACAAGGGGCATCACTTGAGCTGCTGCTGAGTGGGACGACCACAGGTGTGCCCCGAAGTGTGTAGGAAGGGGTGGGAGGCGGTGCTGGCTCTGCTCGGGGTCCGGGGCTGCTGCCTTTGTGTCCACTGACTGCCCTGTGTGGTCCATCTTACGGGGGCGCTCAGGGGAGCGTGGCTGGAGAAGGGATTACATGGATTTCTGGTGAATTTGGGGAGGTCGTGACAAGCCCTGGCTCTGCATCGAGTCCCCTGACCTGCTGCATGAGGAGCCTGATGCACTTGAAGCTGGAAATAGCAGAGGGGCTGAGGAAACCTGTAATTAGTGCTAATGGCCAACCAAACCCGTGTTTATCTGCTTCATGCATTCGTAACCACCTTGTGGATTCCCACCCCCACTCCCTTAAAAAAGGGATGGTTTCGAGAGGGAAGGTTTGCTGGGAAAGGCTGACAGAGCTTTCCAGAGCATCTTGCACACAATAGGACCCAACTTTTCCCTTTTTTTTTGTGCTTATTTAATAAAAATCAGTGGGTGATGAGGCATTGTGTGATCCCATTAGCAGGGGATGTGCTTTGTGTAGGAAATACCAGGAATTGGTGGCTTTGGAAGAATTCACATTGGGAAAAGACAACGACCTGTTGTGAAACTGCTCTTCTGCACGTCCTTTCTCTGCCCTTCCTCCTTTTCTTCCGTGAGTCCAGAAGGAAAAGCAGGTTTTCCCTCTCAGTTTCAAGGAAAGAAATGCCCTTGTGGTGCTGTTTAATCTCTAATCTCTTCCTGACCTGGCAGGGAGAGGTGAGTTTGGACAGAGGACAACAGGAGTAATCCCACACCCTCCCCAATGGGATGGGATGAAGGATCCAATTCCTTATCCCGTGTTTACCATCATTTGACTCCAGTCTGTGATGCCCTTCCTTCCACCCCCCCACTTTCCCATTTCTCTAACACCTCCAAAATTCAGCTTTAAGCTCTATTTCCAGTCAAATCCCAGCGCTGGGACCCAGCCTCTCCACCTCTGACAGCAGCAGCAGCAGCAGGAAGGGACACCTGGGGAGCTGGAAATAGAGCTCACAGCTGAATTTTAGAGGTGTTAGAGGGATGGGAAGGTGAGGCATCGGAGCCCCTCATTATGTGCTGCCCTGGTCCCTGATCTCAGCAGCAAGAAGGAGGGAAGGGTTGACTATAATACATGAGATATGTGCACATATGTGCATTTCCATGTGTGTGATGAGGTGCATATTTTGGGGTGGGTGTGCTGCTCGTATTCTTATTAGGGGGAGTGATCTATAAATAACTTTGGAGTGTCTCTGCGTGCATTTTGCAGTCCATAAATCAGATGTTTCAGTGACGTGCAGAGCAGCTGAATACTGGAGATAAACACAACTTTCTAGCAATGATTTCTAAATCAAACCCAGGCATTTAAAATTCCCTGGCAGCTTTTATAAATCAGTGACCCAAGATGTGAAATCCCGAGCTCTGGGATGTGTGGAGTTTTCATTTCCCCTCCTAAATCACAGTGGGAGGGAGGGGCAGAGAAAGGCTGAGGCGTTTAAATGTTTGTTTGTAGAGGTGCAGAGACAAAGGGAGACACGAGACTTTGGACAAGGGTTTGGATGGCCAGGCAGCCCCGGCTCCCCACACATCCACTGAAGGCAGCAAAGCCACAGCTTCCCTGGACTCAGGGAGCTCAGGGAGCTGTTTTGTGGAAAAAACCATCGTTCCTACCTGCATTTGGGATTAGATGTTCATCTAGAGTGCTTGAGGACCAAAAAGGACTCAGGACTGTGGAGTTTATTCCTCATCCCAAAAATAAATGACCTGGCTGGCATCACCCATTGGTTTTTCCATGGCAAAACTTCCTTGATTCCACTGGTGAGTGGAAACTGGACAAGGCACTTTTCAAACACCCTCCAGCTGCTACAAGAACTGTGGCAAATTAATGTTCATCAGTTCAAACAGATCAGAGTCAAGGATTATCCTGAGCTGGAAGGGACCCACAAGGGTCATCGAGTCCCACTCCTTGGCTGGAAGAAAAATCAGCATCAAATGAAAGACAAAGCAGCAGCACTATTAGTTAATGGAGCCACTGGCAAAACTGGACCCAAATTCTTCTTGTGTAACCAATATTTAGTCATAAAATATGGAAACTCCGGCTCAATTTGAGTCCTAGGAAGGCTCTGTTAGAAAATAGTTACTCTCCATTTCTGGGGAGCAGCTCACTAGACGTACACTGAGATTGGCAGCTGCTTCCCTGCATATGCTGGGTTTGGAGGTTCCTTTCAGATATTCCAGCTTGTCCTTGGCTTATCTGAAGTGTGAGAATTTTGGAGGTGTATGAAACTGAGCTGTAGATTTAAGAGAAGACAGATTTTTGTGAGAAGATGCTGCAGTTTCTGCCCCTTCCCTCGTTCAGAACCAAACCTGCCAGAGCTCCAGGAGGGTTTGGACAACTCTCTCAGGGATGGGGGGGGATTTTGGGGTGTCTGTGCGGGGCCAGGAGTTGGACTGGATGACCCTCGTGGGTCCTTTCCCCCTCAGGATATTCTGGGATTCTAACTGGCACAAAGAAATGGCCCAAAATGGCAAGAAGAGACTTGACACAACCACAAAGGGACTCTGAAAAGTCCCTTTCGGTTTTGGTTTGACTTCTGAGCCTGAGGATGGATTTGTTGAGCTTGGCTTCAACACTGAGCAGCTCCACAGCGAGTCACACCAGGGGAGCTAATAATTCCTTTTTGTCCTAAATTCCACTAATGAACCAGGAGACAGAGCCCAGCTGGCTTTGGGCAGGGCTTTTGTCTTGGAATGTGTTCGGCTCGATTATCCCTGAACAAGGAGACCAGAGATGGGACATTTCCAGCCTCTCATCCCACACTGGCCCTGCACTTCATGTGCAGACTTTATTTTAGCAGGTCTGTCTCCATGGAGAAGTGGCTGGTGGATTTTTTTGGTGATGTTGCCTCCTGGGAATATGTAGATTTCCCAAAATTGGCAGAATTAGGGAAGTAATGCCATTTTTATGCTCGGGGGTCTTTATAAGAGCTTCAAAGTGAGTGTTTCTTGTGTGGGCTGTCTGTGAACACTGCAGGGCTTTGAGAAGGGCCTGGAGGGACAGGACAAAGGGGAATGGCTCCAAACTGGCAGAGGGCAGGGTTAGATGGGATATTGGGAAGGAATTGCACCCTGTGAGGGGCTGGGATGGAATTCCCAGAGAAGCTGTGGCTGCCCCATCCCTGGAAGTTGGCCAGGCTGGGGCTTGGAGCACCCTGGGCTAGTGGAAGATGTCCCTGCCCATGGCAGAGATGATCTCTTCCAACCCAAACCATTCCAGGATTTCATGTAGCCTTTTTAATAGCTCCCTAAACTGCTAAACTCCTGGGAGCTGTGGCTGCCCTGTGGTGATATCACCACTCGAACAGTGTCTATCCTAATTTTGAGCAGATCCACCCTGGGATGTGGGATATCCAGATGGTGTCTTTTACACCTCCTCTTCACCAGCCTGGGTGTATCTTTGCACATTCTCCCTCCTCGTCCTCCCTGGCTTTGACAAGACTCAAACCCTGTTTTCAATGTGTTTAGGTCCTGCCAGTGCAGATGGGCGAGATGTGCTTTGAAAGGCCAGAAGATGGCAATTAGTGCTATTTAAAATTAATGACCATGGTGATTAAGTGGAGTGAAGGAGGCAACGGGAGAGGGGAAAATACCTGCTTCATAAATAACCACTTGGGATTTAACCATCACTGATTAAATGTAGTTTTTTTAATGTTGTGAAGAGGCAGATCCAGGTCAAGGTGGAAAACGAGGGGGGTTATTTATCATGTTTCTGGTAATTAGTGATCCATGTGCATTAGTGGCTACTTATGGCTCCTGGGAAACTGGGAAAGGAAACCTCTGGCTGGTTCCAGGTCCTGGCACTGCTGTGAAGAGCAGGGGCTTTGGGGGTGACATCCAGGCTGTGTTCTCTGGGCCGTTCCCCACTGACAGCGAGCTCTGTGCCACTATCAGAGCTCTCCAGACCTCGTGTTGGAGGCAACAGGGAGGAACTGGTGATGGATGATCCATAGGCGAGGTTGGACAGGGCTTGGAGACACATGGTCTATGGAAGGTGTCCCTGCCCATGGCAGGGGGTGGGAGAAGATGATTTTAAGGTCCCTCCCCACCCAAACCATTCCATGGTTTATGGTAATTCCTTTTACCTCTTCCCCTCAGGAGAATGGAGCATCCAGAACTATTGTGTGATTTCTTCCAAGTAATGAATTTATCTGTGGAAGGAACAGGGATTCAATTTCTGTTTCCCGAGCCTTTCTCATGTTATTTCTTTCACCCAAGAGCATTTTGGTGTTTAAACCTTCCTGCCAAGAGCCTTCCAGCCTCCCTTGTTTCAGGGTAAATTCAAACAAGGCACAATCAGAGGAGGAAGAACTGGAAGGCTCTGTCAGCTCGAGCTGCCGTGGAAGAATAAATCAACAAGTGTTGATTTCTGCCGTGGTGTGTGTAACAAGGAGAGCTGCTGGCTGGCTCTGGGAGGATCAAACACTGCGTTTGGTGCTACAGAGGCTGGAGAAAGAGGTGAATTAAAGGATTTATGTCGGTGATTGCTGCTTGTGAGGCCACAGGAACATCCTGCAGCTGGGCTGGATGCATTAAATCGGCAGAGCCAGACATTTCAAACTCTTCCTGCTCTCACATCAGCTCCAGCTGATACGGACTTGAGGAAAACAGAACACAGACAGCTCCTGAAGGCAGGAATGCTGTGTTTTCCAGGTGCCCAGGGGCCTGCAGGGCCCCTGCAGAGCTCCTGCGGGTACAGATGTGGCCGGCTGTTATTAAAATCAAGAAGGAACGTTTCATCCCTGTTACCTGGAGCTGGAAAACCTGGAGCAGCAGGATGAGTTCAGGGCACTCGTAAATCTGGAGTCAGGTGTGCTGACAGGAGGGAGCGGCGGGAGAGAAATGGGGGGGTTGTCCTGGTTTTTGAGAGTTTAAATTAACTTAAATTATGTTTCCAGCCTGTTCTCTGAAGACTCTGAGGCTGCCACTTACCTGAAAAGGAAAAGAGGGAGTGGGATCTTTCTTATGCTCCCGAGTGTGGCTGTGTGGAATTGGGAGGCAGAGGCTGAATTTTAGGAGGTCTCAGGGGACAATCCAGAATAACTTGGTGGCCTTTGCCCCCAGATAGTTCAGTCCATTGTCAGAACATCCTCAGCCAGGGCTGGAATTGTACTGACACTCCCAAACTTCCCTCAGGGGTCCATTTCTCATCTGTTGGCTCATCCTTTGTCCTCTTTTAAAACCATCCCCTTGAAGTTCCCTCTCTCCAGCAAGGAAATGTCACATTAGGAAGGAAGATTTGCAAAAGCAGCTCATCAAACTGAGGGTCAGCTGTGGAGGTCACACTCCCTTCAGCACCTGGCAGGAGAGTCCCAGTTCAAGTGCTGGCTGAGAGCACGGCGCTCATTTAGGTTTAAATTGGATATTAAAGAAAATTCCTTCATGGAAAAGGCTGTCCAGGCCTGGCAAAGGGGTGGAGTCCCCATTCCTGGAGGGATTTAACAGCCTTGTTGATGTGGCACTTGGGGACATGGGTCAGTGGTGGCCTTGGCGGTGCTGGGGTTGGTTGGACTCGGTGGCCTTGGAGGGCTTTTCCAGCCCAAACAATTCCATGATTGTTTTCCATGACCCTGTGGGTGCAGCTCGTGGGCAGGCAGCAAACACAGAGCTTTGTGCAGGTGGAGCAGCCCGAAGTCACAGCACTTGGCACAAGCGGAGAAGGGCACCAGGAACAGCTTTAGCTTAGACTGGGAGGAAATTCTTCCCTGTGAGGGTGGGGAGGGGCTGGGATGCAATTCCCAGACCTGCCCCATCCCTGGAAGTGCTCAAGGCCAGGTTGGAGCAACCCGGGCTGGTGGAAGGTGTCCCTGCCCATAGCAAGGGTGGCACTGGATGGGCTTTAAGGTCCCTCCCAACCCAAACAATTCCAGGATTCCCTGGAACTGCCCTTCCTCACCATCAGAGCCCTGACCTGTGCCTGGAGTGCTGGGGCTGGGAGAGGACAGAGCTCATCTCCCCCCGTGCAGGTGTGCAGGGAGGGGCTGGGGAGTCGCCACCCTTGGAAAAGCTCCCAGCAAAATTTGGCAGGGTGGCAGAGCCCCTCCTGTAGCTCTCCCTGCCTTGGGCAGGGGCTTGAACTGCACAGTCTCCAACCTCGACTGTTCTGGGTGTGAAATCGTGGATTTGGCCGCCCAGACACACAGAATTCAGAGTTAAAG
This sequence comes from Sclerurus mexicanus, assembly GCA_013396755.1. Taxonomy (NCBI): domain Eukaryota; kingdom Metazoa; phylum Chordata; class Aves; order Passeriformes; family Furnariidae; genus Sclerurus; species Sclerurus mexicanus. The sequence continues at coordinate 200,788 of VWZF01003689.1, read as the reverse complement.
GTGGCTCAGAAACCCTCTGTGCTTTATATTTAGGGGAGAAGATGCTTAGTCAGGTTGTCCTGCTCTGCTGAAATTGTACAGGCATTGAGAGCAAAGGAAATGCTTTTTATCAGCTTAATTTCTCTAATAAATTCCCTGTGACTTTTTTTTCTTGCTGCCAGGGTGGGACTTGGTTTGAAGTAGAGCTGACTTTGAATTATGAGTAATGGCTGCCTTTAGTGGACTTTGTTTTTCATAGAGATTACAAAGAAGGAAGGAAGAAAGACAGAAATGCATCTGGCTTATATCCAATTGGATTACTGTCAACCACAGCCAGCTGAGAAGGGAAAAGACAGATGTATTGATGGTCCCTGAAATGAGATGGAACACAAGACAACAACCTGAGCAGGGAAGAAAAGGTCCTCTTTTAAAAACCTTGTGTTTTGATGGTGCATTACACTTGTCTTTCAGAGCTTCCTGTGCCCCCTCCATGCCAAGTAACCCCCCCTCCTTTTTTCTTTTCCTTTTTGCCTCAAGGATTTTGCTTGCATTTATATTTTTTAATCAAAATTCACTTGTACTCCACTCCTCTCAGCAGTTTGCCACCACAAGAAAAGTGGCATATTTTTAGACCTTTGTAACCCGCAAAATCCTGCTGCTCTCCCCTTTTCATGGTGTGGGAGATGCAAAGCCCTGGAGCCCAGGGGTTTTTGGTTGAAAAGGCCTCTCAGTTACTTCCATTTGTCTGTTTTGTTACATTTTCTGTGAGTAATTTGGGTCTGGGGTGTTTTCTCTGCCATTGCCCAGGCTGAGCTCACGTAGTGGAGGCCAAACGAAGTTTTGCTTCCCCGTGGTGTGTTCAGCGAGTCACCAACCACCCCAAGCTCTGCTGCCAGCTGGGTCAGCTGCCCAGAGCCCAACAGGGATGGATCCAGCTGGGAATGGGGGCCTCGGGAGCTTCCTTCAGCCCAGCCCTCCCCAGGGGATGTTCAGCTGAACCATTCCAGGCTGGGTGACCGGGTGGGCATCTGGCACAGGGTGGGCTTGGAGGTCTTTTCCAGCCTCAGTAATTCTGTGATGACAAGAACACAGCGAAGCACTTCAGTCACTGAAGGTCCAGCTGAAGGTTTGCCTGCAGTGGCTTTAAATGTTGGCTCTTCTGTGTCTCTGCCTCGATTTACCTAATTTGGCACAGCAGAGAAATCGATGCCCTCGTGCTGATGAGAGCCCAGGGTTTTATGGATGGGAATCTCTCACCTGAGAGGTGCTGTACAGAAATGTAAACTGTTATTGTTATTTCTCTAAAGCATGTTGCCCATAACTCACAGCAAACAGAGTTTATGGAACATGCTGCCTATGCAGTTTGCATTTTTCATCCTTATTTAATAGTGCCTTTTCAGAGCACTTTAGATAAGTATTTGAAAACCTGGTTAGAGCAAAGCTGGATTTTGCACATTTCACTCTAACTGGAAAGAACATTGTTTTCTGATTTTAATCACAGAAATGAAATGCTCCTAATGGAGCAGAGAAACCCAATTTCCTCCAGAAGCATTTGCAGGCTGATCTGGCTCAGATATTCCTGTGATCACAGGAGAGAAATATCTTGGGCATGAGAAAATGGTCTGAATACACCTGAAACAATCAGAGCTGTGCTGGCCAATTAGAGTTTAGAATCATTGACTCTCAATGAGATGACTGAGATCCTCGTTATTGGCCACTGTTAATTATTAACTCTCACAGCAACGGTGCTTTAATTCTGGTGAGGTTCAGTTGAATCATTTCAGTCCAGACAATCACGAGTGTTTTGGTACCTCATTCCTGTCATGGTGGGAGGAACAAAACACCTTTAGGATCTGTCAGAAATCCTTTCTGGATTTGCTGTAGAGATCTTCTAAATGGTATTATTTCAGGAACGAGGCAGAGCCTTGGTTCTGATGTTTGTGCCAGACCTTCAGTTGGCATCACCCTGGAGTAGCTGCGCTGGCACCAGCAGTCACTGGGCCCTTTGGATGTGAAAACACCCCGGGAGGAGAAGGGATGGGGAGAAGGGATTTTTTCAGCCTGGTGAAGGGAAGGATCCAGGGAGACCTGAGAACACCTTCCAGTGCATGAAGGGGCTCCAGGAGAGCTGGAGAGGGACTTGGGACAAGGGATGGAGAGACAGGACACAGGGAATGGCTTCCCACTGCCAGAGGGCAGGGATGGATGGGATACTGGGAAGGAATTGTTCCCTGAGAGGGGGGGGAGCAGCTGGGATGGAATTCCCAGAGAAGCTGTGGCTGCCCCTGGATCCCTGGAAGGGCTGGATGGGGCTTGGAGTACCCTAGGCTAGTGGGAGGTGTCCCTGCCCTTGGCAGGGGGTGGCACTGGGTGGGCTTCAAGGTCCGTTCCAACCCAACCCATTCCATGATTCCATGACCTGTTCCCTGACCATTTTGTTTATTCCTGTAATAACCTCAGCTCCAGTAACTCAGCATTAAGGTGGTTTTAGGGTGAGCCCTGGGCAGGTGCAAGGGGAGGGCAGAGCCCTGAGGGTGAAACAGCAGCTTCTTTGGATCACAAATTTTGGATGACTGAGGTTTGTCCTTTTCCTTGCAGTGCCCCCTCCCCTCCTTCCCAAATCTGCTCTAAACATCACTTGTTTTTTCAATATATATGCAAACAAACCCCAGCAAGTGATTTCATGGTCAGTGCTGCCAGGGCTCCTTTGGAGAGGCCCAGCAGAACATCTGGAGAGAGGGGGATGAAACGGAAAATGGTATTGGCAAGTTGGAGCTGGAAGTGTTCCAGGACTGGGGAGCTCCGGGAGGGCTGGGACTTGCATTATGGGATCAGAAGGAAACAGAAGGTGCTCCAGGCAACGCTGTCGAAAACGTGGAACTTCAGGAGCCTTTGCCTTGCAGCTGGCAGGGTTTCCACCTTGCTGTTTCCCAGCAGGGAACACAAGTTTGCAGGCACGGAGGTACCTCTTGAAGCCACCTGAGCTTGACTGAATTTGTTTGCTTTGGTTGTTTTGAGGTGGATGTTTTATCGGGATAATCTAATCTCTATCTCTTGCTAATTTCTTGGGAAAACTTTCCACTGATGTCCTTTTCAATTGTCCAGAGTCTTTCTTTCTTCTGTTTTCCCATGTTTTCTCATCTGGACTTGACTTGTGAAGTCCAGTGAAGTCCAGCTCCTCCCTCTGCACTCCAAGCACATCTGGATTGATGTTTATCTCTGAGAAATTTGCTGTGATTTGCTTTTATATCAGCAATATAAAAGGAGGGGGTAGCCAGGTGAGGGTCAGTCTCTTCTCTCAGGGAACAAGCAACAGGATGAGAGGAAACAGCCTCAAGCTGTGCCAGGGGAGGTTTAGGTTGGATTTTAGGAAAAATTCCCAGTTGGAAATGGCTGTCCAGCCCTGGCACAGGCGGTGCAGGGCAGATCCCTGCCATGGTAGATGCCCCATCCCTGGGGGATTTGACAAACATGTGGATGTGGCACTTGGGGACAGGGGTTGTTGGGGGGGGAATGTTTGGACTTGAGGACCTTAAAGGGCTTTTCCAACCCAAACGATTCTGGGATTCCATGACATTTTCATCTTTAGGGCATAAGCTCCTTAAGGTGGGAATTGGCTTCTGCTCCCAGTTTGTTTGTGCTCTGCCTCCCACGAGGGTTCCTCATTGTCCCAAGCAAATTGTTATTCCCAATTATGCTGATTAGATCTGTGTGTGCCTGGGTGTGTGTCAGGAAAATGGAATTATATCAATCTATCCTAAAGGGCTCTGAGATGAAAACAACGTGGTGATTTCTCACTGCAGGGTATTAGTATTTGCATCTCTATTGGCAGACATCCCTTGCAATATTCACAGGAATTGCATTCCATCTCTCTGCCATGCGAGTGGAAGTGCTAATGAAGGAAGAGTGTGTTCAAATCTGGGATGGTGTCTTGCTGGAGTATTAAACTGAGATGAAATTTGGCTAAAAGTAGCACAGAGCAGAGTTTGTGTGTGTTCAGCACAGTCAATATTTATCCTCTGGTTTTAAAGGAACAAACACAGGAAAGGAAGATGCTAATTGGAAATACTGCTGTCTTTTTAAAGATACCATTGGCTGGATTGGTTTTGTCTTTACCAGTGCTCAAGGAATAATAAAATGGGGTAAGTTGTAGGTTTTTCTAGAGGGAATTATTTACTACACCATTGGGATATGAATTAAATGTTAACAGACAATATCTTCCAAGATTTACTGTAGGAATCTCGCTGCTTCTCCACTCTGAGCAGAGATGAGAATTATTGCCAGGTGTGAGGAACAGCAACAGGATCTTGCGATAAGTTTGGCCATAACTCAACATTTAGGGCAGGGAAATGCAAAGGGAATTCATCTCTGGCCCTGCTTAAATGAACAGAGCAGTGCAGAGCCTGGCCCGAAGGTGCCCAGCACTCACACGAGGGTCTGCCATCTCTAACTGTGTGTTAAAGGAGATTTTATGGCCGGTAAGTGCTGGGCACACCATCCTGAGCTCAGGGGTGAGCAGGAGGCACAGAACTTGGGCAGGAACTGAGATCCCAACAGTGTAAGCCAAGAAAAATTCACGTGGTCACAGAGAGGATGGGGGAGACTCCCAAGTCAACAGAATCAGGGAATTATTTAGGTCTGAAAGGACATGGAAGACCATTGAGGCCACCTGTCCCTCCAGCACTGCCAGGGCCAACCATGTCCCCAGGTGCCACCGGGGGTGGGGACTCCACTGTCAGTGTCTTGTGAAGTCTTGGCTCACTCAATGTGAAGGGAAAACACGGAGATTTGTAGGAAATCTCTGCACCAAGAAAGGTTCAACTTAACAATGAGGTCAACATGGTGGGAGAAGGGTGAACAGGCTCAGGAAGAGGTGGGGAATTATTTGGAGACACTCAGGTTAGTGGGGAAATCTGCTCCCAAGGGCATCTCTCTTTTTCCTGAATGTCCAGGAATTATCGAGGATCTGGGAGCTGTTTGCCTGATTCTGTCAGGCTTTGAGTGGTGTGAGAAGTCTGTGAGCTGAGTTTGTCAGAGAACAAACTGCAGGTTCTGAGACAAGTTCTGGTGAAGAACATCCAATAATTCAGAGCATCCTCCTCTTCTGGGGCTTTGCCTTGGGCAGAATCAAGGAGGTTCGGTCACCTGAACAAAGATGACCCATCTCACCTGGGAGATTTGTCTGCCACTCAAGTTTGGAAAACTCTCCTGTACCATTCTGGCCCTGATTTTGGTTTTTTAGCACAGCTCAGGAGAGGAAGTCAGTCTCATTCCACATTCCTTCAGCAGCCCAAATTCCTTTCCAGCCCGTTCATGCCCACAGGCTGCAAAATCAATGTTCATCCCCTCAATATTCCCTGTCTGGTTATTCTCTTCATTATTCTATGTCTGTAATGTCCTGAGCGAGCAGAAACATCTTTTAATTTGCCTGTTGTTCTGACCCAGACTTTACCACGCTCCTCTGAAGATCCCAGGCAGGCATTCAGCCCTGGGAATTTATTTGGAAGGGAACAAGTCCTGGGGTTCATGTCTGAGCAGGTCCAGGAGCATTTGTCTCCTGCAAACCAGCAGATTGGCACATCATCACTTCCCAGCGCTGCAGCTCTTATCAGCAAACTGGGGCTGAGATGGTTCCTGGGGTGGAAATGTTGTTCAGCTGAGACAGATTTTATGGAGCATGAAAAATTCCAGTCAGATTTTGCAGGAGAGGCTGAAGGAGAGGAAGAGAAAACAACCCTCCGTGCTCCTTTTCCCTGACTTTTTCTCTAGCACTAAATACCAGCTGTGAGGTATCAAAGGCAGAATTTGGCTGGATAATGAACTGTTCTTTTGGGGAGAATAATTAGTTTTTCTGGCCCTTCCTTGGAGCTCAGGAGTTTAATTTCAGGCTTTGTCACGGCGTAAATTCAGCACTGGGAATAAATTTGTTTCTTTTATACTTTGTGGAGTAGAATTGTTTTAAGTGTTGTTCTGAAGCAGCTTTTATGGAAGGCAGAGGATACATTTAATACACTGGAGAATCACCACCATACTCTTTTTCCCATCATAAATAGAAATAGTTAGTCAAGACAAAAAAATCTCTGGTATCCAAGGAATATCAAGTTTTCCCTATTCCAAATATTCTCTCCGAGACCTGTTTTATTTAAGGTCTGATAAATTTAGCAGGATGAAAATGATGATTTTTTTTTCTTCCTTTCCATCAAGAAGCACAAACAGAACTGTAGCTGTTTATAGGTGCTCAAATATAGATATAATTAGTGTTTAAGTGCTAATTGACAGTCATTAGGTAGGTCTGCTCCTGAAAGGGGGGGAGGAGTGTCTGAGGAGGAAGAGCTGCTGATGTGAGGGAGCCTGAGTGGTTTCACACAGTTTGCCCTGACTGGGATGTGCCCACAGGTATTTCCAGCAATACCTGAGCAGGAAACACACTGGGATTACTGGGATTGTCCGGCAGGAGAAGGGAAGGCTCCAGGGAGACCTGAGAGCCCCTTCCAGTGCCTAAGGGGAATATCCACTTCAAACTTTCCTGCACGTTTCCTCTCTGATGTTGGGCAAAACATTTCATCCTTTTCTTGCAAGAGGGATGAAAATATTCCCCTTTTCCCAGGAGGATTTGGGCTCTGTGCTTGTGATGAGCAGGGGAGTGTCTTAAATTCTTATGTATTTATTGGGAGCAACCAAGCCAAGGTTGTTCCTGGCAGCTGTGATGGAAAATATCCCTCCATCCCCCTCCATTCCAGGGATAATTATGAATGCACAAGAAAATGAGGCAGTTTTGCACCTAAATCCCAGGGAAATGTTAATACACTGGAAAGGCGAGTGGCCTCAAGTAACACGTGTAAAGGCTGCCTGGGAAATGCTTTACAGCGTTGCATGAATACTTCAGGAGCTCTTCAGAGGGGAATCAGTGACAGGGCTTTCTGGAGATCCGTGCTTCTCCTGAACCTGGGAATAATGCATGAGGCACTTGAGAACAAAGGGAATTAGTGCTGCCTTTGAGGAGAGGGGTTTGCAGCTCCAGCTCTTCGGGGCAGAGCACTGGGTTGTTCTCTCACAGGGTCCTCCAGCAAGAAGCTGGTGAGAACACAAGAACTTGCTTGACACCATTATCTTTGTGTTGTCTGACAGGTCATTTTAACTTAAATAAGGGATAAAAAACATTATAAAATGATCCAGCAATTGTAGTTCAGAACCCGGGGAGAGGCAGAAGGGATGGGATATTTCATTTCCAGAGGAACCCAGTGGGGAGGGCCTGGTGTTCTCAGAGAAGGGGGAGAAGCTGCTGGAGGTGGAAAAGCTGGAAGTGGTGCGCACATTCTCCCTCCCATCATCCCCCCACTCTCAGGACTGTGTTAGTTCCTCAGGCTTTACAAGCGACACCCTGACCTGCCCCACTCTGGAGCCATTCCCAGCGATGGGAATCACAGCCCCACTTTTCTACCAGCCTTGCATAAAACTTAATATGAACCAAAGCCAACCATGGCCCTTGGGAGCCCTGGGAATGTTATTTATTACCATGGTGGGTACAATCCATGTCCAGCACATGGACCGTGTGTAATTAAAAGTCTTGGAGCTGCAGCATTCCATGATTAATGCCTTAGGTGGGCACTCCTGCTCTCAATACTAATGGGAAGTGACTTGTTCTACACCATGAGCAGTGCTGGGATACTCAGGAGGAATAAAGGTTGCTCCAGGCATATTGCAGGATTCCTTGGCTCATTAATTATAGCTGCTCCGAGTGGAAAGTTTATAATTAAACATATAGTTTACTCCCCAACTTTTGGAGGGAGGAAATTAAGGTAATTAGGTGGGGTTTTTTGGAGAAGCATGTGGAGGCATTTAGAGAGCCCAAGTGTGTGGAACCTGCACAAGGGGTTCTGTCTGGAGCTCATGTGGAATGATGTCATGTTTCTAATCAAATTTGTTCGCTTTAATAACCTTTATAGGCGGATTTTGACTGTTAAAAAGGAGAGAATAGACAGCTGCAGTGCTTGGCAAGAACCTCTGTTGGGATGCAGCCAATCCCATTTCCTTTACTGATCAATATGGAGGTTTTGCACGGAAAATATCAGAAAGTGGGATTGCAAAATAAATAAATAGAGGTAGTGGTGTAGGTGTGGTGAAAGAAAAAGGGTTGTTAGTACCAAATGTTAAACATATTTTGTGTTACCTCTTCCCAGGCAGTACCAGGATGTCTGAACATTCCCCCTGTCTGCGTAGGGTGGGAAATATCAGCTCAGCTTTCCAAGGAAACAGGCACATGGGCTTGGGTCACTTTGAGTTCACACAGGGCATTTTAGCAAGGAATTGCTCCCGAATCCTGAACTAGTGCCCTTAACTTGGGGCAACCCTTTCACCTGCTGGGATGAGCCTTTGTGGGTTTGAATAAGACCCGAATCGAGGGACTAACTGGAAATCCTGGGAATTGCAGCCCCTCCTTCCATTGCTGGATTTTTCCTTGCTCTTGAGGGGTGACTGCAGCCACGAGGGCAGCAATGCTGACAGCTCAGCTCCCTGCGCTCGCTCTGGAATCAATAGGATAAAATGAACAAGCGCTTGGTGCTGCTTTCCATTCTCAGCATCGACTCCCTCTTTCTTTCGTGTGCATTTAGCTCAGCTCAGGCTTATCTGGAGATGAGACACAGTTTTGTGGGTTTGTCCATGTCCACATCAGAGCACAGGACGCTTCCCTGAGTGTGGAATTTGGGGGTTCAGCTCCTATGAGTTGATTTGAGCTGCAGAACGAACGCCCCAAGTGTTGATTATTTTCACAGGGAGGGGAGAAATAAGTGGTGGGGACCCTGGTGGCTCCTGTGCCGTGGTGGGGCCTCTCCTCTCTCCCAGTGCCAGGAGCTTTTATTTGTGTATCGGTTTTGACTTCAAGGGCTGGAGCTCCGGAGTCTCCAAGCTGGGTGTGTTGAGTCCAAGTCAGAGTCATTAATCCCAGCCTGAGGCAGCTCTTCATGGCTGGGAGCAGCAGGAACCTCCTTAAGTGACTTAAGGATGGGAATCAGGGAGTCTGAGAACCTGGACTTGAGGAACTGTGTGGGGTTAGTTCAGTGTCACAGGTTCTGCTCCTGCTGTGGGCAGATATGAGGAGGGTATTGATCACCCAGAGAGCTCTGAGGGTGTTTGTTCCTGTGCAGAATTAAACTCGACATCTACATAATAATGACCTGAGCAGCTTTAATGAGCTTTGCCAGGCCCTGTTTGCAACTCTGAGAGTCTTTTCTGCTGCTAAAATAAGATGAAAATCAAAGGCAAAGGCTGAAGGACTGGGGGGGTTCACCTGGAGAAGGGAAGGATCCAGGGAGACCTCAGAGCCCCTTCCAGTGCCTGAAGGGGCTCCAGGAGAGCTGGAGAGGGACTGGGGACAAGGGATGGAGGGACAGGACACGGGGAATGGCTTCCCAGTGCCAGAGGGCAGGGATGGATGGGATATTGGGAAGGGATTCCTGGCTGGGAGGGTGGGGAGAGCTGGGATGGAATTCCCAGAGAAGCTGTGGCTGCCTCTGGACCCCTGGAAGTGTCCAAGGCCAGGCTGGGCAGGGTGCACTGCAGTGCCCGTGTTGGACACTGGGAGAGGGGATGGATCCTCCCCTCTGCCAGCCCTTCCTCACTCCAGGGTCCCCAGGCCTGGCTTACACAAGCTGAGCTCATCTGGCTGTGAGGACAGAGCCTGTGCTGCTCTTCCCCCCCTTCATCTGGGCTGTCCCAAGCACCTCCTGGACGTTGGGGTCTGGTCCAGGAGGTCAGAGCTGAAAGTATCACAGTCAGGGAGGGTTCTGTCCTCCTGCTGGTGCCACCAAGGCACTGGATAATGGAGCAGGCACTGCCCTGGGCTGGAGTATCCACCAAAACCTTTGCTCCCATATCTGTCCTCGTGAAGTGCCTCTGAAAGGGATGGGAAACATCAGTTTGTGTTCTCAGGTGAAGCAGGAGAGTTCTTCTGGCTCTGTGCATGAATCTTACCTCAACTTCCCTCATCAAGCAGGATAAAACAGCTCCCTCTGGTTTTCCCTCCTGGAGGCAGGGGAGGAGAGCAGTGCTGCCACAGTCGGCTGAGCTCGGAGCTCTGGGGACAGACAAGGACTCCCTTATGCTTTTTTGCCCAATATTGCTTGAACTGAGGGTTTTTTCCTGCTCTGCCTGGGCTGTCAACCTGTCCTGATGTCCCCTGTGTGCTCCTCTTCCCTGCCTCAGCTCCTTCCTTTCCCCTTCCCTGCCAGCACAGCACTTCTCTTTTGTCAGGAATTCTAAGAGCTGGCATTGGTGTTTATTCTGTAACATCAGTGCCTGGGCTGGGAATTGGGAATTTTGAACTGCTCTCAACTTTCTTACCTTTGGGCCAGCTTAGTTCACTGAAAACACTCCAAAACTGGCTACAGATGCTAAAATAAGACCTGGCTCAGCAAGTGCTGAACCTGCATAGGGAGTCCTGTGGATCTCAGTAAGATTTTTTGCATGGCATGAAGTACATCCCTTCTCCCCGAGTTTCTATTCTGCTTCCTGATGTGACTCAGGCTTTAATCTGTGAAGTTCTGGATTTAATCTGTGAACTCCTGGTCTTTAATATGAGGAGTGCTGGATTTAATGTGTGAAATCTGGACCATCCCCCAGAGTCACCCCCTGTGCCCCAGAACATCATCCAAACCCTCCTGGAGCTCTGGCAGCCTTGGGGCTGTGCCCACTGCCCTGGGGAGCCTGGGCAGTGCCCACCACCCTCTGGGGGAAGAACCTTTCCCTGAGATCCCACCTGACCCGGCCCTGATACCGCTCCAGCCATTCCCTGGTGCTGCCCCTGGTCCCACAGAGCAGAGGTCAGTGCCTGCCCCTCCCCAGGGAGCTGGACCTGCAATGAGGTCTCCCCTCAGCCTCCTCTTCTCCAGCTGGACACACCAAGTTGTGCAGAAGGAGGGAGCACCAATGTCCATGTCAGTTCTTCATCCAGAGGGTGGTTGGGCACTGAACAGGCTCCCCAGGCAGTGGGCACAGCCCCAAGCCCAGCAGAGCTCAAGGAATGTTCGGACAATGCTGTCAGACACGTGAAATTTTAGGTGGGAAAAGCCCTCTGAGATCATCGAGTCCAACTGTGCCCCCAGCGCTGCCAAGGCCACCATTGACCATGTCCCCAAATGCCACATCCACAGGGCTGTTAAATCTCCCCAGGAATGGGGACTCCACCCCTGCCCAGGGCAGAAATTTTCCCTAATCCCCAATTTAAATCTCCCGTGGTGTGATTGGGATGATTTTGGTGTTTCTTGGGCTGATTCTTGGGGCTGTTCTGTGCCGAGGCGGGAGTTGGAGTCAAATATCCTTGTGGGCCCTTTCCAGCCCAGGATAGCGCATGATTCTGTGGAATTTGAAGTACCAGATGAAAGCCAAGCTGCTGCCTGAGCCCAAGAGAAGTGTCTGTAGTCACCTGTTTGCTGTGGTAATTCCTACCACACTCCCTGTCTGCTAAAACACCAAGTACCTTCTTTATTTAAAGGACATCTGGGAGGGAAACAGAAGGAGAACAGGATGAAAAACGTCCAAGATATGAATGGAAGGTCATCCCATGAAAAACGAAATGTCACATTTGTTGCTCAACTACACAGGATTACAGCTGGAAAAATGTAGCCCTTCAGTTTCTGCTGCTGCAAATAAACCCAAGTCAAACAGAAGTCCTTGAGTGCAAACACAGAGATCAGAATTAAATTTCCTCCTAACTCCTGGGTAATAGAGTTTGCCAGAGCCAGGAGTCAATTAAGTGGATAAATACTCACATAACTCACCAACACTTTGCATTTCAGGGGTATTTTGCTGAAGTAAGCACTTAATGTGATTATTGTGTTTCAGCCTGATTTAAGATGACAACTTTTGCTTTTCCTAAATATTAATTAGCCTGAGATTTCTATTTATTTAAGCTCTGAGGCAGCGAGTGGGAAGTTGTGTGATTTGCCTCCACCTCCTGGCACTTCCCTCATGTGGGACATTAGGAAAGCCACTGTGAACAATCACCCTTCGTGCCTGGCAGGGTAAAGGACGAGCAGTGGGGCTTGTTTGGAGTGTTTGGGGGGTGATCATCCTACAGGTGGGATCTGCTCCCCTGGGAGAGGCTTTTGGGTACCAGCTCAGGGCACAGAAATGGATTTTCCACCTCCCTGGGCCCTGCTCCCCTGGGATTTAGGGACACGGTGCCACTGGGGTGTCTGCCCAGCAGGAAATGCCTGAGTGTGTCACCTGCAAGGGGTTTGAGTAATATCACAGGAATGGGAACGGGAGGGACGGAGTTTTTAAACTGAGTGTGGGTTTAGATGGGATATTGGGAAGGAATTTGTGAGGGTGGGGAGGGGCTTGGATGGGATTCCCAGAAAAGCTCTGTATTTTTTGAAACTGTTGTTGGCCACCAGTCAGGGAACAGCAGGGTTAATGTAGAGCTTGGTGGAGCTCCTCCATCTGCTCCAGCTTCCACCCAGCCATGGAGCTTTCCGAGAGCTCTCTGGGAGGGTTTGGAATTGGAGTTATCCAATTTGTGGTAGCACTGGAAAAGCTCACTGCGCCACACAGGGGGTGTAAAGTCTTCTAAGAGACAAAGCAGCCTGGAAAGATGATCCTTTCCTTCTACATTTTTCAAGGAATTATGTTTATTTCAATTGAAATAGAATTTAGAGGCTGGAACAGATGGAGTGAGTGCACAGCAGGATGAGATCAGCTGAGGCTTTGACATTCTAATGAGGAATTAGGAGGCAGGCGCCACTCATTGGGCTTTCCCAAGGACCTTAAGGGTCTTTTCCATCCTGCAGGATTCCCTGATTCTGATATGGACTTGGATTTTTCATGTGGATTATTCACATGGATTATTCATGTGGATTGCTCATGTGGATTCTGTCGTGGACTTGGATTTTTCATGTGGGTTCACTCATTTTGAGTGAGACGAAGTGTGAGATGCTCCCTGAATCCATGGGTGCATTAATTTAATACATTTAATCCATTCTGTGGGCAAAGAGTTTCTGGTTCAGTTTCTCATGTCAGCTTTTCCCAGTCTCCATCAGCATTAAAGTCATCGAATTAAAGGAAATAAAGTAATTGAAATCCTTCCCCGCTAATCCATCTGGGCAGCCAGTTGGAAATTGAGATGTTATTGCAGAAACCTAATTAAATCATTGTTCCCCACTGGCCCCCCCAGCTCTGAACTAACCATGACGGGTGGTGACTTTTCTCCAAGCAGCCACCATGAAATCAGCACAAATTTTCCATCAGAAAGGGACAACTGTGAGCATCAAACCAAGGAGTGCTGGAGGCATCAGATCTGTGACACCTAATTAAGTGCATTTTTCAGGTGGAGTGGGAGGGCTTTCATTCTCCTCTACTAACCAGCCCTGGACCTCAGACACCCTAAAACTAGAAAGAATTCCTTCCCTTAATTAAGTTGTTGGAGCAGAGCAAAGCTGGCTTTGAGAAGTTCCAGTTCAATTCCCTCCTAACAGACATTGGAGGTCGACTAACAACAACCAAAGAGGTGTAAAAATGGGCTGGAAAGGGATAAACTCGTGGGTGTGAATAAGAGAAGGAGATGAGGTCAGGAAGCTCCTGAGAAATGGTTGGGTTCGTCAGTGTATGGCTACAGAGATTGTCCTGGGCAAGTGCCCATTAACTGAGAGTTTTAAACAGAGAGTTCATCTGAGGTGATTAATTGCCTGGCTTAAAATGAAGAAAATGCTCTCCAGTCAAGGGCATCAGTGGGAATTATGAGGTGCAGAAGTGACTTCCCCGAGGCTGTAGAAGGTGAATTTCCCAGCTGCAGTGAACTTGTGCACTGATGCCTGCCTGGTGTCTTTGCTCACCTCGATGCCTTTGGACTGAGCCATGGAATGATGGAACGGTTTGGGTGGGAAGGGACCTTAAAGCCCATCCAGTGCCACCCCCTGCCATGGGCAGGGACACCTTCCACCAGCCCAGGTTGCTTCAACCCAGCCTTGGACACTTTCAGGGATCCAGGCACAGCCACAGCTTCTCTGGGAATTCCATCCCTGCCCCTCCCCACCTTCACAGGGAAGAATTCCTTCCCAACATCCCACCTAACCCTGCCCTCTGGCAGTGGGAAGCCATTCCCCTTGACCCTGTCCCAGGACTGGGCATCCCAAAGCCCCTCTCAGCGTTGAAGGTTTCACATTTTCAACATGGAAAATGTCAAAGCTGCTTTACAAAAGACCATGTGAAAGAACAGGAATCCTCTGCAATCACTGAACTTCCCAGTGGGACTGAGGGATGAGGCAGATCCAGAGTCAAAGTGCACCGAGTGGCTCGGGCAGCCCAGCCCTAAAACCAGGCTTTGTTTTATTTCCTGCACCTGGGAAACGTCATTGTCACTGCTGGCTGCTCTTTGTCCGTGGCTGTGGGTTTGTTGGAAACTCCTTTCCTGAGATCCCTTCCCTGGGAGTAGCTGGGGCAGAGGAGAGAGCAGTTGTGTTCTCTCCCTTCCCTTCCTCCCCTGCACCGTGTGTCTGTTGCCTGGCTGATGTCCCCAGACAGCCAGTGCCACTGCTGTGTCCTGGGTGTCCTCTGTGTCCCCTCTGCCCTCCTGCCCCCTCCCGTGGCTCTCAGCTCCTCACTGAGCAGTTTTCTCCCTGCACCAGGGAAAAGGCTTTCAGAGTCACTCACTGCAGATAGAACCATCCTGCTGTAATTGAAGGGAATGGAAAAAGGATCATTTTGGGTTTCTTCTCTTTCTAGTTTACTGACAACTGTGGCAGCCAGGGCTGCCAGCTGAATCACCTCCCTGAGACTCCACAATTAAACGATATTTTTATTATTTTCATTAGTCTGGCCAAGAAGGGAGAAAACTTTCAAAGTGTCACAAGACACCCCAAAGCCCCTGATTTTCAGTGGAAAATGAGCATTTAACTGGTCCTTTGTGCCTTTGAAAGCCTCCTCTGTTAACATTCACTCCATGGTGGAAGCAGCCCTAGTGTGGTTTAGTTCTTGTTACCTTAATTTGAAGAAAAAAAAAAATCCTTCCAAAGGTAATTTGATGTGGTTTATCACCATCCACGTGGGGAGGATGGTTCTGATCATCGCTGCCTGTTTAATCTGTCTCACAAAAACATCACAAGACCCAAAAGTGGGAATCCAGACATGGAATTTATGTGTTCAAGAGTCTGAGTTGTTAACCCTGGAAATAACTCGACAGATTCTCCGTCACTGAGTTGTATTGACGGTGTCTGATGTGGCTGCACTGGGGGACCAGAGCAGACCCACTAATTATCCCAAACTGATGTGGAGTGCTGGAGCTGTGGGGCTTCTGGGACAGGGGCTGGATCTTCTGTGTGCTGTTCTTTTGGATGGATCAGGTTTTTCAGAGCTAATTAGGCCGTGTCCAAGACAGCCCTGTATTGCTCTGTGCAGCTGCTGAAAGTTGGGGTCAAGTAGATCGCAGAGAAGTTGGAGCATGACATGAGAGTTCTGTGCTGGCTGTTCGAAACACCAGGAAAGGGGGACTGTGAGCAGATCTTGGGGCTTGTTATATTTTTCTGTGCCTCTTGAAATTCTGTGTTCTTTTTTGTGGCCATTAAAAGCAGCTGCATTTTGTTGAAACCCCTCCTGTGCTGCAGTAGCACAAACCCAACAGTGCCTGTTACTCTCTGTGTAATGTCATCCTAATTTCCTCCCTCTGCCTGCAGCCTTTCTCCAGGGACATCTGTTCTGAAGAGTCACATTGTTTTGCTCTGTGTTGACACTCAAAACTTGCAGCCACCATGGCCAAATCAGTTATTTCAAGGACAAGGGGGGCTGAACTTCCCGTTGACTTCAGACTCTTTGCTGGAATTTCACTGACATCCTTGTGGTCTTCAATCGGGACTTATCTCTGTGCGACTCAAGATTTTAATTGAATTCATGTCAAAGTAATAATAGAGGCTGGTTCAACCTGTCCCAGCTCTGCCACTCGGGTTTAGTTTATTTATGTGTATTTTCACATCCACCAAAGCCTTAAATAGTGCTTATCTGATGTTACCTCAGTGGGGAAGGTGATGGGGGCTTTGCAAGAGAAACTAAAGTCAGATACCCACAACTCCTGCTACAGTTCCCTGCTAGCTCCAGCCTCAGCAGAAAGGTGGGAATTTGGCGAGCAGAGCTCAAATAAAACACCCAGAGGTTGGTCCTGGCCTTGCTCCCAGCAGCAGGTCAGAGGAGCCTTCCAGGAGACTTCAGCCAGGGGTGGGAGCTGCCTCTAAAGTAAGGAATCATTAAGGTTGGAAAGGACCTCTAATATCCCCATACCTGGAGGAGTTCAAGGCCAGCTGGACAGGGCTTGGAGCAATGAGGGATAGTGGAAGGTGTCCCTGCCTGTGGAGTGGAATGGGATGGGCTTTAAGGTCCCTTCCAACCCAAACCATTCTATGATTCTATTCTATAAAATGGTGGTTGGTCCTCCGTCCAATTTTCTTCAATTATTATTTGCTTTAACTGGTTTATTGCCCCTTTTTTTTTGGTGTAGCACCTAAAACTGTCGGTGCCTGTTGGTGCATTTTGCAAGACTGGCTTCAGGCCAGTCCATGTACAGGAAGAAGCTCCAGGTCCCTGCTGGGTTCATATCTTTAAATTTGCAAGGAGGAGCAGATCCTCCAAGGGATCCACTCGAGGTCCTTCAGTGCAGGAGATTGCCTGGGGCTGTTTACTGTAGCAAATGTATTTGTACAAGCACATCCTGCCAGCTGGTTCTCCACGGACACCGTGGCAGCAAAAGGGGAAGAAACCGTTTACAAGTCCTCAAATATTCCCTTCTGCAGCATCTGTTTGTGTTTTGAAAGACAAAAGATGCCTGACAGGTCATGGAGCTGCTGCGGGTAAATAGAAGGTGGTTTTACAGACAGTCAAGGTAGGGCTTTAAATCTCCACCGTCAAAACTGCTCGAAGGCGGCACCTGGAGAGGACAATCCAGTCGGAAGATGGACGTGAGCAGCTCTAATGCTTGGGGAGTGTTTGCAGAATCAGGGCCACCGTTCTGCTCCTTGTTGGGTTTGGTCAGAAGGGATGGATGGGTTGGAAAGGATGGATGGGTTGGAAAGGATGTTTGGATTCAAAAGGATTCCGAGTGAGTTTCCTAAGGAGCGAGGACGCCCCTGATCCTGAGCCAGGAAATACTTAGGCTGGGTTTATCTTCATGTAGCTGAGCAGCTTGATTTGGAAAAGTCCTTCAAGCTCAAGGCGGTGTAAGGGACGTGAAGGTGGGGATCTCAAGTTTTAGGTGTCAAGCCACGACAAATTGGTGGTGATGTGGGTGGGTCTTTCCTCCTTTCTGAGCTTTGTCTCTCACATGGATCATCCAAACCCCTTCAAACCCTGCCAGATTTGTGTGTTGAGCAAGAAGCTGATGTTTCATAAAACTTGGTGGGAGGCCAAGACACAGCCAAGCCCCGTCAGGGGCTGTGTTTGCCTGGCAGGAGGCTCTCAGTGGGCTTTTATTAATAATAACACTTTGTACAACTGATATCTTTCATCCAAGGATATGCAAATATTAATTGGTTGAGGAATTCCCTGCACTCAACACGACGGAGGTTCTGTGTTTGTCTTTGGATAACGCGAAAACTTCTGAATGTCACATCCCATCAGCACGAAACTTGGGGGGAAACGTTCTGTCCTTCAAAAAGCAGGACCTGGCTGGTTTGAAGAGACACGTTGAGACTGACAAAAGTGGCACAAACAGGTGAACTGACAGAAGGAAAATGTGAAGATTCCATGGAAAGTCAGTGGCACTTTGGGAACAAACCCCAGACGTTCCCACGCGGGACCCCCATGTTTTAAGCCCAAGTCCAACCTTTTGGGGCCGGTGTGGTGGGAGCTGCTGTCCCTGAAGCAATGTCAATTTATGCTGGCTGCAGATCCCTTGATTGGAATCTATGGGGGTAATTCTTCATGCTCACCATTTGTATTTGGGGGCTAATTAACTATTCTAGGTTCCTATAAAGAATATTGTCAACTATTTAATGGCTCATTGAGTCCGGCAGGATTTCCAGCTTCTCTCTTACAATTTCAACAGAATAGTTATTGTGATTTGTGACTTGGAGTAACAGTCAGTGAGCTGTGAGCAGAGCAGGAGCATTATGGTGTTAGTTCTACCCTTTGACAAATAGGCTTTAATTGCCTTTACATGGGTTCTCCTTGGTGATACGAGGCAGATGAGGAGAGGAGACATGATAGGACTTATTTAAAAACATATAAAAGAGGTGCCTTTGTGTCCAAATGTGTTCCACGGGTGCTTTTCAACTTTAGACACTGCGAAGGAATATTTCTAATTAATTGCTGCATGTGTTAGGGCACTGCTCTTGCACCTCCCTTCGTAAAGGTCCAGATCTTCAGCCTAATTTAAACCTCTTGGATGGAGTGACAGGACAAGGGGGAATGGCTTTCCACTGCCAGAGGGAATGCAGTGAGGGGCTGGGATGGAATTCCCAGAGAAGCTGTGGCTGCCCCTGGATCCCTGGAAGTGCCCAAGGCCAGGCTGGACAGGGCTTGGAGCAACCCGAACTAGTGGAAGTTGTTCCTGCCCATGGCAGGGGGTGGCACTGGATGGGCTTTGAGGTCCCTTCCAACCCAAACCATTCCATGATTCCATGAATTAATACCAAGGAGAGGAGGGAGGGAATTGAGAGCCTGCACATCGCAGGCTGACAGTGTCAGTGGGGACATGAAAGCTGGAATGAGGTGTGGAAGAGGCAGAGAGGAGCAGCCAGAAGCAATTCCTGCTGGATATTTCCCAGTGCCTGTCTCATCTCCATCTGCTGTGGCTGAAGGAGCTGCACCCAAGTCCCCTTGGCTCTGCAGGGTCTCAGCTCAGCGAGGTGTGCACCTTCAATAATTCAGTGTCATCAGTGTCTGCTCTGCGTGTTAACAGCATTCAAATGAGCCTGCATGGAGGCAGCACGAAAAAACAATTTCCCAAAGTAGTTTTTTGGCATCACATCTGCTAAATCTTTAACAACCTGCTCGTACTAAATGGTGGAGCCAATTTTGTACTCCCAGAACCCCAGAATGGGTTGGATTGAAGGGACCTCAAAGCCCATCCATTCCCATCCCCTGCCATGGGCAGGGACACCTCCCACCAGCCCAGGTTGCTCCAAGCCCCATCCAACCTGGCCTTGGACACTTCCAGGGATCCAGGGGCAGCCACAGCTTCTCTGAGAATTCCATCCCAGCCCCTTTCCACTCTCACAGGGAGGAATTCCTTCCCAATATCCCACCTATCCCTGCCCTCCTGCAGTGGGAAGCCATTCCCCTTGTCCACTTTGATTTCCCCCTTGTCCACTTCACTTTCCCCCTTGCTTTGGGTCCCGCTCCCAAACTGGCTCATCAAACAAAATCAGCAGTGTGAGTTGGGTGGCAGGAAACGTATAAATTCCTTTTTGGTTTGGCCTCACGGACTTGTCTCAGTGCATATTTGTTTCTGGTTGCCCCAAACGTTACCCAGCAGCAGCAGCAGATCAGAAGATCAGCTGGTCCCTGCTGTCCTCCCCAGTGTCTCTGTTCTTCCCCTTGCCCCAGGTGTGCAGTTTGACTCTAATAATGCAGAAATCATGACTTTTTAAAGCACAGGGGTGTTTTTTCCTGCTTGAATTCGACGGACATGGCAGAGCTGAGAGAAGAAAATACAATCCATCTCCTGTGAAATGAACTCAGTCATCCTTCGGATTATTGAGTGAGAGGGAATACAAAACAAATCCACAAATGTCAAAAGCAGCCTACAAGGGATCATTCCATTTCTTTTTCCATTTGTTTCCTTGATTAAAATGATTTTTAACCGATTCCCCTCTTAATTTAATACGACAAAATATAATTCACTTGAATATCCTGCACAACTTCCCTGCCAAGGTTCTTGCTTGGCCAGATTTCCTGGAAAGAGGGAGGGGATGGAAGGGAGGGAGGGGAGGGACTTTGCTGAATCATGTTGGTGCAGAGCAATGATCTCTTTGCTGTAACTGCAGAGATGTGAGGAGGGAAATTCTGGCTCCATTAAATTCACCAGTGGATTCCTCCTGGTTTAAATGGGCATTTAAATGGGCATCAAGTGGCTCCTTCTGAGGTGGAAAGGGTTGGTCTTTTAGCAATGATTTCTTCCTATGAGATCATTCTGGAAGCTTTGGGCTGGTGATTTCTGGGGTAATATGGGATCAGGGAGTGATTTGGGTTGGAAGGGACCTTAAAATCACCCGATGCCACCCGCTGCCATGGGCAGGGGCACCTTCCACTAGCCCAGGTTGCTCCAAGCCCCGTGAAACCTTTTGTAGGATGTAGGAGAATTTCCAGCCTTCTCCAAGGGGGCTGGAAACTGTCATTCCACTCTCCCAAGAAACCCAGGAAAAGCTTCATCCGGGGAGACTGGGGGAGGAACTCAATTCCAATGCCAATTCTGCAACCCAGCTTTGTTCCTGATCCACAACAAGGTCGTAATTCCCATAAAACTTCTCAGGGAGGGGCAGCTGAGGTGGGTCTGTGTTCCTAAGTGGCTGTGGGTGTTCTCTGCATCGTGGAGATGAGGAGTGGGACAAGCACACAATGGGAATGAAGATGCAGAAGGACTATCTTGCTGAAGCAGGATGAGTTTATTTAGGCAAAAGCGTTTTCCTCTGCTAAGGCCATTGTTGTCTTATCAAATCCAATATCCTGAAATGAAAAGAAGGTCTTAAAAGGTTGAAATAGAGGAGTAATGAATGAAGAGCCACCAGACATTGTTAGGTTAATACTACATTTAAAGAGCTGAGTTTAACGAGAGAGGATTTAACTAAGACACCATTAGTAATTTCCTGCATTAATTTTAGAGCCAGACCTGAAATGGGGGGGACTTTGTCCATCTGCAGAGGTTCAGGTTAGTGGAGGGGCTGGGCATTTGCAGTGGGATTTGGAGCCGGATAAGCAGCCTCAGGAATTCTGTTCTCCCTCTGCCAGGGCCACCAGCCCATGTCCCTTTGTCCCCTGTGCCCAGTCACACCCGGGCCCAGCGCTGCCCACACCCCACAGGATATCACAGGCAATTCCATGCAATCCCAAAGCCAACAGGGAGGGCAAATGAAGGCTTAATTAAAAGCTGACATAGGAAGGGAAATTAAATTAATGTCCTAATTAATGCTCCGGGTTTAGTCCAAATAGGAAACTTAATGATTCCCCTTTCCCTTTTGCAGCACTGCAGTTACCTCTGGGCACTGATGAATTTGGGCTCATTTGGCCCCAATCCTGGAAAATATCCTCATTAAAAATTGCATTGAAGCCCACATTTAATTCTATTCCTGCCATGCTTAATTGCTGGCCTGGATAGGGATGGATTTAGGTCTGGGATTAAAAAACTTGGAGCTGTTGGGGAAATTTTACATAGTTTTGCTGATCTGACTCTTAAAAGCTTCACTTACCGACCTGTATTAGAATAAAATCAGTTAAATTAATAATAAATTAATAAAGAGAGTTAGTCAGAGTTACAGGGGTTTTTTTATCACAGTCATTTCAATAGAATTGGTATTTTTGTAGCATCACTTCTTTATGATGAAGAAGAATGGAAAGCCTACTGGAGCAGCAAGTTTTCCATGAAGGAAAATGAGAACAGGAGAAGAATTGGAAGGATTGAGGCAGCACATTCTCACTTCCAAGGTTCATTTCCTTTAACAACTCCTGGTTTATTCGTGGCAGAGGCTCCCATTTGACAGCACGGGAAGTACAGCAAAGTGGGAAACTAAAACTGCTGGGATATTTATGTTGCTCTGCTGGCTGGAAAATGAGCTGCATGGAATGGCTTTGGAGCCACCCTGTGCCTCGGGGAGCAGACACAGGCCCTGCTTGGCTGTCTGAAGGGATGGGGCTCCCTGTGCCTTGGGAAGGGGAAGGTTGGACTGGATGGGCTTTGAGGTCCCTTCCAACCCAAACCATTCTGGGTTTCCGTGATTCATTTCCTTAGCCTTGTTCAGATCCCAGTTTGAATACCTGGGAGAAAACAAAAATGAGCTGGTCATGTCCTTTTGTGGGCAGGGGGAAACTTCCCTCCCCCAGAAACCCTCTGGGTCCTCTCCAACATTCACACACAAAAAGAAATTTCCTGCAGGAACTTTCCTGTATGTTGTGCATCTCATGGAATGACTGTTAGTCCCAGGCTGTGCACCCATGGAATCATCAGATAGTTTGGGTTGGAAGGGACACTCCCAGGGATCCAGGGGCAGCCACAGCTTCTCTGGGCACCCTGTGCCAGGGCCTGCCCACCCTCCCAGGGAAGGATTCCTTCCCAATATCCCATCCAACCCTGCCCTCGGGCAGTGGGAAGCCATTCCCTGTTATCCTTACAAATCCAGCTCCCCCAGAAATGACCCCATTGTGATCATGTGTGTGGTCCCCATCGGGGCAGGGGGAAAAGCCATCCCATTGTGGATCCAGCTCACGATCCCTGGATGTCTGTGGTTGCAGGAGCATTTCTCATCCGGTTCCTCTGGCTCTAAATGTTAAATGGGATTTTTATGAGCAGCTCCTCCATTGTGGGCTCTGCAGGATGAGTCAGTGCCCTTCGGAGCAGAGATGGGAATCAATAGACCTCTGTGAATTAGATAATGCACTGAAATATGGAGATCCACACAGGCCTGGGAATTGGGATGGTGACTAATGGCTTGGTGGAAATACACCGTGAAAACAGACAACAATCCTTCTGGAAGCTTCTGGCAGACCCAATCCACTCGTGGTGATTCAGCATCTCCTGTCCGTGGTGGATGAGGGGGTGGGAAATGGAGCTCCCAGGTCCTCATGGACCAAAAACTCAGCTCTGCAAGGCTCTCAGTGCTAGGATTGTTTGCTGGGAAGAGAAGCTGTGGGTGCTGCACCTCAGGCCTGGTTAGGGAGAGATCAGTGGAGGTTCTTCCCTTTTCCTCAGCACTGAAGAACCTCATCCAGAGCTTTGAGTCCAGTCCTTACTCCCAGTGTAAGAGAGACATGGACATACCAGATCCCCAACCCTGGAAGTGCCCAAGGCCAGGCTGGATGGGGCTTGGAGCAACCTGGGCTGGTGGAAGGTGTCCCTGCCCATGGCAGGGGGTGGCACTGGATGATCCTTGATGTCCATTCCAACCCAAATCATTCCACGTTTGTGTATTCTATGATCCCATCTTTGCCTCAGCCACCCAGGAGTGGTCTTGTGGCTGTCTCAGATGTTCCTCCCCCTCTCCAAATGTCACATGAGCCACCTCCAAATCTTCATTGTCCCTTTTACCTAAGGAACTGTTGGGAGCTTCTGAAAATAATGTCACTGAGCTCCCAAAATCCACATTAATGTGATCCCATGGAATGGGAGCTGCCAGATGTGCTGCTCTGGCCCCGTTCCCCTGGCACTGGGGAGTTTATTGTTCCTGCAAACAGAGGACAGCCCCGGGCAGTGCTGGGAACTGCAGCCCAGTCAGCTGGGAGGAGGCAAAGTCAGGACCAATCGTCAACAAAATAAATTCTCCCTCTTGGCTCCGCAATTTCCAGCAGCAGGTGCCGTCTGCAGCTGCTCCCCAGGCTCCCACTCTGAGTTGTCCCTTTTATCTAAGGAATTGTTGGGAGCTTCTGGAAATAATGAGTCACAAATGCAACTCCAGAACAGGACAGGGGGTTTTGCCGAAGCCTCGGGAAGTCAGGAACCCGAATCCCACAGCCACCAATGGTATTCAGGCACAGAGACTTGCTTTCCTTCTGTGCCAGTCCCAGTGCACAATTATGAAAAAGGTGCTGGCAGCTCCTTGAACTCACTGAACAGCTTTTTGAGCAAGTTCTACATGATTGAGTGCTGAAGAGCTGTCACAGACCTTCTCATTTAGCAGCATCCCTGGGTAGATGGCAGGAGAAGTTTGCAGCCATGGAGAAGGAGCAGCAGAGGATTTGCTCTTCTGCTTCCAAATGCCATGTCCTACTCTCAGGATTGGGAAGCGTCCTCATTATTCAGGAGAAAGACGGTCCCCTGGGACTGGCTGGATGGTGATGCTGACCCTGAAGTGCTCCACTGGTTTCTGTGCTGTCAGACCTGGGAGTTGCTTTTAGGGAGAAGCAGGAGACCTCCAGCTGCACATGGGGAACATCAGGACACTGCCAGCCCAAGTGTCTCGTCGTGCCACTGAATCATAGATATTCACGGAATGGTTTGGGTTGGAAGGGGCCTTAAAGCTCATCTTATTCTAGCCCCTGCCATGAGCAGGGACACCTTCCAATAGCCCAGGTTGCTCCAACCTGGCCTTGGACACTTCCAGGTGTCCAGGGTCAGCCACAGCTGCTATGGGAATTCCATCCCAGACCCTCAGGACACTCACAGGGAATTCCTTCCCAATATCCCATCTAAATCTCCCCCCTTTTGATTTAAAACTGTTTCTCCTTGTCCTGTCACCTCTCATGGGCAGGGACACCTTCCACTGAAAGAATTCCCCCTTCCAACCCAACCAGACCCCTGCCCACCTTCAAGAGCAGTTACTGGGAAAGGGTAAAATTATCCACTGTTTGGAAAGGGGCCTTTTCATGGCTCCAGCAAATGTCAAATCATCCTGGGAAGCAACAGCCTCAGCCTGGAAGACACAATGTGTTGCTCTGAGAGGTGTTGGATCTCACAAATTCACTCTCTAATGTGTTAAACCCCCAAGCAGAGGGATGCAAAGGGTGTGAGTGAAACCCCTGACCCTGCAAAGCCTCAGCTGATGCTCTCAGTGCCTCCCTGGGTGCTGCAAGAGGTGCTGGCCCAGCCCCGGGCAGGATGGATCCAGCACAGCTCCCACAGGGTGGGAGAAGTCACACCATGAGCTGCTGATGGATCTTTCCAAGGCTGCAAACTGCCTTTTCCCTGCTCCTGCATTTCCCTGGCACCTGTCAGGGGAGATTAGGGGAGGGAAAATGGCATGGAATTAAGAAAGAGATTTCTGGTGGCCTGAGATGGGGGTAAAGCCCACTGTGCTTCAGCCTGGGTGTCACATTTCTGCTTCGGAGACCTGCCTGATTAGGAAAGGAAATTAAAGCCCCACCAGTCAAATGGTCTGTGTTCTGCTGCCGGGCACTGAAGGCATTTTCTTCTGCAGAGAAAATGAGACTATTTCAAGTAAATTGCTTTTGAAAGCAAACTGCTATTTTTTAGCACCTAATTTAAGATGCTTTAAGACAAGCTGGTGGGGAGATGGTGAAAGCTCCTTGTTCCTCACCACCAGCCCCTTCTCAGCATTCAGCACCCAGGAGGACTTCTTGGAGACTTGGCCAAGGCCTTGGCATGGGTGTGTGTGATGTTGCAGATCAGCATCAGCCCAGACAGAGAGGGGTGATGGGGCACTAGAACATGGAGGATGTTGGAGTATTCCAGGTGCACACACATCTGGAAGGCCCTTTCCAAGAAATTCTTCTTAAGAAGTCCTTCATACTTTCCATGAACTCTTTTTCCATTTTTTTTCTTTAGGGTTTCATAGTTTTTGTGCCAGTGAAACCATGCACTTCAAATCCTTGTCCCAGGTTTGGAGCTGATTTTCGTGGCAGATCCAGGCATGGATGCATGGATCAGATGCCTGCACTGATCTCACCACGGTTTATTTTTATTCTTAGATATCAGCAGCTATTTGTCACACTGCCCTGCAGTGTGGGACTCGCATTTATATGGGCTGGGGAGATGTAACTCATTTTCTGTTTAATCCACTGTCTGTCAAAGGCAGAGATTTAAGATGGAATACTCGGGGCTTTCTGACATGGCTCTCAATTTTTTTATATCTGTGTATTTATTTCTACTCTGGCGTTTGTTGAGAGCAAAAGAAAGTTGGTTTTGCAATAGGTGTCATTTGAGAAAAATCTCTTGGTGTGGAATGGGCTGTAGATGGGATTCTGCCAGGATTCTGGAATATTAACTATGGCCTGGTGACAGATTGTGCTGTCACTCCAGTTCTGCTTTGGGGAAAGTCGAACAATCATGGAATGGTTTGGGTTGGAAGGGACCTTAAAGATTATTTGATTCCTGCCATGGGCAGGGACATCTTCCACTAGCCCAGGTTGCTCCAAGCCCCATCCAGCCTGGCTTTGGACACTTCCAGGGATCCAGGGGCAGCCACAGCTTCTCTGGGAATTCCATCCCAGCCTCTCCTCACCTTCATAGGGAAGAATTCCTTCCCAATATTCCTGGCCCTGTTCCCCTTGTTTCTTCTGTGATTTAAGGAAAAAAAAAAAAACAACATAATTTTGATGCTTTACTTGGTGAAGCCCTCTGAGAACGTGGAACAGAACCTGTTGTGAAGAACCAGATGAGGTTCTTGTGAGAGGGAGCTGAGGTGACCACAGCCATGGGGATGTGGGTGACCTGCAAACAGTGAGAGCAGGAGCAATGGCTCCAACCCCTCCTGAGGAGGAGGAGGAAGAGAAAGAGGAAGAGAAGGAGGAGGAGGAAGAGGAGGAGGAGGAGGAGGAGGAGGAGATGCTGCAGGGTTGAACAAAGCGAGTCACACGCTCTCCTCAGCTGGAAAGGCCCCGAGAGGATCAGGGACACTGTCAATCTCCTGTCACACCCGACAGCTCGGCGCTGTCANNCCCCCCCCCCCCCGTGTCTCTTCCCCACCGGAGGGAAATGCTCCTGTCCTGGAGCACTCGGGATCGACCCGGACACGAGGCAGGAGCTGAGAGGGAGCACCTCCCTCCGGTTGGTGTCGAGGTTCCAAGAGGAGCTGAGAACACCCCCTGCCCCCAGGCTGGCACCCCCTGCCCCCAGGCTGGCACCATCCCAGCATCTCCAGAAGCATCTCCAACACCCCATCTCACACCCACCCGACGTGGCAGAGAAGCTCCTGCCTAAAAATAAAGCTAAGGAGCTCTCCAGACCTTTCTCAGAGAACAATGATATGCAGGAGTGTGGGTGTCCCCCTTCCAGGGAATAAAAAGCCTTTGGAAGATCCTCAGGGCTGGTCTCTGCAGCCCAAACCCCATCACAGGAGCTTTGCTGAGAATCTCCTGTGGGAGGAGGGCCTTGCTTTGGGTTATTTTAGGCAATTTCCTTCTGGTTGATGTGTCCCCAAATAGGACTTTTGTGTTTCTGGAGTAAAGTCAGATTTGCAGTTTCCTGAAAGTGCTGGGCTTGGGAAGTCCTTCCTACAGGCTGCTTGAGGTGATGAGGAAGGCACCCAGTCCTTCCTAAGGGCTGGTTAATAGGATAGGGAAGGGAAAGGCATCATGAGGTGCCATCAGGGGGTCGGAGAGGGAGGACGGACAGTGCTGCAGTGGGTGTAATACACAGGGAGAGGGAAGGTCCTGGTCCCCAGCTGTTAAAATCAGCAATCCGATGCAAAGCTCAGCGTTCTTTAGGTGTGGTGTGGAGGGGAGCAGTCGGGTCTGGACATCCCTCCTGGGCAGGATGGCTGCTGGTAAGCCGTGAGAAATTCATGGTGAACCTGAGCCCTAAAAGCTCTCCTGGATCCTGTGGAGTTACTGCAGGGAAATAAATACCCTGGAATGAGCATGGCGTTCCTGCTTTCCTTGGGATCCTCCTTCCATATCACCCAATGGCAGATATAAATTTGGAGGCTCCAAACACCACAAAAGCCAACTTTCAGGTGAGAGAGAGCACAGAGCCCTGATGAGACGACAGCAAGCAAAGAATTAGGTGGTATCAGTGGGGAGATCTCAAAGAAGTGAGGGCTGGAATAGCCTCCCGTGGGATTGGGAGCAGACAGCGAGACAAAGGATGCTCTGGAGAGCGTTGTCTCATTGGCAGAGCATAGAAAAGCAGCTCTGAGAGATCTTCTCCATCATTGCTATGAGTCAGTGTGGTTTGGAGCTGTCAGAGGCACATCAGAGGAGCATTTCTTTTGGATTAGACATTTATTATCCACCTGGAGTAGCAGGAGATGGGTGATGTGAATCCATTGACGTGCCGGACAAGGTGCACGAAGGCTGAGGACATTTGTCAGCCTTGGATGAGTCTCTTCCCTGACGGAATTCCGGCGCCCTTGTCGCTTTAAGGGAGTTTATTGCTTCTTAGTGAAAAGCAAGGGGAGCAATAGAACAGATGAGAGGAGATTTGTGAGGCATTGCAGCCCCAGCTGCAGAAACCAGGGGGGAAATGAAGCAACTGAGCCTAAAATCAGGGCCTGAAGCTGTTTGTGTGTGTGGAGATGCACAGAGAGCTCAGGGCACTCTGAAATCACTCCACGCCCTTCCCAGCCTCCCCCAGGTTTCTGAGACCCAGCTCGGCTCATCTGCCACTTGATCGTGATTAGTCATTATAATTTATTAATTGATTTAGTATTTATTTATGTTCTGGAGGCTGAGTCCCACGTCAGCCCCTGGCAAAAGTGCTGCACAGAGCCAGCCTGGAGCCAGGTGACAGATGGGCACGACGCAGGGATGGGCTTTGGAGCCAAATTTCACTTTGCTTTACGTTTGGGGATTCAATCAGTTTGTCTCTGGTGGTATCTGGTAAAACTCAGGCCTTTGGGGATCTCTAGGTCAAGATTTCTGCCTTTGAACTTGACCTCTGACTTCAGTCTAACTTGAGTCATGCAAAACCTGGACTTAAACTTTGGATAAACTTTGGAATTTGTTCGTTTTAACTTGCAGGAATATTGTTAGTCAAAGAAATGCTTGTGACAGGATATGTGGCTTTGTCCCTTTGGCTTTTTCCCCCTCTCCTTTGAGTTCTTATCCTGAGACAGGTTGGGTTTGGGAATCAGGATCTGCCAGAGCAATCCAAGTTAAAGAGGAAATAATTCATTCAGCTCTGGGGCCCACAACACCAGCGGGCCATGGAGCTGCTGGAGGCTCCCTTTCATTGGAATTCTGTTTCAATTGCCATTTGCCAGACTCAGGAGTGAGTTGGAGGAAGCTGTGACGGGGTTTTGGGGTCACCCACACTCTGAGAATGTTTCCATGTGCAGCATATGGTGTGTGTCTCCTCGGAGCCCCTGCTCCAGCAAGAGGCAGTGACTCACTGGGGGGGAAGGGGTTGGGGCTTTTTTGGGTTTCTTTTAACAAGGGATCTTTCTTTTGATAAATTTAGGCCATTTGAAGGCTTGGAATGGTGCCAGACAGAGCAGCAGGTAGAGCTGGGTGGGTCCTTTTTGTGTTAGAAGGGGGTCAGGTGAACTCCAGGTGCTTTAAATCTTGGAACAGTTTGGGTTGGAAGGGACATTAAAATCATCCAGTGCCACCCCTGCCATGGGCAGGGACACCTCCCACTAGCCCAGGTTTCTCCAAGCCCCATCCAACCTGGCCTTGGACACTTCCAGGGATCCAGGGGCAGCCACAGCTTCTCTGGGAATTCCATCCCAGCCCCTCTCCACTCTCACAGAGAGGAATTCCTTCCCAATATCCCACCTATCCCTGCCCTCTGGCATTGGGAAGCCAATTCCGTCTGCTTGGATTGAAAGTTTGCTGTTGCTCTGCACTTTTACAGCCTCTCCCCCCACAGAAACCTTGATTTGGAAATAAAAATTAATGTGCTACATCAGCTGCTAAAGTGGTAGAATAATTTGGATATGCACAAATATCCGACTCATTATGAGCACCGTTGGTTCTCCATAAAATTCTGAAATTGTGGAACCCAAAAGACATCTGCCTTGTGTCTGAAGCTCTGGCTTTATGTCCCAGAGACAAGCTGTGCCCATCCCAGCCCTCCAGCCCGGCTCTGGTGCGTTCTGTGACCCTCTCAGAAATCCATGACATGGATTGCAGAGTGAGCTCCCGTGAGACAAGATTGCAGTAATGGGCAGAAGGCAAAGCATTAATACAATAAATAACATTTCACATTTCAGTGCAGCAGCTCAAAGCTTTAATTCACATCAGATCCTTGTGGAAGAGTGTTCAATATGGGGGAATGAGGCGTTCAGAGGAAAAGCCAATTGCCCAGAATCTTCAGTGGTCCTGAACTCTGTCCCTGCTCTGAACAGCCAACAGACTTTTCCTTTCCTTGTGGATTGAGTCATGTGTATAAGGATAAATTATTAATGTGCTCTGGCTCCTTTGGCTGCCTGGTGTATGAATTCTTTAAAGTGAGAATGATCTCCTACCAGGATTTTAAGCAGTGCAAAGTCGTGCAGAAGAGGTCGCGGCTCGGGAGGAGTGACATGAGAAATGTTTGTAACATTCTCAGACGCTTCAGTAACACGAGTGCTCCGCTTGGAGAAATTTGTACATTTTTAAAGCAAGCACAGATTTCCTTCTCAGATATTTCTGTGCCTCTCTCAGTAATTTCAGGGCCAGAGAAGCTCCCAGTCCTTCCCTGGGGACAGTGCAGGTGTCTGAGAGCTGATGTTGGGTGTGAACACGTTTTTCCTCCTGTGGAAGGTTGTGGTTCTGAATCCAAGACCAAACTTGAGGCTCTCCCTGAGAGGTGAGGAGGAAACAGCCTCGGCACATTTGGCTAAAACAACCTGTCCTGGGGCTTTCCTGGGGTGTCCAAGGCCAGGTTGGACGGGGCTTGGAGCAGCCTGGTCTAGTGGAAGATATCCCTGGCCATGGCATGACATGAACTTTAAGGTACCTTCCAGCTCATACCATTCCATGGTTTTATGATCATAAAATCCAGAACAAAGGACAGATTTGAGTGACACCCAGCAGGGATGGTTTTGTACAAGCAGATCCCCTCTGCCCTTTCCTTCCCCACACTCAGGATGATTCTTCCACGTGTTTGCCTGCAGAAACTTTCCTCTGACTTCAGTGCCTTGTCCTTTACACAGGCTCTGCTTCCACCCGCAGCAGCTCCGTCTCATCCTCTCTCAGATCAATCCCAAAAGCCTGGAGAATTCTCCCAGCACATCATTTGTCAAAGGTCTTTCCATCCAGACACATTTGTGTTCACCCAGAGCACACCAAGGGAACGAGCAAATCAATTGGCTTCTCCTGACAGAACATTTTCGGGGAATGGGGCATCATTTGTTTCCTTCCTCCCTTCCTGCCTCTCTCTCTTTCCATGGGAGGGAAAACAAAGGCATCCCTTGGGGTGGTGTTTGCAGTGCCTTTGTCTCCCGTGCCATCGTGACATTTCCTCACAAAGCAGCACCTCCTGCCTCCCCAAACACATTAAATTTTCAAGATGTCTTGGAGTGAGCCCAGAGCAAAGTAGCTCAGATGGATGTGCCTGGCTGGGGTTGTTTCCAGGCCCCTCCAAGAACTCCTGGAGCCCAAACAGAGGGACACAACACGCTCATTCTGGGCTCTCTGTGCCAGTGACGTCCCAGGGACCGGGTTGGAAGGCAGGAGAGGCAGATGGAGGTGAAGTGGTGATGAAACACAGCCATGTGTTGGTCAGCCATGGCTGAAAACACTAAATGTGTGATTATGTGATAAAACATCCCCTCTTCCCTGAAAATTTGCTCATAGAAGTCTGGATCGAGGATGTCCGTCCTGGGTTTCTCTCCCCCCTCTATTTCTTTTGATCTGCCTGTTTGGCTTCTCAGTTTTGGGCCAACTGAGCTGAAAAACCACTTTTTCTGGCCATCCTTTAGGAGCAGAGCACCAGCCAGGCCCCCACAGGATGTGGGGAGTGGGGATTCAGAGCGAGACCATCCAACCCAAGTAGACCACTGGGGTAAAATCCCAGTTCAAGCTCCTGAGTCCATGCTCTGACTGTCCAGGATGCTCAGGGCAGGGGGAGAGCAGGCAAAGAGCCTCTCTCAGTCTCTATGAGACCATATCATGGAATCATGGAATGGTGTGGGTTGGAAGGACCTCAGAGACCATCCTGTTCCACCCCTTCACCGCCCACTAGACCAGGCTGCTCTAAGCCCTGTCCAACCTGGCCTTGAGCACTTCCAGGGGTGGTTTATCTACAAATTCCCTGGACAACACACCTTTTACCTCTGTGTTTGATCTCCAAACCTTCACTTAAACCTGCATCCAACCTCCTCCTTAAGTTGTTCCTGATCATGCTGTATTTAATGACTTTTATTAACAATGCATGACTGCTAATGAGATGCTAAAAATGTTTATGGGACAAATTCATTTAGAGAGACAAAGCTGCTGGAGGACTTGGGGGTCTCCTGGGCTCAGCTCTCCTGGCTGTAATTATTGTTCCATAAAGAGCCAGAGAGTTTGGATCTGTTTCATTCTAATATTAAGCAAGAGCTTTTCTTTTAATCTCTTAATGTTTTCCCCAGGCATCTTGGAGGTGGTGGGGAAGATCCTGAGCAATAAAGCATGAAGCAATGTGGGAGCAGGCCCAGGGAGTCTCTGCCATGTCAACATTGCTTTGTCTCAGATGTTTAACAATAATGAAACATATAAAAGCTTTCTGTGGACGAAGAGGCTGCTCAGTGAGGTGAGAGAACACACGAGCCGCTCCTGACTCTCGTTGCCTCCCCTGCACAGTTCACCCCACAAGCACCCCAGGACAGAATTCCTCAGAGAATAAGTGATTTTTAGGGAAAATATCTTCATGGCACAGGGGTGGAGGCCCCACCCCTCGAGGGATTTAACAGCCCTGTGGATGTGGCACTTGGGACATGGGTTAGTGGTGGCCTTGGCAGTGCTGGGGAAAGGTCAGGCTCTCTGACCTTAGAGGGCTTTTCCAACCCAGACAGTTCTGGGATTCTGGGACATTTCCATCCTCAGGACATCAGCTCTTTAAGGTGGGAGTTGGCTTCTGCTCCTGGTTTGTTTGTGCTCTGCCTCCCACAAGGGTTCCTCATTGATCAGCTTTAACATGTTGTCCCAAGCAAATTGTCATTCCCAATTGTGCTGATGAGATCCGTGTGTGCCTGGGTGTGTGTCAGGAAAATGGAATTATATCAGTCTGTATCCCAGGCCAGGCTGGATGGGGCTTGGAGCAACCTGGGCTAGTGGAAGGTGTCCCTGCCCATGGCAGAAGAGTGGAACGAGACGGGATTTAGAGTCCCTTCCAACTCATCCCATTCCAGGATTCCACGGAATGGTGCACACACCATCTGTGAGCATCATCTGCTGGGGGAGCAGGTTGGCCCAGGCCCCACCTGCATCTCCTGGGTTGTGTCCACGTGGGAACAGCCGAGCTCTGTGCGCAGGGTTGGCCTGCAGAGAGCAGGGACAAACACTCTCTAATCCAGGTGGGACTGAGGGACAGCACAGGGTTCCTCCAAGGAGACCCGAGGCCACGCTGGGAGCCAGGAGAGCTCCTGTCTCTGCAGGCACCAACAGGGTCACCGGGGATTTTTTGTGAAAAGCATATTTGCCCTCTCCTAAAATAAGGAAACTTCTGGAACAGGGTGAACTAATTTTGCAGAGGGTGAGTGAGGCAGGAAAGCTTGGCTTGCCCAGAGCTGGACCAGGGCTAAGGTGCTGCAGAGCTGAGGGAAACGTGTTTGATCGACACCGAGGGCTTTGCTCAGGAGAAAGCTTTGCCAGCCCTTTTCTTCCCTGTTTCCACCTGAGGAAAACAAAAAGAACAAACCAAAATCCATTTCAGGCAGAAAGTGCTTTTTTCCCAGGAGGGCAGAGCTGGGGGAGTCTCTCAACATCCTCGGAGGACTTTGTTGTCGTGCAGAAAACATTCAGAACCGCTGGCAATGAGGCAGTGAAACCCCCAGGATGGAGATTAACTGTTCCTGGGCAGGAATGGAATTGCAACCAGGTTGGAATTATTGATCCTTGTGGAGTTCGACACAGTCAGAAGCAATTTGGGGTGGAAATGTGGGAAATGAATTAAGTATAACTTTCTTTTAATAGGAATTTATAGGTCATTTAAGGCTTAATGATCTTTATCCAGAGCTATTGGGTTTGGAACCCTTTAGGAGGAAAAAACACACAACTTGCTGGCTGGGGAGGAAGAAATGCCCCAAGGAGCTGTGCTTTGGGGGCAAACCACGGGTTGGGAAATAGGGTTTGGAAAAAAAGAGGGATAAAGAAGTTTGGGAGGAAGAGGATGCAATGGGAATTCTGCTCCGTCAGGTCCCAATGGAAAAAAAAAAAGGCAGTAAAGGCCGCTGAGGTTAAAAGCAAAGAATTTATTGTAATTTGGGGATATATAGATGAAAAATGTAATCAGAGGGGAGATGGGAGACATCCGTGTGTAGAGGTAGAGGCAAAGAAGGAATTTGGAGTGGAAAAATCTTCCTGCCAAAGACTCAGCTCCCCAATAAATTGCTTTCTTTGGGCCTCAGATGGCTTTGCTACAAAAACTGGTGGGTTTAAGGTAAATACTTCAGGGTAAGGAACTGAATAGGGCATGGAGCAGCCTGGGCTAGGGCAAGGTGGCCCTGCCCGTGGCCTTTGAAATGTCCCTTCCAACCCAAACCCTTCCCTGATCCTGTGAAATTCAGAGCCAGAAGGGTTTGTTTCCCACTGCCTGGGACAACACTCTTGATTTGACCTCTGACTGTTCCCATTAGTGCAGTTGGAGTTGTGAATTATATTTCTAATAATTTCTTACTTCATGCTGGGAGATGGAAAGGAGCAAAGATCACAAAGCAACAGTTCCTGTTTAATTGAGCTGTTAATAGCAGCACGTGGCTCTGGCCGCTGCCATTCCTTCCAGGGTGGGAATGCGAAGCGAAAAATGCCTCTTCCCAAAATTCTTGCCTGGCATTTTATGAATATCTTAATTGCAAGATATTAGGAGTAATCTATCAGTGCTACAGGTGGGAACTGGAGCACAACTTTGGAACCTTCACACGTGTCTTTCAAAGCTCTTAATTGGATGTAGTTTAATAACAGGCTGGGCTTTTTCAGAAATTAATATTTAAGAGATTTAATATCCTGCTCCATGTTCCTGAGTAGGAACTTCGGGGAACGCTGTGAAATGATTTTCTTTGAGACAAAGGTTCAGCATTGTATTATTCAGATTATTTTTTGCTTTGGGCACTGTGTGTCACACATGAAAGACTAAACCCGACCCTTTTATTCCCCTTTGGATGGATAATTTTTCCCAGGTGTGGAGCCAGCAGGGAATTCCCTTCCTGGAGCTCTGCGTTCCCCAGGAGTGGCAGAGGAGTTAATTGCAGAGCCAGGGAGGGATGTGATGAACACACGCAGGGGTTTGTTTGCAGGGTTGTTTATTGTCCCTGCTCTGATCAAACACGGCTCCACTTCCCTTCTTGCTGCTCCAGCTTCTCCTCCACTTACTAAAAATAGTGGGAAACAGCCCAGTGAACAGCAGTGTCAAGGGATTCGTTGTTCTCCCCCCAAGAGCGAGCTTCTGGAAAAAATATTGTTTCTTAATTAATCATTTATCCACTTCATTAGGTGTTGTCAGCAGCGGAATGAGAAACAGGGCTGCCGGGAGGATGCACGTTTGTGTTTGTTTGTTTTCTGGGGAGCTGGAGATCATTTCAAGGAGCAGCTGTGTGGGAAACTCTTAAAACAGGGAATTTGTGAGCAGGAAAATGTGGGCTGGGGGTCAGGGCTTTGAATGTGGGTTTGTCCTGCTGTGTCAGGACATGGAGCTGTTGAGATGAGTCCAGAGGAGGCCACGGAGATGCTCCAAGGGCTGGAGCCAGGCTGGGAGAGCTGGGGGGGCTCATCTGGAGGAGGGAAGGATCCAGGGAAACCTGAGAGCCCCTTCCAGTGCCTAGAGGAGCTGCCAGGACTAACAGGGGCTCTGCCCCAGACCCTCCACACTGACTGTCTTTGACAAGGACTCGTATTTGAGTGCTCCCCTCTCCCCTTGGCTCTGAGAAAGGAATAAATATCCTTTCTCATTATTAATGCACCCCTTTTTTTTAATTTGCTGCTGCTGTCACTCTGTCAATGCCTTCTGTGGCAGAGACATGAAATCCATTTGTCTGAAGAAAAAAGACAAGATGCTCCAAAGGACAAACTCTGAGGGAAAACCAAAAACCAGCAGGGGGAATGAAAGAAAATGAACCTAGAATGCTCCGAGTCCATTCAGTGGGTTGGAAGGGACCTTAAGATCATCTCATTCCACCCCCTGCCATGGGCAGAGACACCTTCCATGAGCCAAGGGTGCTCCAACCTGGCCTTGGACACTCCCAGGGATGCGGCAGCCACAGCTCCTCTGGGCAACCTGTGGCAGGGCCTGCCCACCCTCACTGAAGTCAAATCATAAATCATGTTTGTACCAATTGTGGGTTATAAAGCTCGATTTCTGTGTTATAACATCATCATTTCTCCCCTGCCCCTGAATCAAGAAGGTTTTGAAGAGGCCAGAGAATGAAAGTGCTGGAGTCTGATGTTTGAAACAAAATTTAATTAAGCTTTCTGCTTCTTTATGGCAGCCTGGAGTTTGTTTAGCTTGTCCTGCTATCTGGAAAGTCATTATTAGACCAATAATTTCTGATGAACATGTTCTAGGAAACGGTGTCAATTCTAACTGTGCAGGACTTTGTTCTTTCAGTCTATTACCTGGAAATGAGTTATTCAGGAACAAGGAGTTCAATTGATAAAAGGCAAAAAATCAATAGGTGAGATTGTTGAGATTAATTCCGAGTTCATAATGGATTTCCCCCCCTTTGAGGTTTCCAGAAGCTTTTGTAGACCCGCATTAGATGTAAATTTAAGATTCTCGGAGCCAAATTTGTGGCTGAACTCGAGTGAAACTTTTGTAAATCCTTATTTTTGCATCGGGATTGTTAGTACCTCCAAAACTGCAGCCACTGGGGATAAATGAGGAGAGCAATAAAAACACCCTGGACCTTCCATAGCAAAAATTGCTGGAAATTTTCCGGATGCAGCACATTAATGAAAGAAATGGTAATTCTGTTTAATATTTGTGTTACGGTGTGTGTCTGAGATCAGGAGGCTGCTGTCAGGCTGCTGTCCTGGCTCAAGGACCTCATTCAATCAGGGAGAGTTCATCTAACTAGAGAAGAAAAGGAGAATATTACCCTCAGTTCCTTGGGGGTCCCTTCCAGCTCAGCCTGTTCTTGGATTCTGTAAATGTGCAGAATTTCTTTCTAAATCTATTTGCTACAAATGTGTGAACAAAGAGAAGCCTCTCCAGGCTTGGTGAACCTGCCCCCTGCTCTGACACCCTGGGCTCTCCCACCAGCCTTGCCCTCCCTGCCCTCCCTCGCTGAGTTCTCACTGTAAATCCTGGGAACCTGGAGAAAGCTGAGCATCCTTGAAGAGCCCTTGTTCAGTCTTTCCATGTGAGCAGAACAGGTCCCTCAGGGTGTTTGGAAAAAGTGCTGCTGACTCCAGCTTTCTACTGGTGTCTGAATCCAGTGACATCCAAGTTTTTCATTTCCTTTTCCCTTTTTCTGCTGAGCCAGCGTTTCCCAGCTCTCCATCCACCCCAAGCTCAGAGGCATCATCTGCATCTCCAAGCCCATCAATTAACTTCTGTTTTAATCAAGGAATCGTGTCTTCTTCTTCAGGCCCATCAGTCATCCTGGGCTCTCCGTGGAGCTGCAGACATCCATCCATCATCCCTGCTGCCTCATTCCTCAGAGGGGCTGTGGCAGGCAGGGAGGGGCTGTGGCAGGCAGGGAGGGGCTGTACCAGCACTGCCAGGGAGTCACGGAATCCTGGAACAGGTTGGGTTGGAAGGGACCTCAAAGCCCACCCAGTGCCACCCCCTGCCATGGGCAGGGACACCTCCCATCAGCCCAGGTTGCTCCAAGCCCTGTCCAGCCTGGCCTTGGACAGCCCACTGCAAACAGAATCATCCATCAGGTCTCAAATGGTGCATCTCTAATTAATTAAGCATCTAGTCAAGCTAATTAAATGGGAAACAATGCCCAGATTTAATGATACCCCTCCTGCCCCTTGTTAGTGCCGTGTTGGGGGGGGGGGGAACAAAGTGTTACCACAGGGCTCACATGCAGATAAATTTATACAAATCCATATAAATGAATACTTGATGCTTTTCTAGAGCTAAGGAGAGCTTGACTAGATGCTGCCAAATCCCAGAGTCATTTAGGTTGGAAAGGACCTCCAAGCTCGAGTCCAACCTTTGCCCAATCACCCCCTTCTCAACCCCACCATGGCACTGAGCGCCACACTCAGTTATTTCTCCCTCCCCAGGCTGGCAGCCCCAGTCCCGGCCTGGGCTTTATGAAGGAAACCCTTTTCCCTACAGAGAGGTGCCCCCAGAGCCTGAATCCCACGGCACCTTTGTGTTTTGAGCAGCTTTTTGTGCCAGGGCTGAGCGGGAGCACAAGCAAGGCTGTGAGGCCATGGGAGGACAGGGGGGTCACCAAACCATCCCTGCTTGGCTCTCAGACATGTGAGGAGACAGACAAGTGGAGTGAGGCGTGTTTCTCCTCAAGCAGAGCGACTGGAAGCACAGCTCCTGGAGGAGGGAGGGAGCTCGTTTGTCATCCCCCACGGGTGACACTGTGCTTTGGTGCCTCTGGGGCTGGAGGTGACCTCCTGCCTGAGTGGGGAACACGAGGAACAACAGTGTTGGAGCTGCCAGGGCTTCAGCTCCTGCCTTCACATTTCCCATCTTGTTAATTGTGTGCTGGAACTGTGGGCACCGCCACCCAAGGAGGAGCTCCCCCTGTGCAGAGACCTCCAGCACCAACGTGGCTTAATGTTTGGACCATGGGATCGTAGAACCGTGGAATGGTTGAGGTTGGAAGAGATCTTGAAGCCCATCTTGTTTCACACCTTCCACTGGCCCACTGACGGGGTGTTTCATGCAGGGGGGGTCTCACCAAAGCAGAGCAGAGGGGCAGAATCCCCTCCCTGACCCGCTGCACGTGAGGGAGGAAGGATCAGGTGCTCCAGGATGGATCAGCACTGTGAGGTGTCTGGAGTGAGCTCGGCGTAAATACCAGCTGTGCCTCTGCCGTGCAAACCAGGGGAGAGTGATGAACACACGAGCTTAGAAAACATCAATCCAATCAATGCCCCTGCAGGCACTGACACCAGAGAGGCACCTTCTGTCCTCCTGGGATGGCAACAAGCTTTTCTGCCGGCCACTCTGCTGGTTTAAATGGGATATTGGGAAGAAATATTGGATACCCCTGGATCCCTGAAAGTGTCCAAGGCCCGGCTGAACGGGGCTGGGAACAACCTGGGATAGTGGAAGGTGGGACTGGATGAGCTTTAAAATCCCTTGCAATCCAAACCATTCCATGACTCTGCACCCACCAGAGCTTCACTCACTCTTTTCTCTCTCAGTCACAGCCCTTTTTTACATTCAGGACAACAATTATCCCAAGATTAACTCATTCCTGGTGCTTTCCCCCTGTTTTTAGCCACCCTGATGCTGGGAAAGGGGTGGCAGCCCCATGGCTGGCTCTGGTGGGATGGGGGTTCAGGTGGCTGAGCCACCTCCCCAAGGCTCAGCTCACCTGCTTTTCCACCTTCCTGGGAGGGGGAATGACAAAGGAAAACCAGGTCTTTGTGCGTCAGCTGCAGCCCACTCGGAAGGAGAAAACTGGAGGTGCTGATAAATCCCAGGAGGGAAAATGTCAAACACTGGGGAGCTTTCTAGTTAAAGCATTGCTGCTCTTAAGTGTCATGTGGAAGGGAATCACTCTTTGCATGGGATATAAACACTCCTAGATTTGAGAAAGCTGCACAAGGCAGGCAGGAAAATCCATCTTTGCACTCAGGGTGATTAAGCACAAATCAGTTCTGCTGATAGGAAAGAGCTGTACGAGGCAGGTGATAGGAGCTGTGGGAGAGGGATTTTAAAGTCTCATGGAAGAAGGAGGGCTGGGCCATTTATTAAGCCATAGTTTTATTTCAGGGATGGAATTTGTCCGTGTGCTTGATTGGAGATGAGAAAATGTGGTGGAACGGATCACAGAGTAATTATCCATATTGTTGCTCACCCTTATTGCAGCAGGTCACGTCTAAAAGGTCATATTTTTAATTTTAATGGCTTGAGTTTGCTCTTTAGAGTGAGGTCAAATACGGCTGTTAATCTCTGTAAACAGTCTTGCTGTATAAACTAGTTAAATCTTCCTTTTGGGGAGGAAATGTGGGCCCTAGATCAGGTATAAAAATAAGGAATTTTGTGTTCTTTATTACATCTCTGCAGCAAATGCTGAAGTTATTGGTAGCAGTCCCAAAAAGCTGCATTTCTCCCTTGACTGGGCTGTATTCAATGTTGAGCCTCAAACAGAGCTTATATAATTTAAAAATATTACATGAATAAAATGCAAGTGACTTTCTCTCCGAGCTGTCAGTTTGCCAGTCTCAGTTGGAGAGCGAGTAAATGATTTTTCCAGATTTTGTGCCTTTATAGTGTAACAAAAGATGCTGGGTTGAGGCTGGAGAAGAATTTTTTTGTCTTCTTTTTCTGCCCTTGAATGTTAGAAATAAAAAAGTGGGTGTTGGAGCAGAGGGGGAAGCTGGAGGACTAAAGGCACCTGAGCTGCCCTTCTCCAAACCACTCATCCCTGCCAGGTGTTGGGTTTTGGGTTTTTTGCCACCGTGCACAATTCAGGATGATTTTCATCCCTTTCCCTCAAGCAGATTCCCAGGGAAAAAAATCCCTTTTCATTTTCCACTCAGTCTGTTGTTGGGAAAATGAAAGCTTCTGCCCGATCCCCTCCCATGGCTACAGGAAGCCCAGGAAACATTTTGTTGTAGGAACAGTCTTTTAAATGGAAACTAAACCCTCTTTCCAGAGGCAAACTGTGGTTCAGGAAGTGCAGCAGGAAAAGTGCTTTTCCCTTGAGGAAACAGCGAGAGCACAAGATGCTGCCACTTGCTTTTATCCTGATGCTCTGCATGTCTGTAATAAATAAATTCTCTTTTCCCTGCTGTTGTTGTGGTGTTCAGCTTGGCCACATCTGACCTCATTCCTGGCCTCTTTCCATCCCCATATCCGTGGCTTTTTCCATGCAGCTTCCCATCCCTGGAGGTGTCCAAGGCCGGGTTGGACAGAGCTTGGAGCAACCAGGTCTAGTGGAAGGTGTCCCTGCCCTGTGACGTTTAGGATCCCTTCCAACCCAAACCATTCCACGATTCCCTGATATTCCGTGACTGGGATTTACAAGCACACAGAGGGAAATGTGTTGCCAGTGAGTTCCCTCTCAGTTTGCATCCTCCACTCTAATCAACCCTCTGTAAACACCAGCCCTCTGAAGATAATAATCAACAGCAAGAGCCCCGTTGGCAGGCGGGGGAAGGTGAATTAAGGTGCTTTTCTTTCTCCTATGCTAATCTTTCTGCTAATTATGTTTTATTAATATTGTGATGCAGACGCTCCCGCTCTTGTTTTCACTCATCTTGTCCGTCGTTAAAATCAAATTGCTAATGAATGAGCTCAATATTTGACTTAATCACTTAAGCCTCTGCCTTTCATCCTTTTCCTAAGCAACCCCTACAGTCAGACCAGCGTTGGGTACATTTCTTCTCCTTTTCCCCCACCCCGGTTTTTGAAGTATTTTATCAAGATTATTCTATGGGTGACATTGACATTTTGTTATGATAAACTGGCTGAGTCATTATCATCAGGAGGCGGTTGGGTTTTCTTATATTGATAACGAGGTGCTTTTTACTGCAGAATGGGGGGAAAATAGGAAAAAACCCACCCTTTTTTTGTTTTAAACAGTCTGATATTGCAGCTTTTCTGTCAGAATTGCCAGAGAACAATGTTATATTCTTCCCTTTTTATTCTGGAGGGTGGTTTTGAAAGGCCTAATCAAACAAAAATCGGAGCCTTGAGCTTGGTTGTTCTCCATAGACAAGCAAGTCTTTGAAGCCGACTCTCCCAGGCTGCCTCTTCCGGACATCAGGATCCCACAAGCCCTGGATCCAGCTGTTATTTTTATGGAAAAGCATGTCAGGACCACAACCACCACCACATGGCACCCAAACCCCTCGTGTCTGTAGTGTTGGCTTGGTTGAGCGATGCCCATGCCTGCAACACGGCTTGGTTTGGTTTCTGTGCTGTTGTTCAGGTGCAGCAACAGAGGGGGGAAAAAAAATGCTAAAAGCCACGTAAATGTGTGTCACACTGAATTTGGGAGCTTCTGCTCGAGATCTGTTCTGATAGAAATGCCAAATTCCATCAGCTTAGTTTATTTCAGGTGGCTCTTGCAAATCCTCCCGCTGGCTTGTCCATCTGGTGATGCTGCTGGTTTTTATTCCCTGGGTTTTTGGTTTTTTTGAAATGGAGAAATGAGGATACTCTTCACTGCTACGGACAAGTTGGAAAATATTCCCTGTGTAGTGCAGCTTATCAAAGAAATGTCAGCCCACGAGTTGGTTTCTTTCCCAGAAGAAACAAAATAATGCCTTGAGAAGAGAAAAATATTTCTCGGTTGACAGAAACTATTTAAATACATAATTATCACTGGGAGGGAGTCATTAGGATGATCCATTTTTTGTTGTGCTGATGAATGTATTGAATTATTAGTTGCATCAGAACCACTTATAGGTCTTGCTTACAGACAGGGCTGCAAATAGGATGTGGTGGCAAACACACCGTGCCCTTGCCGTGGTTTGGGGTGATTAAAGGGCTCTGTTCTCATCCCACAGCACCTAAAAATGGGGCTTAAAGCCATCATAATGCTGGATTTTCACTGGTGTGGCTGAGATGGGTCTGTGGGACTCTCTTGTGGGGGAATGGGGTTCAGCTTGGGTTTGAGGGTCTGAGTGTGTTAAACTCCCCTTGGGGTTAGTGACGCAGCACAAGGGCTCTTGGAAAGGGCAGGTTTCAGGGTTTCAGTGGAGCTGAGGAGGCCAGAGATCTCCTGGAAAGGACTCTGTTCCCACCCCAGGTGTCCTCACTGCAGAGGTCTTGGTGCTCCCTCTTCCACCCCACAGTCTGCTGATGAGTCAAGGAGAGGAGCTGAGGATGGGGCTGCTCCTAAAGGGAGGTTTCTTCATGGCTGAGGAGCAAATCGTCACACTGACATGGAAAGAAAAGGACTCATGATAAGAAAATAGGCTTGGATGACACATAAGGAGGAAATTCTTCCCTGGGAGGTTGGGGAGGGACTGGGATGGAATTCCCAGAGAAGCTGTGGCTGCTCCATTCCTGGAAGTGTCCAAGGCCAGGTTGGAGCCACCTAGGCCAGTGGAAGGTGTCCCTGCCCATGGCAGGGGATGGAATGGGATTACTTTGAGGTCCCTTCCAACCCAACCTATTCCATGATCTCCACCACCCCAGACCTGGACTGTCCCCCTGGATCTCCAGGCGAGACCTGCCAGTCTCTGCTTTGTTTTCTGTTTACTCTTTTTTCATCTCTTACATTCATGAATATTTATATGAAGCTCCAAATAGCCAAGAGCACTTTAATCAGAGGACTATCTGCAGCCTAATCAGGGATAATACTAATCAGGAAGTTCAGAGCAGGCTTTAACACTTGCTGCAGGAGGCAAAAGTTTCCTCCCAACTCCAGAACGGAGTTTGGCGAAGCCTCTTTGGAGTTTGCCCCAGTTACCAGAAGAGAAAAGGAAGATTTACTCTTTACATCTGGTGTTTTAGAGCTTCCTGGCAGGAGCAGGGAGTGCTGGAGATGTCACTGGAGCCGGGCTTGTCAGGAAGAAATTATGCAAACAGCTCAATGCTAATTTAGACCCCACTCTCTTGTGCTTCCAGCCACAGGGATCTCACTTTTCCAGCCAATTACTCAAAATCCCCTCCTTTTTAATTTTTTTTTTTTATTTTTTATTTTATCACGTGGCTGGGGTTGAATCTCACTTGCAGGAGGATGATTTTCCTGCAGAAAAGCTGCTGTGTTCCTCCTCTGTAGGTTTTTATAAATCATTGACTTTGCAATCTCTCCAAGCAGGATTTTCCAACAGCGAGGGGATTCAAAGGGGAGGGGAGAAGAAAAGCTGAGATAAATAAAGGTAAAACTTTTTAAGGTTTAACAAACTTAAAACTGGAGCTCATGAGGGTTTCAGACCTGGCAGGCAACGTTGTACATCTGTTTAACACGATGCCCTTTCTGGAGTTGAGAGGGTTTTTTTTCTTCTCCCTCAGACACAGAGTTTTGCAGAAAATCCTTTTACACGATTCACATGAAAGTCTCGACTTCCCAAAGTCTTCTCAGATATCAGTGACAAAAGCTCACATTATCTTCCCCCTTTTTCAATCACAACTTTCTGGGATAAGGAGCCACAATGCCCAGGGATTAGATCTTTAATGCAGATTTTTCTGCCAAGGTTTTCCTTTTAAAGGGCTCCCTCCATAGAAATGTGGGGATTTAAAGCCAAATAACTCATGTCTTGGGTCACAATCAAGCAAAACCAGAGGCAGCATTATCATAACTGTGTCTCATTAGTGTGTTGCTGCCTGCTGGCTGGATTTCTTCCTTTTCCTTGGATAACAAGGAGCTGTGGGCCCACCCCTGTGGTGCCATCACAGGATGGAGTTGGTGTGCCTTGGAATGCACAAGCACAGGGCGGGCAGGACGCTGGGACCTTACAGACCATCCCACTCCACGCCATTCCCCACCAGGGACCCCTTCCACCGGACCAGCTCTGGGAATTCCATCCCAATATCCCATCCAACCCAAGCCATTCCCTGTGTCCTGTCCCTCCATCCCTTGTCCCAGGTCTCTCTCCAGCTCTCCTGAAGCCCCTTTAGGCACTGGAAGGGGCTCTCAGGTCTTCTCTGGGCAACCTGTGCCAGGTTCTCCCCACCATCCCTGGAAAGAATTTTTTCCTAATATCCAACCTAAAGCTCCTCCCTGTCAGTGTGAAGCCATTCCCACTTGTCCTGTCATTCCAGACTCTTCTGAATAGTCTC
This sequence comes from Sclerurus mexicanus, assembly GCA_013396755.1. Lineage (NCBI taxonomy): Eukaryota > Metazoa > Chordata > Aves > Passeriformes > Furnariidae > Sclerurus > Sclerurus mexicanus. The sequence goes on along the minus strand of VWZF01003689.1, from coordinate 156,288 downwards.
AAATTTCCCTCTCCATTGTCAATTGCCAGAACCTAAAAAATCCCACAGAGCTGAAGGCATAATCTGCTGTTTATCTGCATTCACAGAGCTCCCCTGGAATAATCCCAAATTTCCTTTAAGTGCCATTGAACACATTACTTGGGTGCGGTTGCCTTCCCAAAGCCCATGGGGCTGAGCCATTGGAAGCACATCCTGGGAACAGCAGCCAGCAGCAACATCTGGAACGCAGTTTTGCTAGCAGGCAAAGTGGGAATGCAGCAGAACATCCCCCCGCCCTGCCCGAGGAGCCGTGGCAGGGGCTGATTTCTCTCAGACACAGGTGCTGGGCCCTGGGGAACATTCCCGAGCGACACGGATCCCTCAGGGAAGTGCTGGGGGAGGCATTATTTTCCATCTAATCTGTTAAATTTGGAAGGCAGAATAGGAGCCCCCGGGGAGACCCCACAGTATCTCCCTCCCCTCCCACAGCCTTTGCTCTCTTTATTACCAGCTGCAGATTCCCAAAGCTGTGGTTCATTTAGAGCTCCAGGAGCGCTGGGAAAGGTCGGGTTGGTGCTCAGGTGAACAGCTCAGAGCAGGACAAGGTCTGTGTGTACCCAGCATGGACAAAGGGGCAGTCAGGTGGGGAAGAGGAGACCCAGAACAAACCAGTATCCTCTGGAGCCAGGCTGGGAGAGCTGAGGGTGTTATCCTGGAGAAGGATCCAGAGAGACCTCAGAGCCCCTTCCAGAGCCTAAAGGGGCTCCAGGAGAGCTGGAGACAGACTTTGGACAAGGGCCTGGAGGGACAGGACAAGGGGAATGGCTTCCCACTGCCAGAGGGCAGGATTAGATGGGATATTGGGGAGGAATTCCTGGCCTGGGGGGCAGTGAGGGGCTGGGATGGAATTCCCAGAGAAGCTGTGGCTGCCCCTGGATCCCTGGAAGTGTCCAAGGCCAGGTTGGATGGGGCTTGGAGCAACCTGGGCTGGTGGAAGTTGTCCCTGCCCATGGCAGGGGGTGGCACTGGATGGCCTCCAAGGTCCTTTACAACCCAACCATTCCATGACTCCATGATGTGCTTTCCCAGAGTGCAGTGGTAGGGAATGTCCTCCGTGGCACTGTATGGCCCAGCTCAACCCCTCATGGCCCAACTCAACTCCTCATGGCCGTGGCACATCCTCCACCTCCATCCATCCCGGTGCTGTTGATCCCAACAGGCTTTAGGTAGGACTGCGACTCTTGCCCAGGTGTTTCCCTCCTCCCTTCCCAGCTCCTCGCTGGTTCCTTGTTTAACACAAGCTTTTCCGCGTTTCTTTAACAAAGTTTTATGTGTTTTAATTTTCTTTTATTACTTTGCAGCCGCTTTCCAACTGCTTCACAAGGCGAGGCAATGAGACAGAGCTCCCAACAAACCCACATTCATCACTGCCTCGTTTTCCTCCCTTTCATCTCTAACTACTCTCCAATCACTTGGACAACTGATGCTTCTGAGCTTGCAATTAGACCCCGGCTTTCTGCTCCTGATGAAGGGAGATTAATTAAATCAGCTCTTTTCAAGACTAGAACAAATGCAGGAACATCTTTGGCAATTTTCTCCTTCTTTTAAACCTGTAGCCTATTAATTTAAGACACCTGGCATGGAGAGAGTGTTTTGCCCTGATAGAAAACAATAAACTGAGATTTATACACTGGAGCTTTATGGAAAGGCTCCTTTTTCCTTCCCACAATGCAAATTACAGAATAAAACAACAGGAGATCAGGGGTGAAGTTTATCACCTTTATCACAAAGAGTAAGAGAGACTTTTATCGTGAACTTTTCATTTTTAAACTACACCTGGGAGAGCAAGAGAGAGGATAAAAGAGGATAACTCCACGAGGTAAATTGGCTTCATGAGATAATATTGACAGGACAAGAGGAAACAGCCTCAAATTGCACCAGGAGAGGTTCAGGTTGAATATTAGGGAAGATTTCTTCCTGGAAAGGGCTGTTCAGCCCTGGGCAGGGGTGGAGTCCCCATTCCTGCGGGGATTTAACAGCCCTGTGGATGTGGCACTTTGCGACATGGGCTAGTGGTAGCCTTGGCGATGCTGGGGGATGGTTGGACTTGATGATCTCAGAGGGCTTTNTATGGCCCAGCTCAACCCCTCATGGCCCAACTCAACTCCTCATGGCCGTGGCACATCCTCCACCTCCATCCATCCCGGTGCTGTTGATCCCAACAGGCTTTAGGTAGGACTGCGACTCTTGCCCAGGTGTTTCCCTCCTCCCTTCCCAGCTCCTCGCTGGTTCCTTGTTTAACACAAGCTTTTCCGCGTTTCTTTAACAAAGTTTTATGTGTTTTAATTTTCTTTTATTACTTTGCAGCCGCTTTCCAACTGCTTCACAAGGCGAGGCAATGAGACAGAGCTCCCAACAAACCCACATTCATCACTGCCTCGTTTTCCTCCCTTTCATCTCTAACTACTCTCCAATCACTTGGACAACTGATGCTTCTGAGCTTGCAATTAGACCCCGGCTTTCTGCTCCTGATGAAGGGAGATTAATTAAATCAGCTCTTTTCAAGACTAGAACAAATGCAGGAACATCTTTGGCAATTTTCTCCTTCTTTTAAACCTGTAGCCTATTAATTTAAGACACCTGGCATGGAGAGAGTGTTTTGCCCTGATAGAAAACAATAAACTGAGATTTATACACTGGAGCTTTATGGAAAGGCTCCTTTTTCCTTCCCACAATGCAAATTACAGAATAAAACAACAGGAGATCAGGGGTGAAGTTTATCACCTTTATCACAAAGAGTAAGAGAGACTTTTATCGTGAACTTTTCATTTTTAAACTACACCTGGGAGAGCAAGAGAGAGGATAAAAGAGGATAACTCCACGAGGTAAATTGGCTTCATGAGATAATATTGACAGGACAAGAGGAAACAGCCTCAAATTGCACCAGGAGAGGTTCAGGTTGAATATTAGGGAAGATTTCTTCCTGGAAAGGGCTGTTCAGCCCTGGGCAGGGGTGGAGTCCCCATTCCTGCGGGGATTTAACAGCCCTGTGGATGTGGCACTTTGCGACATGGGCTAGTGGTAGCCTTGGCGATGCTGGGGGATGGTTGGACTTGATGATCTCAGAGGGCTTTTCCAACCCAAATGATCCCATGGTTCTCCTGTCCTCACTTTTGGGAGCAGGTGGGACAATGAACATGTTTATTGCTGTCAGTCATTGCATTATCAGAGGTGAAGGGACTCTGAATTCCATCAGTTCCAGGTGTGTCCATTCCTTCCCCTTTTTCCACCCTGCAGGAAGAGTTTGGGTAAGATTTGGGGTCCTTTTTCACTGACAAATCTCCGCGAAGGTAAAACCCACGAGCCCAGGGGAGCTCAGTGTGTGTCAGTTCCAAGGCAATGTGGCATTTTCTCACCACCAGCAAATTTTCCCTGGATCACATTCCAGCTCCCTGCCACAGTCGGAGAGGTCTGGCAGTGCTGACCCTCGGGCAGAGCAGAAAAACACCGGGATTTTCAGTTTTCTCGTAGGTTGATGCATTTGTAGCTGTGCTTTGGGGCACAGAGAGTGCTGGTAAAACACCACCAGCTCTGGGTCCTTTCCCTGGCACTATCTGAGGTGTTGAGGTTCCAAACCTGGCTGGGCCAGTGTCTTCCCTGGGCTTTTAAATGCTCAGAATGGAAAAAAAAAGAGCACAGAGGGTGGAGGGAGGGTAGGAGGAGGGAGAGCTGCTGCCATGCCCACGTGTAGCAACTTCTCTTATGGCTGTGGAGTCACAGCTGCTTCTGGCACTTAAAGCAAGGCATTTTGGGGGTAAAAAGCAGCATTTTCCCTCATTATTTGAAGCAGTTCCATGCAAGGCTGTCTCAAGACAAAAATAATTTGTCTCACCAAATTATTTGTGCAATAAAACACTGAGCAACAAACAGGAACCCCTGCTGGTACATTTAGAGAAGAAATGATAGAAGCAGAGCAGATGAACCCTAGAACCCATGAACCCTAGAACCTACTTTTAAGGTCCACGTCCACATGCATCCCCCAAAACAGCTGGTCCCAGGGCTGGGATGGAGGATCTGGGAATGCATCAGCCAAGCAGACGGGAGGAATGTTCACAGGGAATGCCAACAGGGGATGTTTCCTGGCGTGGCTTCTTTCTCAGTCTTTCCCAAGGAAGCCAAGGAACATCAGCTAGGACATCATTCCCCTGTGTGCTCAATCCATGAATTCCACCTCATATTCATCCACCGTACAAAGGGCTCAAAGCCCCAGAATTCTCCTTCCCCTCCTTCTCTCTTCATCCCCCATTTCCACCTCTTTAATAAATCAGCTCCATCCCAAAAATCCAAGCAATCGATCGCCAGGGAAGGAGCCTGGTGAGGAACTGACACAGCAAACAAGATTTTTATTTAGTTTGGAGCTTGTTAGGTTACATTTGCATAATGACAATGTCACATTCATTATTCATGAGCCTAAACTGCAGTGACCCCTCCCGCCAGCTCCCAGAATCCCAGGATTAGGCATTATTCCTGCTGCTTGAAGCAATTCCTCTCTAAAAGGAGCGGCAGAGTGACAGCCTGATTTTTTATTCATGTTGGGTCTTTCCAAGGTGTAACATTTACCACGGGACAGAAAAATCAGGCACACGGGTAGAGAAGGGGAATGACTTGAGCAAATTGGGATTAAGAGAAGTTTTTGGTGGCTGGGGGTGAAGGGAACAGGGATGTCCCCCCTGTGGTTCTCTCCCACACATTGTGTGTTCCATGTCACATCCAGGTCGTATGGAAAAGGTTGGAGGAAGACCAAGGGAGCCCATGAGGGGCTACCACAGAGAGGTTTCAGCTGAGAAATGTTCCATAAGGCTTAGGAAAGAAAGGGGATAATATAAAAGGGGCTCTCGGACTTTCCAGCTCTCTCTCTTGTCACCCAGTGGGCTCTCCAAGGACTTGACATGAGAGAGCCAAAGGGCTAAGAAGAGTTTCACATCTGAAAAAGACAGAAAATTCACTCTTGCACACATGGCTTAAAACCAAGAAAGGTTTTGTACAATAGTACCCAGGTGGAGCATTGCAAAGTCTCACCCTTGCTTGTTCAAATTATAACTTCCCACCTGTGCCAAAGGCCTCCAGTGGAAAATTCCCTTTGGATCAGTGGCAAGTAATACCCGGCTCCAAACATGACTTTCCCCAGCGCAAGGAAATCAATTACAGCCTCTCCTGGTGAAAACCATAAAGCTCCCACAGTCGTAAGTTCACTGCTTGTACTGAGCTGCCTCCCAGCTTCCCTCAGAAAAACTGGAGAAATATATAAAATTATATTGCAATTTGGCTTAATTTCTGTGCCCTTCTCTGAGGTCTGGCTTAATTCTGAAATCTACCCAGAATGACTTCTACAAAATGCACTTGAGTTTCAACATCCTGCTACACACGGCGCCCTTGGAAGCCAATTTTAGTCCTGCAGAGCTGTGTGAACACAGGGCCTGGTGACACGTCCCAGCCAAGTCCACAGCTATAATTAAGACTTGCATGGGAGGAGCGTGGGTGGCATCAGACTTTCTGCTGCTCTCTTTAATGGATCGCTCCTGCCTGTCTGATGCCAAAGCCAGTGTGATATTCAAAGAGCTCCTTTCCTTCCCACCCCTCCCTTTTGAAAGGAATGGCCCCTAATTGTTGATTAACCACCCTCCTCAGAGCTGGATATACCGAGAAGCAACTGATTGCTCCTCTAATGATCACAAAAGTGCTACTGATGCTGTAAATCTGACATGTCCCTTTTGCACACCCAGAGGGAATGGTTTGAGGTCTTGGTACCACCTGCTTCAAGGGAAGCAGAAAGTTTGGGATTTAAGGTTGTCACTTTTGCCACTACATCCTGAGTTTCCTCTTTTTTCGATGGATTCAAACAATCTCCTTGGTACCCATTTAATAAGGTCTCAAGGCCTTAATATTAGCAAATAAAAGGATGAATCACAGAATGGTTGGGTTGGAAAGACCCAAAAAATCATCCCATTCCACCCCCTGCCATGGACAGGGACACGTTCCACTAGCCCAGGTTGCTCCAAGCTCCATCCAACCTGGCCTTGGACACTTCCAGGGATGGGGCAGACACAGCTTCTCTGGGAATTCCATCCCAGCCCCTCAACACCCCTTGAGGGTCCCTTCCAGCTCAGGATATTCTCTAGTTCTGGGATGAGACTGGAGGTTTAAGAGGATTTCTGGGTTTCTTTGGTGCTTCCCTCAAAAGCCCCCATTCCCTCACCCCGTGCTATGACTTGACACCAAATTATTTGTGCAATAAAACACTGAGCAACAAACAGGAACCCCTGCTGGTACATTTAGAGAAGAAATGATAGAAGCAGAGCAGATAATCTCTCCCCAGGTACATTAGGCATTTAATTTAAATTGTCTGGGTGTTATTTTCTCATGTTTACATCCTCAAGCAATTTGAGATTGGCCCAGGACTGACAGAAGGAAAATATTGTTTATGTCATACAAATCATTAAACCATAAGCAATTTCATTCAATGTTTCTACACTCGTAGGGCAAATGAGAAAACAGCTGGTTGTTGAGTTCTGCTGAAATCTTTGCCCACACAAACACTCACATTAATACAAAAAGCTGCTCTTTGCCACAGGATTGATAGGGATAATTTGCAACAGGATTGATAAGGTCAGTTAAGATCCTCACCTGTGACAGCCAAGGGACGTTGTGCTTGAGAACAAGGTTTGTTGTTTCCCAGTGTTGTCTGATACCAAACAGGTCTGGTACCTGGATAAGACATTGGGGGAAAAGTCCAGGGAGCAACAGTGGAAAAAGACTTCTTGTGTGTTTTAAAAGCCATTTTTCTCTTACATCTATAAGCAGAATCAATAAATAGAAAACCCCGCAGTAAAACACTGGGATCAGTCCCAGTGACCCCAAATCAGCTCTGGTGTCCCACCACCTGCAGAGCTCTGGTCTCTGGCACCAAGGTGAGCCAGTGAAGGGGCATCGGTGGCCTCCTCTTTTCCTGGGGCTCTACCAGTGTTCTTTTCCTTCTTCTTTAGTCCTTTAGCCCCACCTAGTGCTAAAGCCAAATAAAAATCCTAGTTAATTAGGCCCAAAAAAGGCTTTTTTCCACATCCCTGGCAGTGTCCAAGGCCAGGTTGGATGGGGCTTGGAGCACCCTGGGCTGGTGGAAGGTGTCCCTGCCCATGGCAGGGGGTGGGATGGGATGGGCTTGAACACAAATCATTCTGGGATTCTTTCACCAGCCTAAAACTGGTTTTAAAAGTCCAAACCTAAGCAAGACTCCTCTGCTTTGCAGGGAATTCTGCGACTTCTGAGCCTCTGTAGAGGGATTTTGGTGAAAACACGCCCTGGACAAAAGGGTTTTGCAGCCTGTGCTTAGAGAAATGTGTGGGCAAAACACCATCATCCTCTGGTTTAATAAACACTGTCTGGCAACCCTACATAAACATGTTCTCCATTCTGCCTTCTCCAAAACTTATGGCATTTAAAATGTTATTGAACCCTTGAACACAAATTACTTGGAAATGCTGCATTTTTCAGTGCTGTAGCGCTAATTATGGTGGAGGAAAACCTTTCCCCCCACCCAGTAAAAGAGTCTTTTGGTAGAAATGTTTTTTAGAAATGGAAAATTTTAAAAGCAATAACTTTTACAAACCAGGGCTTCCGTTCTCCTTCCCGTCACTTTGACTTAAATGCAAACAAAGATCAGGAGGAGGGATACGTTACATTTAAATTGCATTAAACTGGGATCAAAACTTAAATTTATTTCCTAACATTTGCTAAAACGTTACAGAGCAATGACAAGCACAAGACCAGAAAGGTTGCTGTCGACCTTCTAACAGCTCTGATTTTTATTTTCCTGCCATGAACACGAGATTAGATCATTCATTATCAACCTCTGAGGCTGCACAAATTTGTCAAGTGTTCCACAGCAAATACCCACAGCAGCAAAGCTGATAATTTGGGAAGAAGCCTTCTGTGTTTGCATTCCCAGCACATGAATTTGGGCTTTTCATTTGGGAGGTTTGGGGGGTCCTTACCTGGCTTTTCTACCCTAAATAAACTGTATTTGGAGCCCTGCAGACCTCTGGGCTCCGACTTACTCTGTTGTCATATCAGACTTTTCATATCCACACTGACTTGCAATTACTCACTGTGGAAACAAATGTAGTGTGCTCTGGATAACTCCCAGCATAATTTAAGCACTAATTAAACAAAATGGATTTTTATCATGATTTTTAAATATTTACCCAGTGCAAGGAGCATCCCCTAAGAACAGGCACCTCACCACATGCTCGCTTAGGAACAGGATGGTGTTGGAATATTGTGCCTTATTTAACACCAGAGAAAGGACAGCACTGCCCAGAGAGCAAGTACATGCAAACCAACTTGGATTTCACCAAAGTAATTAATTCTTCTTCTAATGGAGCGAATAAATCCTTCCAAATTGACCAAAGGCAGATAAATGTGAGCAGGAAGGACAGCTCTTCGGTGCTGTGCTGCCCCCAGCTGTCCTTAATGTGATGCTGAGCCCAGAGGAGACGGTCACCTCTGGAAAGTCATACTGGAGTTCATACTGGAAAGTCAGCTCAGAGCAAATATAAATTGAATAATGAATATTTTCTCATGATTAAACCCCTGCCTTCCTACAGGAGTCACAGCACAACCCTTGGCTCTCAGCAGGCCCAGCTTCCTCTCCATACCCTCAATTTAAAAGGTACCACCACCCCCCTTCCACCAGCAGAAACATTGCTGGGATTGCTCCTCATCTCCTCCAGGAACAGTGAGATTAATGTATGAGCTCTTCAGGCTGATTTGGGTGATTCTGCCCCTGAGGAGTTTGGAGATGACGAGAATCTTTGTTCAGAGCACCATGGTGAGAATTCCCCAGCAGTTCAGACCAGTTCTAAAAACTCTGCTGGCAGAAAAGCACTTTGAGAGCTGCCCTGCAGGAAAGCCAAGGTTACTGTGCAACCTGAAGCTTCACTTGTTGCAGCTTTCCAGCTCCTGTTTGCCACATGTTTTGGGGTGTGTCACATGTTTGATCAAGCCTCGTGCCCAATCCGTGACACTCCGAAACAGGACTTGGGGTTCACCACTGAACACACAGAGATTCGAGGGTTAACATGAAACCAGCTAAGTCTACGTAGCTTTTTTTGCCAAAGCCTTCCCCACAGCAGACCCCAGACAGGATTAGGTGCCTGCTCATGGATTTTTTTTCTAAAAGCCAGGCCCATCTTGGCAGCTGAGCTGTGCCAGGGCTGGCAGCATCTCTCCTGTATCCTCTCTGCCCGGCTGAGACAAGACTAGTGCCCAGCAGAGGGCTGTGCCTTTGTTTCAGCACAGAATTGCTCCAAACGTCTGCAGTGTTGCTTGAAGGAACTTGTTTGACAGAGCCCTAAAACAGACTCGGGAGCATTTCAGTCACCAACTGCATCTGTGTTAGGAGAAGCCGTAAGGAAGCCCATTAACCCAGCCTGGAATTAGGATTTCCTGCTTAGGAAAACCAGGCAGCAGTTAAGGAACACTCCAGGGTTGTGAATAACTCTAGACTGTCATTGCTGGGTAAACATGTTAATATTTAATAACGTGTTAATATTTTAATAACATTTAATGCAAAATCAACTTCTGTGGTCTCTGTTACAGTGAGCTAATACGTTAAATCTGATGGGGAAGTTTTCTGGGAGTTTTCTGCCCACCACCCTCTGGGGGAAGAACCTTCTCCTGAGATTCCACCTGACTCTGCCCTGACTCAGCTCCAGCCACTCCCTGGGTGCTGTCCATGGTCCCTCCGAGCAGAGATCAGTGCCTGCCCCTCCCCAGGGAGGTGTCCCTGCAATGATATCTCTCCTCGGTCTCTTCTTCTCCAGCTGGACACCCCAAGTGCCCTCAGTGTCCTCTCACCCCACTCAGGACCCTTCCCCACCCTGCAGGGCAGGTCTGTGCTGGCAGATGCCCGACACCTCCGGGCAGCTCCAGGAGCACCAGGGATTGCTCTGGACAAGAGGTGAAGCCCCAGGAGGAGCTTCCTGAAGCAGCTCGTGTGTGCTGGGGAAGGGCTGTGCCAGCCCCGGGCACCTGTGGAACGTCTGAGGTGCCCCGCAGACGGTGGAATGCTGGCGGTGGAACCCCCCATGAGGTCACAAAGCCGGGCCGTGGATCCCACTGTGGGGCAGGTGCTGAGGGCACCACTCCAGTGGTGACATCGGTGGCTTTGGTGGCACCTGAGGCAGCGCCATGGCACAGGGACCACGGGCCCCACTCAGCCGTATCCTCCTGATGGTGTTGAGAGCCCTGGCAGCCTTGGCTGCCCTGACAGCCCTGATGGTCCTGTATGCCCAGATAACCCTGAGAGTCCGGGTGGCTGGGGCAGGACCGCTGGGAGCGGGTAGGTGGGCAGGGAGGGTCGACTCCCTGCAGCGTGGCGAGTCCCTCGGGGATCCTTTGAATGAGCATTTGGGTTTCAATATTCTGTTGGTATGAAATTTGGCACGTTTTTTGGGCAATGCTCAGCTGTGCAGCACAGCAGGGGGGGAATGGGTCGGGCTCAGGGATGGCCCCATCCCAGATTCCCAAACACCGAGCTGCTTCCCAGTGTCACTGCAACGCCAGCAGGGCTGGTTGGGATTGAGTGGAGAGCTGGTGGGAACTGCAGAAACTCCTTTCTCCTGTGCAAGGTTTGTTTTGGATCATCATGGGTCGGGCACCTGCCAGCACAGCACTCTAGGGACCAAGGGACAGACAGTGCCATGGAGCCATTCCATGTTCATTCCACTGCCATCAGATCTCTGGAAATATAGGGAAATATTTCTTTTGAGCATCTCTGTTCTGTTCACAGACGTGGCTGGAGACAATGGAGGTGCAGGTTCTGGATCTGACTCTCCTGAAGGTTACGTGATTTTTGACTCCCTTTGGGAATTGCCAGCTCAAAGCCCAACTGTGAGCGAGGCATCTCCTACAGGTGTGAGAATCCAGCCCTGCCTTTGTTATTCCATGGTCCCCTCCCTGTTCTGCTGTTCAGGACCTGGGGTGCCGCAGGGGGGTCTGGTGTCACCTGTGGGCACAGGGAGGGCTTTCCCATCTTCTGAGCCCTGCACTGGAGCCCCCCTGGCACCACAGGGATGCTGGGCAGTCCTGGCACTGCTCCCAGGGTTTGCTGGGGCAGAAATTATTTCTTCTTTCCATTAAGGTTCAAAGAATGAAACTGAACTGGGAGACATTTCCTGGCAGTCAGAGAAAGGGCTGTCTGACATCTTGAGTTTGCTGATGGAAATACCTGATGGTGGGTACAGGTGACTCAGCCCCAGGAGCTGGGAAGCTGCTTCCCTTGAGGAACAGTGACTTGGGATTAAACTGATGCCCTTCCTCTCTGAAGCCTTGAAGCGTGAGCCTGTGGATGAGGAGGCACCTCAGGAAGGTGGTCAGGCAGTGCCAGTCCCTGGGGAATTCGCCGGGGCTGTTGCACCAACAGGAGTGCCAGGTAATGGTTGTCCTTTGGTGCCCGTGGGCTCTGTCCCGCTGCTGCCACTGCTGCTCCTCATGGGAGCAGCCAAGCCGTGAGCACGGAGCCAGTGCTCTGCCAGTGGCCAGGAGACACTGGGGTGGCAGCCACCTCAGGGCCAGGGGGTTGTGGCTGTCACTGTGCCAGGGACACACACTGAGACCCTCTGTGGATGGGAGAGATGCCCACGGTCACCCTGTCCTGTTCTCAGGGATTTCAGAGCTGTGCCCTTTGGGGACTGAGGCCACCTGGACCCCACTTAGCAGGTGATGGGAAATGTGGCTCTGGATTTCACGTCCTTCAAGCAGCACCTGCTTCCCAGAGCCTGCCAGGAGGCCCTGGAGGTGCTGGCACAACAGAGGGAAAACATTCCAGGGAACTGGGATCCAAAGGGCTGCTCTGACAGGTCCAGCACAGCTTGGGGGGACCCTGCACCCTCCTCCTGCAGCCTCTGTGCCTGAGCCACGCTGAGCTTCACCTTTCCCTGATCCTTGCAGTGCTGGCCAGCCCCAGGGAAGGCCCCCGTGCCGGGATATGGGAATGTTTCCAAAATTATCCAGGCACTGGCCAGCCCTGCCAGGGGCCGTAAGTGGGACACAAGTCCTGAAAACTGAGGGCAGGCAAGAGCTGCCTGTGCTGGAGAAAGGGCAGTGAGGGACAGCAAGGTTCAGGTGCCTCCCGAGAGGGTCTCACTGCATCCCTTCAGGGTGCAGGTGCTGGGTGGGCAGGGAGAGCTGGAGGTGACCCTCCCTGGCACAGGATGGGTTTTGTCTGTGTCACTGCAAGGGGTGATTGGTCAAAGAGCTGCTCTCCCCACTTTGCCCTCTCTCCAGCCCCCTGAGTCCTCTTCAGGGGGACAGTGTGTCCCCAAGGGTCAGAAAGAGTCTCCGTGTAGGGAGCACCCACCAAGCCTGGACAGGGAAGTCAGGCATATACAAGAGAAACTGTGGGCAAATGCGAGGGATCCCCAGGGATGGGAAGCAAAGCCAGACACTGGGAGGACTGGGCTGCAGCCACTGCAGAGTGTGAGCAAGGCTGAGAGGGCAGAGAGAGGCTCTGCAGAGCATGGACTTGAAAGGCCTTTGGGAATTCCCTTGACTTCTACTGCAGCCATGGAAATGTTGTCACCTCAGGATATTCCCTCATTCAGAGATGCTAAAAAAGTGGGAAAGAACATTCCCTGGAAGTGCCAGCCCTCCCACGAGTTTGCCAAACGTGTGCAGGACACACTGACGTGCACAATTTTTCCTCCAGGTGTGGACATGAAGAAACTGGGCAGGACCAACCCAAAGGCTGTGGCAGGCAGGGCAGTGTATCCTGATACCACCTGGAAAATCTTTTTAAGGAACTGCCTTGTGGCTATGGCCGGTGTTCTGACTCTTCTATGTCTCTACATGGTGGTCCCTGAGTGGGCAAAGGATGTGAAAGGGTGAGAGAGTTGTAGGGTGCAGGGGGTGCCACACAACTATTGGGTGGCTGTGCCAGCCACAAGATGTTCTGAGCTCTGGGTGCCCAGTCAGACACAGCCCAGACTCAGCGGAGATTTGAGCTGTGAATTGGTGCCTGCTTTGTCCCCAGAGCTCTCTGCCCACACCCCACGGGGCACCCAGCACAGCTCCTCACCCTCACAGCCCGGTCATGGCAGGGCTTCAGCACTTTCCTCTCTCCACAGGCGCCTCACAGCGTGGAGAGCCCGTTTCTGCCCCTTGGACAACCAGGCACAAGCTGGTGCTTTAGCAGTAGAAGTCTAAATAAAGAGAAGCAGCATAATGGTCTGGGTGGAAGTTTGGGATGGGAAGGAATTCTCGCCCTCTGCTCCGTTCTCTGGACATCCCACCTAGAGCCACATCCAACACCAGCAAGACCCAGCTCTGTTAGACCTGGTCCAGAGGAGGCATCGAGAATGATCCAAGGGCTGAGCAAGTCTCGTGTGCAGAAACCGCAGGAGAGCTGGGGGTGGCCAGCCTGGAGGAGAGAAGGCTCTGGGAGACCTTGTTGTGACCTCTCAGTGGATAAGAGGCTTATGGGAAAGGTGCAGAGAGACCTGAGGGTCTGCAGTGCCAGGCCCAGGGGTGAGAGCTTTACACTGCCAGAGGGCAGGGTTAGGTGGCACAGCAGGAAGAAATGTTTTATGGGGAGGGTGGGCAGGCACTGGCACAGGTTGCCCAGGGAGGCTGTGGCTGCCCCATCCCTGGAAGTGTCCAAGGCCAGGTTGGACGGGACTTGGAGCAACCTGGGCTAGTGGAAGGTGTCCCTGCCCATGCCAGGGGTTGGCACTGGATGGGCTTTAATGCCCCTTCCAACCCAAACCATTCTGTGATTCTAAGAAGGGTGGGCAGACAGTGGCAAGAGCTTTGCACTGAAGCCAGTTTTCAAAGCTCTGAGCAACTTTATTGATTCCTACCAGCATATAGTATTTCTATATTCTCTTTTCTGACACATTAACTACCTAAATATCCCCTATTTTAGCTGGGTTAAAAGTGTGAAGTGAAACAAAACCAGGGCTGAATAATAGAACATCTGAACTGGAAATAAATGACACTATAAAAGCCAAAAAAAACCCCACTAGAATTCCCAAAAGACACACTGCAATTTTGAATACTGCATGAAAGCAGGTGCAGGTGCCTCTTCCTTGTGTGGAAAAATACCCTGTATTTCCACAGATCCTTAAAGCGAACAGAACTCAGTGTTGTGCTGAAGCTTTGTAAGTCAGGGAAAACACAGACAATCCAGTGAAAAAGATCAATGGCTTGACTTTGGAGACATTTAATGAATCAATCAGTGCTTAAAGCCCAGTGTGCAGAGGGGCTGAAGGACCAGAAATTGATATTGCAGGTGTGCAAGGGGAGTGTGCAAGGGGGGTGTGCAAGGGGTGGGTGTGCAAGGGGG